>OW386285.2:185253162-185775743 GCA_936432065.2 Rutpela maculata
CAATAATGGAATGAATATCTTGTATCTGTTACCTATTTTGCATTAGAATAAATATAAATTATATCAATTATCACTTTTAACACGCATACCCTAAACATAATTATTTATATTAGGGCGGCCCCTTTGGTGCCATGCGGCAGTGACCTACAACAATGCAATTATATTATTAACACATCGACTACGCAATTATATTGCACACGGTTATATCATTTAGTTAAAGAATTAGAAGAGAAGTGGCAACTATGTATGGCTTCGTGTAATCTGAAACATGTACACATTTTATACAACGGGCTTCGTAATGTACCATAATTATAAAAGGCTTCGTATGACATGTCGTGTTGTTTTTAATCTGTATATCCAAAAAAGTTCCCCTCTCTCATGTTGCACGCGTTATTATTCCCACTTAAAACATTATTAACAGTTGTACACACTATTTAAATTTCAAATAAGGCTGGGCTTCTGGTACCCTGTAGTGTGTGATGGGCTTCGTTTCATGCGTACCATACGTATATATATATATATATATATATATATATATGTATATATATATATATATATATATATATATATATATATATATATATATATTATATATATATATATATATATATATATATATATATTTACTAAACGTAATTTCTCTCTGATGCAACCCTCTATACATCCTTATTTCAATAATAAGGAAATTGACCAGACTACAACAAATTGCAAGTCTGGCGCGTTAAGTGTAATAATCACATATTACTACGAAACGCTGTAATTCGAACATTTGCTGCCCATCTCAGGTTAACCAATTCGATTGTGTTGTGGTGAACAGCGACCGCGAGATGGCGCCTTCGATTTATTTTGCATGTCGCAGTCTTAAGATTGTGAACATGTACCATGTCACCCAAAATCTCGTTGCCAGTCACTGCATGCCTACCTTGCACTGATGAGAGCCAACAGCTCGAAACTGCAGTCTGCAAGTGGTGTGCAGTGGCTGACACGAGAGTTCCTTTAATTTAGGAATAAGTCGGTGTTTGCTAAAATCGAAATACAGCGTTTCGTAGTAATATGTGATTATTACACTTAACGCGCCAGACTTGCAATTTGTTGTAGTCTGGTCAATTTCGTTATTATTGAAATAAGGATGTATAGAGGGTTGCATCAGAGAGAAATTACATTTAGTAAATACTCTGCCTTCTAGAAGCATATTTTTGAACATATATATATATATGAAGTAACAGTGAGAGGTAAACTCTCATATGGTCAGATGCTACTATACATCGGACAAATGTCACTGACGTATAGCGACTTGCTTTTTTGCAAGTACCAAGAGCGGCGACCTCTAGCCTTGGTGGGCTATACTCACTGTTTATGAAATCGGATTTGAAGGAAACAACTACTCAGCGGGCAAATACCCCGACCTGCATTGAATTACACCTTCAAATCGTGATCAGTAACCAACTATCATTTGTCTGTTCCTAACCAGACATAGACCGGTTTCGAACTTATTATGTTCTCATCAGTATGCCATAGTATGCCATAATAAGTTCGAAACCGGTCTATGTCTGGTTAGGAACAGACAAATGATAGTTGGTTACTGATCACGATTTGAAGGTGTAATTCAATGCAGGTCGGGGTATTTGCCCGCTGAGTAGTTGTTTCCTTCAAATCCGATTTCATAAACAGTGAGTATAGCCCACCAAGGCTAGAGGTCGCCGCTCTTGGTACTTGCAAAAAAGCAAGTCGCTATACGTCAGTGACATTTGTCCGATGTATAGTAGCATCTGACCATATGAGAGTTTACCTCTCACTGTTACTTCATATATATATATGTTCAAAAATATGCTTCTAGAAGGCAGAGTATTTACTAAATGTAATTTCTCTCTGATGCAACCCTCTATACATCCTTATTTCAATAATAACGAAATTGACCAGACTACAACAAATTGCAAGTCTGGCGCGTTAAGTGTAATAATCACATATTACTACGAAACGCTGTATTTCGATTTTAGCAAACACCGACTTATTCCTAAATTAAAGGAACTCTCGTGTCAGCCACTGCACACCACTTGCAGACTGCAGTTTCGAGCTGTTGGCTCTCATCAGTGCAAGGTAGGCATGCAGTGACTGGCAACGAGATTTTGGGTGACATGGTACATGTTCACAATCTTAAGACTGCGACATGCAAAATAAATCGAAGGCGCCATCTCGCGGTCGCTGTTCACCACAACACAATCGAATTGGTTAACCTGAGATGGCAGCAAATGTTCGAATTACAGCGTTTCGTAGTAATATGTGATTATTACACTTAACGCGCCAGACTTGCAATTTGTTGTAGTCTGGTCAATTTCCTTATTATTGAAATAAGGATGTATAGAGGGTTGCATCAGAGAGAAATTACGTTTAGTAAATATATATATACATATATATATATATATATATATATATATATATACGTATGGTACGCATGAAACGAAGCCCATCACACACTACAGGGTACCAGAAGCCCAGCCTTATTTGAAATTTAAATAGTGTGTACAACTGTTAATAATGTTTTAAGTGGGAATAATAACGCGTGCAACATGAGAGAGGGGAACTTTTTTGGATATACAGATTAAAAACAACACGACATGTCATACGAAGCCTTTTATAATTATGGTACATTACGAAGCCCGTTGTATAAAATGTGTACATGTTTCAGATTACACGAAGCCATACATAGTTGCCACTTCTCTTCTAATTCTTTAACTAAATGATATAACCGTGTGCAATATAATTGCGTAGTCGATGTGTTAATAATATAATTGCATTGTTGTAGGTCACTGCCGCATGGCACCAAAGGGGCCGCCCTAATATAAATAATTATGTTTAGGGTATGCGTGTTAAAAGTGATAATTGATATAATTTATATTTATTCTAATGCAAAATAGGTAACAGATACAAGATATTCATTCCATTATTGACGTTTGACTATAATAGGTCTTTTGTACAAATATGAAGCCTCAAAATAAAGCCCAAAGTAGCATATTCCTCGCTTACTTGAAGCCCACACCCTGCCTATGCTTATTTATAAACATTTTTCAATTTATGATTATTAAATTAATTATTTTATATACTTGTTCTTTTAGACAAGTTCACACGTTCAAACACATGTTAATTCTTGACAAAGCTCGTAAAAATATGAGTGAGGTCTCATTAGATTTAGAATGACGTCTAGAAAAATGTGCAAAAGTTTCAAACCCGCACATAAACCACTGCAAAAGTTATAAACAAATTCAAATTGAAAAAATAATGAGTTTTGTTTTTTGCAAATAACCTGAATACTATTAATATATAAGAAATTAAAAAAAAAAGATTCTTAGAAAGGAAGAAATTTCCAATAAAGAACTACTGACTCCCGGAACTCTGTCTCTATTATTAATAAATTTAATTTGATGTCGAAAATAGGGATCTGCGCGGTGAACGCAAAGCCGTTGTGATGCTCTGAAACCGACCTTGGCAAGTAAAAACATTTTTTTATGTTATTAAATATTAATTTAAAAATTTTTTAAATTATGGTACCTACTATTTAGATACTTAAAGGAACAATACCCCGTTGGATCCCCGTTTTTCATAAAATGAGCCTATTGTGAATTAACAAATTTTTTTAGAGTTTGCGTTTATATTTCAAGTCGGATAATTGTTAAACAAAAGCCACTAAATTTATTATTATTTCGCTTCGTGGACACCTTATGTCAACTATACTTTATGAGATTATGATATTGCGATGTTTTTAATTGTTATAATCTATTAGTTATTAATTATTCAAGCTAACAAAAAACTAAAAAATGGAAAAGAGAGGTTGAAATTTTTATTAAATTTAATTATTAATACTGTTTTTATACTCAAAAATACTATAAGATTACATAAACTTTAAATTTTTAGTGCTATTTGTTTAAACAAATTTTATAAACAAATAGATAATTTACGTATTTAAAAAAAAAAAAAAATTTGCCATTGGCGAAGAGCTTCTAGCTACATTCTGCAGAATTTTTGTTATTGTCAAATCTTATCAAGAGTTACAACAGTTTATATCATTTGTCTGTTCCTAACCAGACATAGACCGGTTTCGAACTTATTATGGCATACTATGGCATACTGATGAGAACATAATAAGTTCGAAACCGGTCTATGTCTGGTTAGGAACAGACAAATGATAGTTGGTTACTGATCACGATTTGAAGGTGTAATTCAATGCAGGGCGGGGTATTTGCCCGCTGAGTAGTTGTTTCCTTCAAATCCGATTTCATATATATATATAGATGTTTATATTTTCTTGACCGTTGATATCAAATTAACTTGATATAGGTATATCCTGGGTTATCGGTCTTTTTAATAAAATAACTTTTTTCTTACGTTTCGGTTTATTCAACCATCGTCAGAGAACTACAATTAAGTGAATTTATTTTTTTTATAAAGGTTATTTTTTTTATACATATGGTTTTAAATTACTTACATTACTTAATATTATTGTTGAATTGCACACTACAAATAATTACATTTTAGGTCTATTGTATATGAGTGTTTAAAAGCAACTAAAAACTGAAAATTAAGTATTGCCTGTCTGCGTCTACTAACATAAACAAACCACTACATTTAACGCAGACAGGCAATACTTAATTTTCAGTTTTTAGCTGCTTTTATATACAATAGAGCTAAAATGTAATCATTTGTAGTGTGCAATTCAACAATAATATTAAGTAATGTAAGTAATTTAAAACCATATGTGTAAAAAAATAACCTTTATAAAAAAATAAATTCACTTAATTGTAGTTCTCTGACGATGGTTGAATAAACCGAAACGTAAGAAAAAAGTTATTTTATTAAAAAGACCGATAACCCAGGATATACCTACATCAAGTTAATTTTTATATATATATATATATATATATATAGCATCTGACCAGATGAGAGTTTACCTCTCACCGTCACTCCATATATATATATATATATATATATATATATATATATATATATATATATATATATATATATATATATATATATATATATATATATATATATATATAAGGTATCCGTTGGCATCCTACCTAATAACGTTCTCACTTGGCATCCACTAATATACACGCTGATATACACAAAATTTATTTAAAGGCTAAGTTAGCATCCTACCTATTTTACGGTTTAATTGGCGTCCTTATGAATATTTTAATCGATGCGTAAAATGACACCCGAATATAAAAATTACAGGTTTAACTGACTTCCGGCGGCGTTGTCAGATGTATGCTATACTGCTTTATCGTATTTGCCTGGAAGAATATTATTACAATCTGCAGTCTGTCGACGTATAAGTAAATAAGGAAATCTCATCCTGTGAGAATACTAATTTATGTCACAATTTAAGTTTTGAAACATGAAGTTCGCGTAAAAGTGAATTACTTTTTATTTGCTTATAATTGTTATAAAACATATTCTTTATGGGATTTGGCAAACAGTAGAAAAAACAATCTGTATGAACTAAAAAGAAAGTCTATCTGCAAAGATTGGAAATTAATTTTGTAGATAGTTTTTCTTTTTAGTTCTCACAGATAGTTTTTTTCTGCTATTTGTCAATTTATCAAATTTTCTGTACGAGATAGGACAGGGTGCTGTAAAGAAATATTATTCAGAAAAATAAAACTGAATTTGTTAAAACTTTGCTCACTTGCGAACTGACCCTATAAGGGTAAAGTTGGAGTATCACGTATTTTTAACGTTTATTATTATTTATTTGAGTTCTCTTTTACACAAATTATTATTAGACAATTATAATTTATTCAAAAAATTATATTTTGCTATAAATTTGTAACATTTCCAACTTTTTTTAAATTTCACAATAGTTCAAAGAATACGAATTAATAATTATTTTTTTAATTACACCCCCCATGAGAACTATTGGGCCTCAAAATGACCCCAGAAGGACAAAAGTAGAGTATCATGTATTTCTAGCATTTATTGTTATTTATTTGCGACTCTTTTTGCAGAAATTATTTTTAATTAGGCTCAAAAATGTTCTTTATTTTAAATATGAACAGAAAGTCGATGAAAAGTTCAAAATTTCTTAAAACCTGCACAATTCTAGCTCTATTCTGAAGAAAGTTGGCAATAAACAGGAATAAGTTGCTTAAATAATTTGCAGGTTTCATTAGCAAACTCTTAATAAATAAAATTGTGAAACTAAAAAAAGATGGAAATGCTACAAATTTGTAACGAAACGTAATTGCTTAAATAAATTATAATTATTTAAGTAAATTAAAATTGTTTAAACAATTTGAAAAACCTTAAAATATTAAGACAAACTGAAATCTGACTAATTCAAAACTATTTCTATAAAAAAATCTCAAATAAACAATACTCATTCTGAATAATTCTTTCTAAGATTTTGTCCTATCTCTTACAGAAAATAGTATATTGTGTATTTAGGTGTGAAAGCAGTACATTCCCAGACGACGATGCATCGAAGTTCGGGAATGTGCTTTCACACCGAAATACGCATACTATTTTTTCTGAAATCACAATCAATATTATTATAAATTAAGGAATTTGTATTAATGCATAAAATTTCTTCATTAATGAATAACATTTCTTCATTATAATCTAACATTTCTTCATTACAATCTAACTGCTTACTAATAAGTGTAATTTTGATGTATGTGTAAGTGTAAATGTAAGTTTGATTGTTTGTCTGCGTGTATTTATTTACTGTCAAAAATATACGTAAGAAACCATACGGGAATGTTGCTTTCCCGGCATAGGCCGGGAAAGTAATATTCCCGTACGGTTTTGTTGATCGTTGCTTGGCAACGGATCTTTCCGGTCTGTTTTCTGATAGTTTCTTAGCAACGGACTAAAATACTGGAATTGTGCATTTTTCGATCTGAAATCGCGCCGAAAATGTAGACATTGCCGATCGATTTCAGAAAAAGTACTTTATAAATGAGAGAAATTACTTTTTTTTGGTAAATTTCCAAGACATATGAATTGCTCATTTAATCATGCGTCGCTCCCTGGCACACTGTATATGCTTTCTTAGAAAATGTAAGGCTCTTACTGAAACGAGAAATTGGAGATTTTTTAATTTTTAAAACATAATAACATTGAAAATATCAACTTCATGAAAAAAATTATCGAACATTTCTTGTTGGAAATCGATAAAAAAATATTTAAAAACATTGTTTCATTGAAAAAATGTAATATTTCCTTTTGTTGCAAACAAAATTGTTTTAAACAATATCAGACCGGGTTACCGTCTGGTAACATGGATGCTCATAATCAGCAGTGTCTCCAGAACTGATTCCAACATATAAACTGCGTCTGAAATGTATTCGAAACTCATACGCCCATACTGCCTGCTATATAACTAGACCTCCCAATTTTATAGACCAGTAACAACTTCGTAAAAAAAATGAAAATCGGCAAAGAGACCACGGTGTTTCATTTCTACATAAAAACTTTTAAAAAGTCAAAAACCTAAAACACATTCCAATTTAAAAAAATATAAATGACTAAGTTTTAAAATCTAAAAAGGAAGTAACAGGACAAGCTTTACTTGAAAACGTTTTTATTGAAAATAAAATTATATAAAAAAAAATATTTTTAAGAAAAAGCTTTTATTTGAAAAAACTACTAAAAAGTAAAAATAATTTTTTAAAATTCATACACCTGGAAACCAAAAACTTTGCGGACGGTCATATAGCACTATTGCATAGTTACTTTGCTCAATTGATCACCCCCAAAGCTTTTGGTTTCCAGGTGTATGAATTTTAAAAAATTATTTAAACTTTTTAGTACAGTTTTTTCAAATGAAGGCTTTTTCTTAAAAATATTTTTTTTATATAATTTTATTTTTTACTTTTTAGTCTACTTATTTTGCAGACAGACAGACAAAACCCTTTCATTTGATACAAATGGCAAGGGAGTCGTGAAAAAAGATAATTTGCCATCCTAGGGCGTCCGCCATATTGGATTTATAATGGCGTTACATAGTTTATCGTATTTTACTCGTCAAACCCTTTCATTTGATTCCATATCAAGGGGGTTGTGAAGAAAAAGGCGATCTGCCAGCTTAGGACGTCCGCCATATTGAATTTAGAATGACGTCACATTGTCTATCGTATTTTACTCGTAAAACCCCTTCATTTGATACCCATATCAATAGGGTTGTGACTAAAAAGCCGATCCGCCATCTTGGGACGTCCGCCATATTGGATTTAGACCGATAATGGCTATACTATGTTGCATTGTCACCGGACTTATACACGTGTGCCAAATTTCAAAGCTCTAGTATAATAAGAACTAGTCGAAATTCAACTTGCAAGATTTCATCAAATAAACATACATTCATACATAACACATTGCAAGTTAAATAAAAGCTTTTAAAAAAATGAATACAACACAAATATTTAGCATTTATGAAAATGTAAACATACGTATTTCAAACCAAAATAATACAATAATGGTAAAATGAAACAGAAACCGAACATCAACTCTTAAAAGGAAATTTATTTTCTCTGTCTATATAATCTCAGGATTATGTTATGTGTACTTTGTAGTTCTAACACATTATAGTGTAGGCAAATTAGCATTCTGACTAAATAGTTTATCGAATGAATGGATTTTCACGAAACTTTGTGGATTCTGTTCGTTTTGAAGTCTAGATCAAACTCCAAAAAAAAAATGGCCGCTAATATTGCCTCGCAATTGTTATAAACAATGATCTTGTTGCTAATTTGTTAACTAGTAAAATTGAGGTAAATTAAAAAAAAATTTTCTTTTTAGATAATTTTATGAAAAATAACAACTTTTTACTCTCGTAAAATTTTCGAAAAATGCATATTTTCCGAGATATAGCGGTTGAATTTTTCCAAAAAGGGTTGAAGGTGGAATAAAAAGTGACGAGAAAAATCCATAAATTCGAGTGAATATATTATTAAACTACAAGACTTTTTTTCCTTTATGACTTTTT
The DNA here is from genome assembly GCA_936432065.2 of Rutpela maculata. Taxonomy (NCBI): domain Eukaryota; kingdom Metazoa; phylum Arthropoda; class Insecta; order Coleoptera; family Cerambycidae; genus Rutpela; species Rutpela maculata. The sequence goes on from OW386285.2 coordinate 185,262,152, forward strand.
CCTAAAGTGCACTCTGTCCAAGTTTCCTGGAAAAACAGAAAAAAAGGCCCTTATCGGAAAATGGAAAATATCGTAAACTATGAAATTTAAAAATCTGGAAAAATTCAAACGTATAAGTTAATACATTCTTTAAAATTTTGCTCTCTTCTAATTTTTTTTGTAACGTACATATTTTCCGAGTTTTCAACAGTTTTTCACTATCAAAATGTATCTAAATTTTTTCATGACACAAAATGCATGTAATCTCTAAAATTGTAATTAATTTATATATATTTAATAGAAAAATATCTAATTTGTGAAGAAAAGAAAGAACGAAAAAATTTCTACTGCTGTCTCGTAAGCAAATATTAAACCACCTTTACCCTTTCAAATAGAAAGACGTAAACTGGACTGTAAGTCGATGAAGTCTACTTATTTTGAACAATGGATAATTACACAATACACATCTTTTAAAATATCTGTAGAGAAAATGTTTATGAATTTAAAAAACAAAACATAAAATTAATATATTTCGGAAAGGGTTTGTTACAATAGAGGCCTTACCCCACAAGCGTCCATAATAAGACGCAATAAAACTGTCTTTCAGAAATAGCAATCCTTCATTTCAAAAAGACAAGTCAATTCGTTTCAGATACAACCCATTATTGTCTGTTTAACCGAAACTAGAATAACAGACTCCGAAACTGTAAAAAATTACCAAATATAAGCCACTTTTCGAGCGGCTTTTACACCGTTATTGTAATACATTCTGGCGATTAAGTAAAATGCTAGAATCTCTAAAACGATTATTTTTTGTGTAATTTTATAGCAATGTGTTCCAGATCTTTTTATAATACATACACGTAACAACTATTAAGTTAATATCTTAAACCGTCCGACAGGAAACGTGCGTACAAAAAATACAGACAGGCCGATAGATACAATTTTTTTTGCCCTCAAATTTAAAATCTCGATATTTCATGACATTCTAAACCGATTTCAACAAAAAACAAATTGAAGTTTTTTTTTACGATTACTATACTTCCAATCCACTATTTGGATGTGGAAGTAAAATTTACGACTCAAATCATCCAATGTCCCAAATTGGGATACAAATTGTGCGAAAATTATTAAGTAATTATAAATACTGATTTAATGAAGCTAAAATATTATGACATGATACATCTGAAAGTGTATTTTAAATAAAAAGAAACATTTCTTATTATAAAAACACAATTTGTAATGTTAAATGTTAATAAAATTGAACATGCCTCAAGTTTAACAACAGGTAGTTTTCTTTATAGTAGTGTAAAATATTATAAAAAATCTGAGGCCTTGGCTTCTAGTAGGTATACTTATTCACCAAAACTACACTAACATTTTTCTTTGTATGTCTTACAAAACATTTTTTGTAATAAATATAAAATGTTTTTTTCCATGATTTTATTTTAAGGATAACTAAATGAACTATATTTCACAATAGAAATATGAAACATTTCATTTCTTGTTTCTTATTTATAACAAATTTGGATAAAAACATACATTATTTTTAATGAAAATATATGCCATTTGATTTACTACTTCCACATCCACGTAGTGGAGTGGAAAGATGTACAGGGTGCGCCACTTAAAACTGCCCATACTTGTAGCTTTTTTATTTTTAAAGCGATGACCTTGTTGGGCACATCAAATTGTAGACATTTTTAAAGCCTTAAACACGCATACAGAGTGATTTAAAAAAAAATTTGAAAAAATTGTTAAGAAAGGAAACTTAATTTCTTTGAATATTTTTTTACCTCAACTTGTACATGGAATGTGTTAATGTTTTCTTATAAAGATTTTAATTAGCTTCAATTTATGTTAAAAAAAAAGTTTTAAGAATAAAAATTCCTATTATTTAGTACATTTTAAGAGTTTGTTTTTAAAAATATTTATTTCTTTTGTTTCTTGTTGCTGTTTTGTTACGTTGAGGATTTTTTGTAATATGTCTTTTACAAATAAAGCATAAAATTATTATTTACATTTTTTCAGTTATTTTAAAAAAAATCAGGAGTCGGAAGGAGCGTTTTTAATTTCTTTCTCTAAAACCAAAAAGAATTTCGGATATGACGTAATAAACATAAGATAAATTGAAGCTAATTAAAACTTTTATAAGAAAACATTGACGCAGTTCATGTACAGGATGAGGTAAACAAATATTCAAGGAAATTAAATTTTCTTTCTTAACAATTATTTTATTTTTTTTTTAAATCACTCTGTACACATGTTTAAATGCCTTAAAATTATCTACAATTTGATATGCCCAACATGGTCGTAGTTTAAAAAATAAGAAAGTTGCAAGCCTGGGGAGTTTTAAGTGGCGCACCCTGTATAGTAATCTTAAAAAAAAATTCAAAATGTTTTTTGCTGAAATAATAAATGTCATAAAACGTCGAGATTTTAAATTTAAGAGAGAAAAAAATTCTCTCTGTGTGTCGGTCTGTAACTTTTTTGTGCGCACGTTTTCTTCGCAACGGTCGTCTAAGATACTATCTTCAAATTTGGCACACATATGTTCCATGACGAGATCTGGTACTAGATTATGTCTTGCGCTAATTCCGGTGAAGGGTTGTGAGTTAAATAGGGTAAATAGGGAAAAACAATAAAGCAAGCTAATAACAGTCCAGAATGGACCGGATATGGATTTGGCACTATCTTAATATGGATAACGCCCGAAATTTGCCTTCGTATTCGGCAGCGTCCGGAAGTTCTGGAAGTTTGGCTAGCATTCGGCAACGCCCTTTTATTAAAATTCTGTGACCAATTATTTCGACATACTAGAGTGCAAACATGGTCAAGATGTTTTCCTTTACAGAGACTTGGATGGGAAATCTGGATGTGGAAATATTGATTCCTTAGGCAGCGGTTTTATTCCAAAAGCTACAACAAATTTTGAATGATTTATTTTATCACAACTCAATTGAGAGTAATACTCCAATTTCGATTTTCATAAAAAAAGTAATCTTTTAACAAATAGCCATAACTTTGACAATTTTTATTGTAGAAGAACCGGAATGTATTAAATTGAATTACCTTTCAACGTTGTAATAACCAATTTCAGACCCTTCGGTTTTTAAGTTATTCACGAAAAATACGTGTTGAAATTTGACATTTAGAAAGGGACGAAAAAACACAAAACCTTAAAAAAATAATATCTCGAACAATCTTTGAACGGGACTAATCTGAAATTTAAGGTAAAGTTAATTTCTTATGTTTCAAGTCGTACAAATAACAGTTTTTGACACAATTCGTAATTTTCAAGATATTTCCAGAAACCCATTTTTTAACGAATTGCTAGATACAACGAATCAAAAATCACGGTCATTTACATTCAAACTATACAAATTGCGCGGAGATATTAACAAAATTGTATGACTTTTATATCAACTTTATTATTCTAATTATAACATGTTGTTTGAGTGACCTATAATAATTAATATCATGAGAGAAATAGAAGTAAAAATTGTTGAATTACTTAAACACTATCAACGAAAAAACTAGCTCGAATTAAAACTAAAATATACTTTACGTGCAATATGTACAATATGTTTACTTAAAGTAAACTGCAATTAAATTTTAATTTTATTTATATAAATATATACTTTGGAAAAAACTTTGTTAGTTTAGATGAATTATAGTTTTACAGATATCTATGAACTTACATTTAAAATCACGAGGTGTAGATGCTCCAAACTGATTAATTTTGAAGCACAGTGGCAAGTGTAAAGTAAAAAATATATTATAATTTAAGCTATCAAACTTTGTCGTATAATTTTTTCCATCTTGTTAGTTTCATTTCGACAGCTTTATCTTTAACGGTGTCTTAGTAACTCTACAACTCTTTCAGCCATGCATTTCTCTACAAGAGGTTGTTCTTGGGTCACCTACTATACTTTTCTTAAATAAAATCCAATAAGAAATCCAAAAATTTAAACAAAACGAATTAAAATAATCTCCAACATACACTAGTTCACAAGTTCAAAGACGTGTTAATTCTTGATAAAGCTTGTAAAAATTTGAGTGAGGGCACATTGGATTCGGAATGACGTCTAGAAAAATGTGCAAAACTTTCAAACCCGCATATAAACAATTGCAAAAGTTATAAACAAATTAAGATTGAAGAAATAGCGAGCTTCGTTTTTTGAAAATAACTCGAAAACCATTAATATTTAAGAAATTTAAAAAAAAATTCTTGAAGAGGAAGAAATTTCCAATAGAAAAGTCAGAACTCCCGGTATTCTATCTCTATTATTAATAATTTTAATTTAATGTTGAAAATAAGGCTTCGTGCGGCAAACGCTAAGCCGTTACGAAACCGGCCGTAATAAGTAAAAATATTTTTTTATGTATTAAATATTAATTTAAAAATTTTAAAAAACTATGGTATTATTCAGACATTTAAAGAAAAAAAATCCAGATTTTTCATAAAATGAGCCTATTGTTAATTAACAATTTTTTTTAGAGCTTACGTTTATATTTCAAGTCGGATAATTGTTAAGCAAAAGCCACTAAAATTATTACGTTCCCTTTAGACCTTATATCAACTATACTGTACGAGATTATGACATTGCGATATTTTTAATTGTTATAGTCTATTAGTTATTAATTATTTAAGATAACAAAAAACTAAAAAATTAAAAAAAAAAAAGGTTGACATTTTTTTTATTAATTTTAATTATTATTACTAGTTTTATATTCAAAAATAACATAAGATTACATAAACTTTAAATTTTTAGTGTTATTTGTTTAAACAAATTTTATAAACAAATAGATAAATTACTTATTTTTGAAAAACATTTTTTGCCATTTTATTTGTCATAAAATATTATGAATTAAAAAAAATTTTTTTCTTAAAAACATTTTTTAATTGTTTATAATCATTTTTTTTTCCTTTCTTCATTATTTAAACAAGTTATTAAGTAAAAATTTTAGTTTTAAAACCTATTATTTGCAATTCTCTACAAGGTGGAATTTTTTTTTTGTTGTTAATTTATTTGTTTATTTAATAAATAATTTGTTATTAACAACCTTCGAATGTGTTTATATTTTTTTAGATAGAAAAAAAAATTTAAAAAAAACAACCGTATAGATGAACATAAAAAAAATGTTAATATTTCTTATAGAATTTTAAATTTTAAATATTAAAAATGTTTTTTGACATATTTATGTATATGGTTGTTCTGGTTATTTTTTTCTATCTAAAAAAATATAAACACATTCGGCGATTGTTAATTAGAAATTGTTTATTAAATAAACAAATTAATTAATAACAAAAATTCCCAGAGAATTGCAAATAAAAAATTTTAAGAATATTTTTTTTCTTAATAATTTGTTCAAATGAAGGAAAACGGGAAAAAATAATTATAAACAATTAAAAAAATGTTTTGAGAAAATTTTTTTTTTCAAAAATACGTAATTTTTTATAAAATTTGTTTAAACAATTAGCACTAAAAATTTAAAGTTTATATAATTTTATAGTATTTTTGAATATAAAAACTAATAATAATAATTTTAAAATTAATAAAAAAAATTTTCAACCTCTATTTAATTTCTTAGTTTCTTGTTAGCTTAAATAATTAATAACTAATAGACTGTAACAATTAAAAACATCGCAATGTCATCTCATCAATCTCATAAAATATAGTTGACATAAGGTTCTCACGAAGCGAAATAATTTTAGTGGCTTTTGTTTAACAATTTTCCGACTTAAAACATAAACGTAAACTCAAGAAAAAAAAATTGTTAATTAACAACGAGGTCATTTAATGAAAAATCGGTAAAAAAAATTTTTCCAACGGGATATTGTTCCTTTAAGTGTCTAAATAATAACGCAATTAAAAAAAAAATTATATTAATACTTGACAATATAAAAAAATTGTTTTGCTTCTTACGACCGGTTTCAGAGTTTTGTAACGGTTTAGCGTTCGCCGTGCGAAGCCCCATTTTCAACATTAAATTAAAGTTACTAATAGTAGAGATAGAGTTCCAGAAGTTCAGACTTTTTTATTGGAAATTTCTTCCTTTTTAAGAACCTCTTTTTTTAATTTCTCAATTATTAATAGTTTTCGAGTTATTTGCAAACAACGAAACTCGTCATTTTTTTCAATCTTAATTTGTTTATAACTTTTTCACATTTTTCTAGACGTCATTCCGAATCCAATGAGCCCTCACTTATATTTTTACAAGCTTTATCAAGAATTAACACGTGTCTGAACTTGTGAATTAGACTAAATAAGATTCTTTTACATTAACATAATATTGTAGTTTATCACGTATCTAAAATATTTTTGCTAATAACTTTTCTCTTACTTCTGTAGTTTAATTAAACTACAGAACACTATTTTACTTATAGCCTTGCTGAACCATCCTTAACAAAAGTTGTTTACAATCAAGAGGTACAAATTCCGTCCTCATTTTAACAGTTACACGAATTGTCTCCACTAAGTTTACTTTTCCTAGTAATAATATATTCGAGCAAACTAAAACATCTGGATCAACATGTGGTATATAATAACCTACTTCCACGGTGTTGCCAGCTGACTAGATGCCATCTAAACCGCTTCTGTGGTCAGCAGGTATTCAAAATGAATATTTTTCAAGCGACAGGCACGGCAGCTAGTAACAAACCGCTGAACTAAAATATTCACTAGGGTGTTAGAATGGGTCACTTGACCTCCAACTTAAAATAAGTTTTAATGGCATAATACGACATCTACGATGCCCCTGCGTTAATATCTCTAGCAGGTCAGATGGCATCCGAATACCGGATGCCATCTGACTCGTGGATGCCAACTGAACCTAAAATTTTACATTGTGGGATGCCAACGAATACCTTATATATATATATATATATATATATATATATATAGTCACGTGTTTCCACCCTTAGGAAACCACCCTCGCAAATTCCGTGGGTTCCAAAAATTATAACAAGAGATGTCCACTAACACACTTTATTAAATATTTACTGGATACTTCACAATACTATTATTAATTTAAATACACTTTTACTGACTAAAATCACAATGTTTATCACTTTGTTTATCTTTGAAGTCTTAACCTCACTTTCTATACTTTCTGAACTTCTGAACTACTCGCTGAGAATGCGTCTTTTATACCTAAAAATGACAGATCTCGATTTTTCTGTGATGACGCCACCATTCTCTAGATCATTCCAGATGTCACCAGAACTAACTTCTTCTGGTAGGTTTCTCGAGTAGGTGCAAATACACTACTTTTTAGTAACCAACATAACCTTAAATTTCAAGGGGTTGCAACATATTACACTGCCCCCTCCTTAAGCCTGAACGTCCCGGTCAGGCAATTCAGCCTCTTTCACATACTTCGCCAGTCTATCCAAGTGTACGATCTTCATCTTGGACTTTTTGTTTCGTTGAATCCGATAAACGACATCATTTATTCGGGTAATAACAGTATAAGATCCTTCCCAAGGAGGTTGAAGTTTCGGTGACTTCCCTTTCTTCCGCTGTGGGTTGTACAGCCAAACCAGATCCCCCACCTTGAATCCCCCTGTACTGGCATTCTGATCATAACGAGCCTTCAAGCGGTTACTAGTTCTGTTCATCTGCTCTCGATCATTCTTCGGCTGTTCTCGGCTTCCATTTCTGTAGTTGCTCATCGAAAATGGTTCTCCACGGGCAGCACAATTTTTACACTTGCGACACCAGGCCTCCACATCCTGGCGACTATTAACCCAATAGAACTGTTCCCGTGCTCTACTCAATGTCTTGTTTATGCCGAAGTGTCTGCTGGACGTTTCATTGTGCACTTTCTGGAGTACTTCTGGTACACGACACCTGGGAATCACTAAACGCATAGCAACCTGCTTCCCATCTGGGCTTTCCCATGCTCTCCTCAAAAGCCCATCTACGACCGTAAGTGAATCCCATTGTGACCATAAAGCCTTCAGCCCCATTTCTTTGTTGGAAACATCCTTCCATGCTGGACGCGTTCCCTCTTCTTTTGCTCTCAACATGGGTCCGATTTCTACATCGCGCAATTGCTCTTGCCTCAGAGTTTTCTTTGTCCAATTGTCTGGAAGATCGACCTTGACAATGTTGACTTCAACCATGTTCGGCAATTTTCCCACCTGAGGGTAGCGCTTGCAATCTTCCTTGCCTGGTTTTCTGGATAATACAGGAGTTTTGCCTGCCTGCGTTGTCAACGGTTTTCTCGCATTGGTCGTTCTCTTTTGACAGAATAAATTGTTCGTTCCCAATCCTTAAGACTCGCTTTCCTACGTCAACAATAAATCCATACTGTTCCATAATGTCCAGTCCCAAAATGAAGTCATCCGTGATGTCAGCCACGATGACCCTGTGGTCGAACCTTAACTGTCCAATCTGCAAACCCAGGTCTACTTCTCCATGAACCGTAGCCCTGTCCCCCGTAGCTGTCCGGACGATCACCTCATTTTGCCTCTTGATAATCTTATGCCCGATATAAATCCTGGACGTACTATTGATGACGTAGTACCTGTGTCGATGGTAAACAAACATTTTCTTCCGTTCACATATCCTTGCAACAACAGACTGCTTGCAATTCTTCGAAGCTGGGAAATCTTAATTTCTCTGGGGGCACTGCATTCCTTAGCCAGCACAGCCCCCCTGGTGTAGTTTTCCTGCTTCTCTTCAATATTCACAGCATTTACTCGACTCTCCGAGTTCTGCTGTCGACAGTCTCGTTTCATATGTCCTACCTTGCCGCAGTTGAAACATTTAATACCTCCGCTCGGCTTTCCTCTATTTTGTTGTTTTTCTTGCTTCCCGAGGCCATCCAATTTATCACATAATTTGGTGAACATTTTCTGCATCTCCGTCAACATAGGGTTCTGGTTCATTTCTGGTTGCGATTCTTCGAGAGTCACAGCTCGCACTCTCGATCTTGGAGTATCCCTGTAAGCGGCTTCTACTTCGAGTGCACGCACCAAAGCTTCGCTACTACTTTGGTGTCTCGTCAGCCTCAGAACTCGCCTGATCTCTTCGTCCCTTATATCATCTAAAAAGGCCCCCACGGCTAATTGTTCCTGGAATTGTTTAGGTGCACTCGGATATGCCAGGTGTGCCAGTCTCTCTATCGCAACTTCAAATTCTTGTAAACTTTCCCCAGCTTTTTGCATCCGGGATTTCAGCTGAGTCTGGTATAATTGGGCAAGGTGTTGATCGCCATACCTCAAGTCTAATGCAGCTTCCAAGACTTTAAAGTCCCTTTGTTTCTCCACCGGGATAGTCTGAAGTAATTCTGAGGCCTGGCCCCTTAACGCCAGAACTAATGCCATGGCCTTTTCCTCGTTATCCCAGTTGTTCGCACATGCTGCTGCCTCAAACTGCCTCTTGTACGTCGTCCAGAAACTTTGGCCATCAAAAGAAGGAGGTTTTAGTCGCTGACCTGATGATACCACCTGCTGGCTTCCTCTATCTCTCAACTGTCGTTTAAGCCGGTCTATTTCTACTTCAAACTCAGTTACTTTTTCTTCTACCTTATCTACTTTTCCTTCAACCTTATCTACTTTTTCTTCGACCTTGTTTATCTCTTCTTTAACTTCTTCCTTGACAGAAATGATTGCGTCCTGTTGTATTTTTATTTGATCGCTCAGGATTTTCCTTAATTCCTCCTGGCGTCTTTCTTCCAAGTCTTCCATTATTTTTCTGAGTTCGTCTTTTTCCTCTTGACGTTGTCTTTCTTGTTCTTGACGTCTTCTTTCTTCATCCTCTTTTTCTTTCTGACGTCTTGTTTCTTCATCCTCTTTTTCTTTCCGACGTCTTGTTTCTTCATCTTCTTTTTCTTTCCGACGTCTTGTTTCTTCATCCTCTTTTTCTTTCCGACGTCTTGTTTCTTCATCCTCTTTTTCTTTCTGACGTCTTATTTCTTGATCTTCCATAATTTTCTTTAATTCGTCCCTTTCTTCTTGACGTCTTCTTTCTTCCTCTTGACGTCTTTTCTCCTGTTCTACTTTGTCTTCTTGACGCCGTTTTTCCTCCTCCTGGCGCTGCTGTGCCATCATTTTTTGGAATTGTTCAAATAAGTCCTGTATTTGTTTATCGGATGCCATACTTCTTGTTGTTACGGGCATACGATGAAATTAAAATAAAATAAATTTAACTGTCACGTCAATATCGGTAATGGAACTTTCTAGACAAATCTCGAAATAGCACGAAAAAGTCTTATCCAGAGTCTTTTGTCACTATCCAGTTCAGAGAATTTAATAATCTCCACTAATGTCCAAATAGAAAAGTTCTAGAAATTTTCACGCACTAAATGAGTCTTTTTCAGTGTCTCTATCACTTCTCAGTTCAAAGGATTTAATTATCACACTAATGTCCTAATAAAATATTCTACAATGTCTCAAAAATGCACTTAAACACTATTTTCCTGTTCGAAAACAACCCTCGAACAATGTCCAGTAAATTAGTCCTGTGTTAGCACTAACCCTCGAGAATCCTTCTCGAACACTCCAGCACAACTTCAGAGCTCCTCTTGTCATAAAATTCCGCTTTCTGACACCAATTTGTCACGTGTTTCCACCCTTAGGAAACCACCCTCGCAAATTCCGTGGGTTCCAAAAATTATAACAAGAGATGTCCACTAACACACTTTATTAAATATTTACTGGATACTTCACAATACTATTATTAATTTAAATACACTTTTACTGACTAAAATCACAATGTTTATCACTTTGTTTATCTTTGAAGTCTTAACCTCACTTTCTATACTTTCTGAACTTCTGAACTACTCGCTGAGAATGCGTCTTTTATACCTAAAAATGACAGATCTCGATTTTTCTGTGATGACGCCACCATTCTCTAGATCATTCCAGATGTCACCAGAACTAACTTCTTCTGGTAGGTTTCTCGAGTAGGTGCAAATACACTACTTTTTAGTAACCAACATAACCTTAAATTTTAAGGGGTTGCAACATATTACAATATATATATATATATATATATATATATATATATATATATATATATATATATATATATATATATATATATATATATTTATATAAGGTATTCGTTGGCATCCCACAATGTAAAATTTTTAAAATAAGGATGTATAGAGGGTTGCTTCAGAGAGAAATTACGTTTAGTAAATACTCTGCCTTCTAGAAGCATATTTCGACACGAGAGTTCCTTTAATTTAGGAATAAGTCTTTCGGTCGGTGTTTGCTAAAATCGAATTACAGCGTTTCGTAGTAATATGTGATTATTACACTTAACGCGTCAGACTTGCAATTTGTTGTAGTCTGGTCAATTTCCTTATTTTTAAAATAAGGATGTATAGAGGGTTGCTTCAGCGAGAAATTACGTTTAGTAAATATATATATATATATATATATAAATATATATATATATATAAATATATATATATATATATAAATATATATATATATATATATATATATATATATATATATATATATATATATATATATATATATATATATATATATATATATATATATATATATATATATATATATATATATATATATATATATATATATATATATATATATATATATATATATATATGACACTGCGATTATATTTTATACGCCGTTCAAATGTTATTTTATTAAAGAAACATAAATAAGTTAACAAAAAGTTATAAAATGTGTAATTTTCTAATTTTGCATGAAATAAAGGAAAGATTTAATTTTTTTATTTGTATGTCATCTTTTGTCTTGTAAATTTTCTATAAAAGATGCAAAATTTTGTACAAAAAATTATACTAAACACAGGACTCTTTTCGTTAGATAAATATCTTTATTTATACGTATCATTAGGTTTTACATATAAAACATACAAATTTTGCATCATGTCTATACATACCTATACAGTCTTAAAACTCATTTTGAAACCACACGTCAATATTATTGTCTTCTTTATGAGTATTATCGATTTTATCACTTTCATTACAAAATTACAAAGGTATAATTTTGAAAAAATTATTATTGCCTAATGGCCAAATCAGCCAAAATGTTGTAACTATGTTCGCCACATCCATACAAGCTACACGATGTGATGAGCTATACATTAATTGGACATGATATTTATTGCTTGCATTTAAAAATGATAAAATAATTTGTAATAATAAAGCTGTATAAAGTGAATGATTTTCTACCACATAACAGTCCGCCATTAAGAAAAAAATGTCTAACTCTCAGATTAACAAAGAGATAGTATTTAAGATACCTTATATAGCCTTTGTCCATACAGGTAATTTAACTACAAAAAACAAACAATCACTAAGTAACTTTCTTGCATAGATTAACAAATTTTATTGTTCCATTTTGAGTTCTGAGACACAGTGGCACTAACAACAGTTGACAACACACTGTCCGCGATGTCGCACTGAGCATGCACTAAAAGCCACAAAGGACTGACGCAACCTATTATGTGTATCCCAACAACTATGAAGTTAACGTCGTTGACACAAAGACACCAAGCTTTCTGATAATCTTACATACACTTACAAACTAATATCAAAACAAAGTCAAACAATATAAGAATAAATTACCGTCCTTTAAATGATGAAGGGCTAACTTAAATAATTTTCTCTTGACACAAGATTGGAGTTTTCTATATAGCTGTGACTTGAGCATGCACAAAAGATTTGAAATGTTTATTGGTGTTATAACTGATGCAATTGATATTATGTTTCCGATAAAATCAAAAGTAATAAACACCGAAAAAAATCAATCGATTAATTGGTTCAACAACGATCTACGTGAAATGAGAAACCATCTGCAATTATTACACGAATATTCTAAAATACAACCTACTGTTGATAATGTAACTACTTTTAAAACTTTTAGATCCTTCTATACAAAAGAACTGCGAAAAAGTAAAATAAAAGTCCACGATAATTTCATAACCTCACACAACAATCCGCCGTCGTGTTACTAATAAAATTACGTTTTGACGTAATTTTATTAGTAACATCATTTGGATTTTAATACATATTTCTCTAATGCAGCCTTAAACATAATCAAGGAACTACCAACTTGTAATAGGATATATACAGATTTTTTGGATAATTTTATAACACCCAACACTTTCAATTTCACTTTGATATCTAATGAAACTGTTACTTAAAACAATAAATAATCTTAAAAACAAAAAAGCAAGGATGTGTATGATATATGAGCACACATAATAATTAAATCCATTAAATTTTATATTATATTACTACCTCTAACAACATTAATAAATATTAGCTTAGCAAATAGTATATTCCAAGACTGCTAATATCAAAAGTTGTATCCATCTACAAAAAATATAAATGGCCCGTTAATGACCTCACAGGCCTATTTCAGTAATACCGTCAATAGCTAAAATCTATGAATCGTCTTTAAAACAGCAAATAATTGATCATTTTGAAAGTGAAAATTTATTTAGTCCAAGTCAATTTGGATTTAGAAATAAACTATCACCCACTTTATCTATAGATAAGTTAACCAGTCAGGTAAATCTAGGTTTTGAACAAAAGCAATTTATTTGCCCTAAGTTTCTAGATCTAACCGAGGCCTTTGATTGTGTATCACACCAAATTCCCATAAATAAACTGCAATTTTATGGTTTTACAATAGATAGTATCAGGCTTATCGAATCATATCTCAGCAATAAGCAACAATATGTCGCATACAACAACAGTATATCAACCCGACTTGACATGAAGACTGATGTACCAGAGGGCTCAGTCCTTGGTCCAGTTCTGTTTCTAATTTATGTTAACGATTTATCTTCTTCGATAGACAATACAACCTCAACCATCCTGTTTGCAGATGACACAAATCTTACCTCACGAAATATTAATTAAGATGTTTTAAAGGTATCAATGCTAGAAACAGAGTCAAAAGTAGAAGATTGGTTTCTTGCGAACCAATTAAATCTCAACATCACAAAACTGAGACCATGGTTTTAGTCTTAGAAAAATGGATCAAATTGATAATCCAAATTCAGTTAAGTTTCTTGGTGTTTATTTGGACAGCAAGTTACTATGGGAGAATCAGTCATACAGATCATGTAAGTAGGAAAATTTCAAGAAAAATATATATACTTCGCAGTTTGACTTATCGGGTATCTAGAAAAACCCTTATCACTGCATATCACAGTCTCATTCATTCCCTAATATCGTATGCTATACTTGTGTGGGATACATGCTAGCTCTACTGCTAACGTGTTCTCCTTACAAAGACAAGCAATAAGAATAATTGCGGGTCTCAAATTCAGAGATGACTGTAAATCCAAATTTATTGAATTAAAAATTTTAATGGTTCTTTGCACATACATTTTTTACCAAACGTCTTTTAAAAGTCGAAGAAAGCAGTATCTATTAAAAAATGCTTTCTATAACACAGAAGAATTTTTAAACAGCGAATTAGTTGCAATATAATTATGTAAGCATCTGCGCGTCCGTATGTATATTGTATATGTATATCTTTAAATAATAACCAAACAAGTCTGTAATTGTCATACTTATTTTAAAATTGATTTACTTAGTCTGTACATACTTTTATTCAAAATCATAATTTCTAAATTTCTATATATATTTTAATATGTTTTACTGTATTGTATCTACCATTTATTTTTTACATGGATTGTTTTATCATTTTATATTTTCCCCCTTTTGACCTGTGTGAATACTATTTTGTATAATCAGCACCAATAAATTATCTTATCTTTATATTATCTTATCTTATCCATCTGTTTATCTCTCTATATGTCTGTCTGTCCGCCCGCTCGTCCGTCCGTCTATCTATCTGCCTGTTTATCTGTCTGCCTGTTAGTCTGTCTTTTACTTGACACTATATATGCAAAACCTTTTGATGAAGAAAAATAACATCGAAGAATTAGTATATGATTTTATTGCAAAATTTACAAAGTGGACACTAAAAAATAATTTTAAAAAAATGTGATGCAGGATATGATGTTTGGAATGTAGCTAACCCAATTGCCAAGGAAAACTTTTTTTTTGTGGGAGGGGAAATCATCATGGACACCCTCACTTAGAGTCTATCGCGGACGGGTAGTGCTGGACTCCAACCAGCTAAAACCCTCCCTCTCTTCAGTGTTTCCTGTTGGCCTGGGACTGCTTTTGCTTCTCATCAGACCCACAGGTCATTTAAGTTTGTCGGTGTTAATTGGTGTTTCTCCATGGATTCAAACCCATCTCTATTTCTTCCTCTTCCTTCTTTTTGATAATATGGGTTATTCCCTCCTCCGCCCTTCTCCAGTTCTCCGTTTCTAGCATCCTCTCTACCCTCCATCTGTTGCATGCGAACACGTCATCGATCTGTCCACGGTGTACACACTCTGTACTGTCAGTCTTGCCAATATCATAAAAATACTCTATGAAGCACCCATGTCTGCTAAGGGCTTGGGTGAGGTAATAGCCTACCTCACCATGCCTCCATTCCATCCACACTTTGATGTTTGGGATGAGGTGTCTCGTTCACCTTCCCTTGTCTGCAGTGTCCCACCGTCTCTGCCATCTTTCAAACAACCTGTCCCTGGCCTCTGCCCTTCGGGTTCCTTCAAAGATTTCCAGCCATTATTTGGCCATCAGATCCAAAGGGTGGATCCCCGCCACTACCAACGCCGCCTTGTACGAAATCATTTTATATGCACTGCTCACCTTTAGTGTGGCACATTGCTGGATCCTAGCCATCCTCCTCCTCGTCCTATCCACCTTCATCGCACTTTCCCAGATGGGAGCTGCATACAAGAGAATAGAGTGCACGACGCTGCACAGCAGCCTCCTCTTGCTCGCTCTCGGTCCGTGCGTATTGGCCATAAGCCTCCCAATGGCTGTGGCTGCCTTTTCCGCCATACTCGGCCGTCTTTGTGGCATGGACACCGAAGTTCAGCTTGGAGTTCAGCCAAACCCCTAGGTATTTCAGGTGGTTCCTGGGGATATCTCCACCTGGCCCACCCTAACTTTCATGGATAGAAGATATCTTTTCCTGGTGATAACCAGGAGCTCCGTTTTCCAGGCAGCTAGCTCAAACTGCATTCTATTTAGCCATCTCTCGATCCTTCTGATGGCCTCGTTGGCTGCTTCCATTATTTGGACAGTCCACCTTCCAGTCACCATTATGGCCAAGTCGTCAGCATACCCGATGACCTTCACACCCTCCTTCCAGGGCAGTCAAAAGACGTCGTCAAACATCACGTTCCACAAGGTCGGACTAAGCACCGACCCTTGTGGAACCACACACGAGATGCTTTTTCAGGTTATCTCTCTCTCTCTGTGTTGAATCCGATCATTCTGTCTTGGAAATAGCTCATTATTACTCTGACAGAGGCATGGAGCTAACTCCAAGATCTGCATCTCCCATCCCGCCGTGTTAAACATGTCTTTGACATCTAGGGTCACGACAACACATATCTGTTTCATGGCTAAAGCTTCCTCTGCCATCTCCTTTAGTAGTCTAGATGCTCCTACCATTGATCATCCTTTCCGGAAACCGAACCGGCTTTTAGATAAGCCGCCCTTCTCGGCTATCTCCTTCTCTAATCTCCCCAGTATCAGATACTCGAGGATCTTACCCATGGCATCAAGTAAACATAGCGGTTGGTGGGATGACGGTTCCTCCGGCGGCTTGTTCCCTTTACGGATCAGGATGACCCTGGCCTTCCTCCATCTGCTCGGGAAATCCCCACTCTCTAGGGCACGGTTCATTACTCTTAAGATATCTCCCGGGTATTCTTTCGCAACTAGCTTGACTATTTCAGGCGGACTCTCGTCTAAGCCTTAAACCTTTCCACTTTTAAGTCTGGCACATGCTGCCTCCAGGTCCTTCTCCGTGGATTCTCCCCAAGTCCTGCTCTCCTATTCTGCCTTTTACCCTACCGATGAATCGCGATACATTCCCTTCTGAGGGCTGTGATCCTGTAGAAGAACACACTAGCTGGCGTGAAAATGACGCGAAACCAATTTATTTGGGCGCCAGCCGCGTTCTGCGCCGTTCTTCCACTCCCAGGCGGGTTCGAGATAAGATGCACTTCAATAGCCGAGTAATGGATTAAGGCTGCACTACCTTAGATCATTAACGACACTCTCTCTCAGGACGTGAATAAGGATTGAATAATTAGATTTTCGCATAAAAAAAATCCCAAGCGAAGATTTCTCTTCGACGGGATTGATTTTTTGGTGTGGTCGTCACGTTTTTATCTGCTAATAACGGACTCTACACCTAAGGATTTCTGAGAAAAATGCATAAAAAAATCCCTATCGAACCCCCGTTAGGCAACCAGATGGCCGAGTGTTAATGTGAGTTAACTCGACACATCCGGTCTTCCAAACGAAAGTTCCAGGGATGGTAGACTAGCAACAAGATCAATTAAGATGCAATTAGTTCAAAGAATCCATTTATTTAACAGATATGGTTATATACATAAATGGATATAGCAAAAATTCTTATTTAAAGTATCGCGCCTCCCCCAATTAAGGCAAATGGCTTTCAAACCATACAAGCGAGAGCGCTTACGCTAATGATCAATTAGGTAGAAAAGATTCATGCAAACCTTCCCAGAATCAAATGCAAGCTTTTTTTCTAGAGGTCTTAGACTTTTTGTAATTTGATAATTACGGCTAACTGATTATAACATAACAATGTTTTACAAAAAAAATTTAGTTTCGCTAGAGACTACTTAGCTTTAAAGTTCTCATATCGTGGTGGTTCACGTACTCAAACACATTCATGAGGACTTACTACTACATAAGTTAGATAGCGTTCGGTCAGTCCACAACTTACTTGCCCTTGATGTAGGTGTTCAATATTAGCAAAATTGCGACAATCCACCTTCAAGCGACTTTTGGGCAAAATTAAATTTTTGGTTTATTATGCACAAGGCGTTTTCCTCTGTAACTCGTATTATTTGGCTTTCCTACCAGCGCTCGACCAAATTGCAAGCCGCTGGGTGAATCCAAACTCTTTTATGCGAGAAACCGGCCTTGTCCATGTTCATTTATTTTTATCAATTTTTTTGCTTATCGGCGCTACGCCGTCTTTGTCACGATCGTCGGTTTCGCCTTTTACATGAACCACTTTATAGTTCATACCCTGAACCAAAACATATTTTTCTAAGTGAAAATTCGGTGTTTCTTCGAATTTTCACCTGGTTGTTTCTAATGCCTTATGGAACTCATAACGGTCCTTATGGACTAGTCTGTGGCTCTGAAGTCGCTCAGACTCTTGAAAATGTCCTTAAATGAAATTTTTGCCTAAGTCGAATTTTCATTCTGTTTTCAACTTAGGTCGATTCTGGAGGGTTCTGCAACAATCCATCCATCCTTCTGATCTTTCTGCCTGCCTTCCTGGGCATTGACTCATTGCAAGCTCTAGTAACCGCATCGGTGAGGGTCTCCTCCGTTTCGAAGATGCCTCCTCGGAAGGAACCAGCCAGACTTTGTGGCGTTGAAATAGAAGGTTTTACATGGCCATCAAAAAAGGTTGGCAACAACTACAAGTAACATAGTTACGTCTCTGGTTAGCACAGTAAAGGTACGGAAAGCAAAAGGGCAGTGGGTTCAAGGTTCTGGATGCCATGATTAACTAGTGTAACCAAGAAAGGAAAAGCTAGAGGTTAAAGAAAATAGAAGATAATTCACAATAGCAATATATTACATCAAATAATGAAAGACAAATTCAAATATAATACAAAAATCAGTGATAAGGTAAAGATATTCACCAATTCTTAATCTTATAACATACTACAAAAACAATATCTCTATATTGCCATAAACAAGATATCAATAATACACGCGCAAAAATAACAAAATAATAAAATACCATTATACGTAGGCATTCAAGATAACCATAATAAGATACTAAAATGTATACTAGACAATAAAATATCATATCAGAGGTATCTATGGCAAACACAATAAGGCAATAAGATAATACGGTAATAAAATAATAAAATACCTTAGATATACTAAAAGGCAGAGGGCGTATTATGATTTACTTTCATAATAAAAAAATTCGGCAGCTACTGGAAGCGGCTGAAACCTCCCACCCGGTGGATCTTTGAAGCCGAAAAGAGCATTAAACAATATGAACGATCTCATTTAATTATATTTATTAAGTTGAAATATTTTTTTCATATTAAATCAGAAAAAATATTCTTCGGTGGGATTTGGACCTAAGAACTTGAGTGTTAAATTTATAGTCTGCACAACATTAATATTTTATTCAATGTTTTAATACAAATATATGCTTCATCGAATCCTAGCCCGGAGCCAGCCAGTCAACCACGGTGAACACCGCCAAGGCGGGTGTGAGGCTGTACGGGGTAGGTCCAGTTTGGCTTGGAGAAAAATAGAAATGTGGGATAGTAGCTCCTGTCTGCTGTAGGCAGGCTTAAAAACTAGGTTAAAATTATAATATGTCCACATGGACCTAAAATTGATATAAAAATAAACACAATACTATAAGAACGTTCGTAGGCAAGAGCGCTTAATAATTTTGATTATTGATATGGGAAACAACTAAACGAAAATGTTCGTTGGTAATGGGATGGATGGCAAGGAATGGCCATCTTTGGAAAAAACTATATAACTCTTGGTGGACAGCTTCCCTGCCAGATGTGGCCGGGGTAGTGTTGATGGTGGATCGTTTAAGTTTGAGTTGATATATTTTATTTTATCTTTTGACCTCGACCGATTTTTCACTAAAGTGATAGCTGTCAAATTTTTGGCTCCAATGTTTCTCTGGAGAATTTGGTTTTTGAAAAATGTTTAGGTTGGTACAAATGTCTTAAATTGTTTTTAGGTTATGTAGCACTATTTTTAGGTTATGTTGCCGGAAGAATTTCCGGCGGGATGCCGGAAGTAGCGGAAATAGTTTTTAAAATATAATGTCACTGTCACTTTTAAAGTTTTATTGGAAAAACTCACCGAAAGCATTCCGGTCTGGTTGCTTACACTTGTAGGGCTTGTGAGCGGTTCAGGAAGGCCTCTCACACCTTCCATGGGGTTTATAAACGTCGAAAAAACTTGTAATCTCTCGATGCACTGAACACGTCAAAAATACTCAGCATACAGTCAGCACGCTTTAGCACACTAGCAGAGAACTTATACCACAGATGGACCCGTAGTATTTTTTGGGAATTTTCCTTTGAGTCCATTTAATAAAATTTGACATTTTCCTGAATTTTTGATATTTTTCTGAAAAGTGACATTTCTCCGAAAATTTGACATTTTTCTGAAAAGTGACTACTCCGAAAATTTGACGTTTTTTCGAAAATTTGACATTTTTCTGAAAAGTGACATTTCTCCGAAAACTTGACATTTCTGAAAAGTGACATTTTCCGAAAATTTGACATTTTCCTGAATTACTAACATTTTTCTGAAAAGTGACATTTCCCTGAAAATTTGACATTTTTTCGAAAATTTGACATTTTTCTGACAAGTGACATTTCTCCGAAAATTTGACATTTTTTGGAAATTAAAAAAAAATTTCGTGACTCGTCTTGTGCAAATATATCTTTGATATCATCATCAGTTCGCCTGTTATAAGAATTTTATGTTTTTATGACGTCATCAGAACATAGGTTTATTTTTAATTCACTCGTATTCCATCCATCTGCAATATTTCCACCTACGTTTCAAACTTTAATTGGATGTTTCCAATAGGGTTTTCCCAGAAAAAAAAATTATTGCTGAAGTACTTAATTTTACTAATAGTAACAAAAAAAACTTAAAGTTTGAAAAATATTGAGTTTATTTTAAACAGCCATAAATTAGCGCGTTGTGACGTCAACGCCCTAAAATCCAATAAAAAGTCGGTTACATTGTTGCATAAGATAGCCATGAAAAATATAAAACATAACCTCTATTTATTGACCGCACTTTTTAATTATTATGAGTTGTAATGGATTATCAAAATGCCTAAAAAAGTTTGTTTTGTACCTTTGTGTAATAATATTAGTGAAAATGCTCCTTCAATATTATTTTTGACAGTACCACTTAATATTGAAAGACGAAAAAAGTGGTTTTCTGCTGTAAAATCTAAACAAATATTTCATCTGGGAAAAGATTTGTTATAAAAAAATTATTCATCATTTCAAAGTCTACTTTAGGTAAATAATCAGCGGCACCTTAACATATCCCTCTTCCACTTTACTCATTTTGGTCGTAGAATTAATAAAACATAAACCAGAAACTGATAAAATGATAATATTTTCACTCCAAATAATCCAAACATCAAAATATAAATAAAGTTTTAGGTTAGTCAACTGTCATCTGATGTGTACCGTCACTGCACAAGCGGGTGAAGGTTAAACCTAAACTACAAAATTTCAACGTCCGACGCTTTTACGAATAACTTGTGTGGCATTTTTTTAACTGAATTCTGATTGGCCAATATTTACAAGTCCGCTGCCTTAGACCAATCACAGTACAAGTAATAAAAGAGGAAATTCTGGGGAGTTTTAGAGGAAAGCTCCTTTAACACACAGTTAGAACCTATTACCAGTTAATTATATCCATAATTTCATTGGTTTACCGGGTAGATAATTCTGGCGCGTAAAAATGCCCGTTTTAAAAAGCCCTGAAATTATCAGCAAGTTGTTTTAATGAAATTTTATTTTAACATTTTATGTTTACTCCAGTCAATAAAGGAGGTGTAGAGTGCGTGAGCAGGGACCTAAGCAATTCCTTTAGAAAGTTGTTCAGGGTGCTTAGGGAGTGAACATACTGAAAGTCCTGACGTCTAGGAGGTGAGCCGGAGAAAGTCCCACTTTTGTTTTTTTCGCTTATATCTCGAAAACGGTGCGTCGGCGTCGCAGGGAAAAATGTTTTTATACCAAATGAAAGCTCATGAAATTCTCTACAACTTTCGTTTTATATATTTTTTTCGAATTCGCAGCCGTTTTCGAGCACACGCTTCGGAAAAGTGAAAATTTTCGAAAAACAGATTTTTACCTGAAAAATAGAAAATTGTATTTCAAAGATGAAAAAAAAAGTAGGACCTCTGGTGCTTGTAATTGGCACCAGGGAGTCTCCTACATGTTTCCACCCCCACTCTTGAGCGGGCAGCTCATTTCCAGGCACGAACTTCATAAATTAAACTGGACTTCACAACGCACATATCCCAAACTAAAGCTCCTGACACCACTTACCATGGTCGCCATGATAGGCTGTCAACTTATTTGAGGTTGGCAATACTCTGTAGGAATCTCAACTACCGTAATGTTGGTTATCGTTATTTTCTAGCGCATTGCCAAATGTTTTATATTTTCAATAAACTTGAATACTTTCACAGTTTAAAAATATACAGTTGGGTCACTTCCCCTCATTTTTGTCCAAGACCCCCCACTCACGCTATCGACGCGTGGACTACACTCAGTAGCAACGGTGGTTTGTTGACACCGTGTTTCTAACCTAAACGCAAAATTAGGTTATTATTTTATTTTGAATGCAAATAGTTAGAAAGTTGTAAAAACCAATACTGTTACTGATAGAAAATATCATTCTGCTCCTGGTTGTTCAAGCAGTACCTGTGCTAGAGTGATCGTTTAATTTTTTCCCGTTTTCCTAAAGTTGAACCAAGGTAAGTTAAAGTCACCAATAATAATTTTTTTCGTGTTCTTTATCGAATTTTGTATTGAATGGACACTTTTTCAATAATTGTGCCCAGTACTCATGTCAGCATTGATAATTTTTGTATCAATTTCTTCTAATTTAGTTAATAAAGAGCCAAATAATAACAGCTACACGTTTTGCTATTTAAAGACCTGTAGGTAAATAGAAAAGCAAATGTTTTTCATATCATTTTGTAGCCACACTTTTTAGTATTAAAAGAAGTTTTTTACTTTGAACAGAAAATTTTATATATGTAGTTTAAATTCATCGAACATATTCAATGATCATGTCGTGAAGTGAATGGTTTGATGTAAATACTTTGACACATTTGAAAGCAGTAGTTGTTTGTTGGATAAACTGTATTACATATATGTACTTATAATTTTATTAATATAATTTAATATTTGACAGGTTACTTGTGGAAACAATTCGTAGATAAATCTTAAGATAATAAATACAGTTCAGAAAAATGCTGTGTTCAACAATTTGGGTATGCAGTGTGCATTTCAAAAACGAGTATGCAAGACGATTCATATAAAAATGATGCATTACCTCCATTGTTTCGTCTTGGTGAGTATACCTATTAAATAAATATAAAAATATGATTTGATGTTTTTGATGAGCACGATTATTTATTTCATAAGTATGTAGTAAAAAATAGAAAAAAATCATTATTCAGTTTGTAAAATATAGTTGTTATAATAATTTTCGTTTTTTAGAGAATTCATTTATTCAAAATTTGCAATATAAATATAAATAAAAAAAGTGAACTACAATAATTTTTAGTTAAAAAATCATTTCGCTTTGTATTCTTATTTTCTATTTGTTAGTTACCTACTTAGGAACATATTTTTATTAAAAATAATGTTTTATTTTACAGAATAATCCATACAAAGTAAGGATGACCATCGTCTAATAACCTCAACGTCTCGTTTAGAAGATATAAGCCATCAAGTGTTTTACTTTAGTAATAGGTACCAACTTGCTTTATCATCACTTGCAATTTGTACTCTCGTCTTTTATTACATTTGTCACGTATGTAGGTAAATATAAATAGAAATATTTTTAAAATGTGTTATATTCTTAATTTTAATAAAATAGTCGTAATATTTAATTGAAAAAAAAATACAAACTCCTGATTGTTAAGTTTCATAATACTTTATATACTTTATGTTTATATTTATTGATGGTTTCTCACTGTATTATATTATTATATATCCATCTATTATATTTTTCTTACTTATTTGTTAATCATTCATTAGCAAATATAGAATTAATCTGTTATTAAATAATGTTTATAATATATTTATTGGAAATTGATATGTGATTATAGTTTTCAATAGTTATTTATTTATCTAACCCCGCTATGAAATATTAAATTTTAAATGCATTTTTGACGTTACGAAATGTCACATTTTTCATAACTGTCAGTTTCCAGTTTCATTACATAGTGATGTAATGAATTTTTTTTCCTATTTTAAAGCGGGATTAGATAAAATTTTGTAACGTTATGCAAAAGTAATTTTATTTGGCTAATGTAATTTGCAAAACTCGCTCTCTTGGCTCGCTTGTTTTGGCAAATATTACATTCGTCAAATAAAATTAGTCTTTTTTATAACTGGTTACGTAAATAACTATTTTGTAACCAGTTATGAAAATTACTTTTTCATAATGTGTTAAGTACAAAATTTTATCCAATCCCGCTTTAAAATAGAAAGGAAATGACAGAAATCAATTACGTAAAAATTCATTACATCATTAGTTCAGTAATGCAACTGAAAACTGACAATTATGAAAAATGTGACATTTCATAACGTCAAAAATGCATTTAAAATTTGACATTTCATAACGGGGGAAGAAATATAAATATTTTGAATAAAAATTTATTTATTTATTTAAGAGGTGCTTTTTAGGTCCCACTTAAAAAAAAAACACTCAGATTTTACTTACTTTATTTTATAAATTATTTTGTTAACAGATAATTAATAAAATAACATACCAGCATAAATTTACATAAATCTCAAAATACATATATTTTTTCCATGCAAATTAAGTATTAAATAAATAAAAAACTAAGTCTAAAACTTTATACATTTATGTTTGTTTAGAAAGCAAATACTTATTTAATTTTAATTAACTATAGCTATAGATCTATGTCTACTGTATAACCCACCATTAAACAAATTTGTGTGATTAAAATATATTAGAAAAGTAACAAAGTACTACAGTACTGATAAGAAATTACAATAAGAAACTAATACAACAGTAAATTTTCTAAATTTACATACCATTATTTTGTTATTACTATAAGTACAAAATGTATTTAAAATCATATATATGTCACTGACGTATCCAGGATTTTCATTCGGGGGGTCCGAACATTTTTTGTAAGTAAATTATGTATTGTTATGTAGCTTTCGAACAAAGGACCCAGCACAATTCTTATGTAAATTGGCGTCCAGTCAAATTGGCTGAATTTTTAATATATTTTAGATTTCGACTTTCTGATCAAAGGATCTCATGAACCCAACTCGATACTATGTCGAGTTTCCGAGATACTGCTCAAGAAATGTACAAGAATGACCTTTTGTACAATTTAAATAATTTCGAATTCATAATTTTATTCATACATTTTATATTGTGATTCGTTCTAATAGCCCTTTCTAATATTTTACACTAAAAAATTTGTTGTTTTAATAAAAATAGCGTAGAAAAAATTAAAGTTTGAAGAATTTTGATGAAAGCGCCGGGAAATCTGTATAAAACTAACAAGTGAAAATGATATTTAGTCAAATTGGCTAAAACATTTTTTACATAAAGTATGTGTCTTCCTGATCAAAAAACTTTCGGAAATTGCTTCTTTGACCTCTTTGACCAATACCCTATAAATGAATTAAAAGTTCGACAAGATACAGAATTTTACAAGAATTTATAGTTATATCTCGTAAACTAGACATAGGATCGAGTTGGACCCATGAGAGCTTTTCATCAGAAAGTTGATATCTACAATATATTAAAAAATCAGCCAATTTGACTGTACGCCAATTTACATAAGAAATGTGCGGGGTCCTTTAGGTAAACTCAGAGATGGGTAAACTCCCGGAGTTTTGATTACTCCGAAAGTTTCCAGGAAGCTTTCCTGGAAACTTTCGATTGGGAATATTCAGAGTCTATTTTATGGTGAAATCTGATTCGTGATGATCTAAGCTTCATTTTGATACCAAATAAGTGCATATAAATATATTATTTACATTAATTTTACAGACTTTTACCAAATAACTGATATTATACCGTGCGTGTAATTTCCCATTAGGCATGTACATTCACATAGCGCGAGAGATTTGACAACACCGGCTGCCGTAAATTCGTCCGTTGGTGGAGCATTCCAGCTCTGTTATTTCATTGCAGCCAGCTGGCACGCGCGATGTTGTAATTCTTCTCCCCATGCCTAGCCCGCGACTACACACACGGTATGACACCCGCTATATATGCCGTGCTATATGAACAATATGGAGCAATTGGGTGGTTACTCAGTAATTTGTTTTGTTTGAGTTATTAAATAATTAAATATAAATAAAATAATTTATAGAATGTGATAAATATGTGGATTATAAAATTAAAAATGTATGTAAATGTCATATGTAGGTAAGTCATAACTCCTATTTTGTGCAGAAACGGAAATGTAGAAGGCAAGACAGAAATATGATCTAAATATCATATTATAGTTATATTGAATTAAAAGTGTAAAACAAATAAATAAAATAATAAATAAATGTTTATTTAATTTTAAATTTTAACACTTAAAAAAATAATAACAAGAAAATTATATCAAAATAAATTAAACCATCCACTATAACACAACATAATTTTATTAAAATAAAACTAAAACTATTAAATATTTTATAATTTGTAAAAAAAATAAAAGTATATTTCTTTTTAATCATGTTCGTTTTTAATATAACAGAAAAAAATGCTAGATATTATTCATCGAGAAGCGATAGTGCGGGTAAACGGTAAACAAATAAACGTAACTTATCATATGTCTGTCAACTCATCCTTGATCATAGCCAATAGCACGAAATTAGAGAAATTCAGTGCCAATGGTAATAATCCGAGTGGTGACCATATGAAACCCTACATCATCAAACATACGATTAATTTTTGATAATTTCGAAAGAATATCAACAAATTAAAACTGGATTTCTGGCGTTTGAGGTTATGTTAGATCATCGTGGCGGCAATTTCAAATTTATGAAAACAACTGTAAATATTCGTGAAAAATTTGGAAACTTTCCCGGAATTTTGGAAACTTTCGGAATATTTAAATATTTTAAAGGAAACTTTCATTTTTATCAAAACTCCGTTCCGGAAACTTCCGAAAATTTCCTGGAAACTTTCCAATGGAAAGTTTCCTTGACCCATCTCTGGGTAAACTATTCAAAAACTTATATTTCAAGTAACTGGCAACTATGCGATTTAACGTGTAATTTCTGCTATATTTTTCCCTAATAAATTATTCTAGATTTATTTTTATTTTTAACTTATTATCAAAAGTTTGCCTATGCTCTCATTCTTCATAAAAATTTTCTTCGTGTCCTCCAATTCCATTCATAATGAACCCAAAATGTCCCAGCTGCTGATAAATCTGTAATATATTCCAACAGTAATAAGGAAAAATGAACAATTATACAATTATAATGTTACATAACTAACTAAAAATAGATCTGTTTTGAACTTGACAAAATACACGAAAAATTATTCAGAGTTCAATAATGGATTTTTGTGAATGTTGCAAATTACCCTCAACTGATTGTTAATTTTGAAATGAAGCACCCAAAGCGAGAGGGTTAATCCCTATGCAATATGGTGTACCTAGATATCGTCAATTAAATACTTAACGGGAAACATGTCCACATAAATTAGACCATGAATCTCTTGTAGAACAGATATGATAAAATATCGGTACAGTAGTGCAGCGGGCCAAAGCCCGTACGATAAGAGCTCACTTGGCCACATGGTTTATAGTGTATTGGGTTTGATCCCAGTTCTGATGCTTGCAATGTCGGTGGATAATGGATGACCTAGGCTTTGGCCTTGAGAGTTGTGTATATATGTATGTATATGTTTTATGCTTAATATTCAAAAAAATAGGAAGAGAATATAAAAAAACACTAGACAAATTAGACTATGAAGCACCGAAAGTACCTGGAGAATGAGATACCATAAGAAAAATTCCAGCGGTTGACTGTTTACCAAAGCTGATTTTATACTACTCCTGATTTAAGTATAGTAGAGATTAATAATTTTTAAAAATGTGATGAATTTTGTTGAGCTGCGATTTATCGTATATTATTATAGAAAGGGCAAAACATCAATTTTTTTTGGTCAATTTATATATTAATATATAAAATACTCCTATTACCAAATATTTTGGTACAATTACACATACCTCAACCACATTTCTGATTACTTTCGATACTCTTCAAATAAGAATTTATGATACCTAAAAAATATTAAGATTCGATTTTTGATGTCAAAATAGTGGTTTATTTATTTATCGTACAATAATAAACTACAAGTTCTTAAATTATTTAAGAATAAATTTAATAACATACCTGGTATAAGCTCAGTTTCCAATACAATTTTTAGAGTCCTACGAATTTCATTAACATTGTTTGATTCTTGCCTTTATAGTATATATTATGTAGCACCATGAGAATATTTATTGTTAAATATTCAAATTATTTGCATTTTGTATTCTGATTATTTACAACATAACCAACAAATTTGACAAGCCACAGTGACATTTCACCACGGGTCTAGCATCTTTAGTTGCTCGATTTTAAAATTGGCGCGTTCCCCTACATGCGCGTGGACTACACCCACTCGTCCTGGACTAGACATAAAAAACGAAACCAAGGTCCACCGAAGTCCATAATGAAAAAATAGAGTGGGTATACTGTATATTCCTATACTGTGATACTTTTCTCCCAAAATGCTACTTCATCTTCTCTAATAACAAGAAATTTATTCATAATGTGAGATTACTACAATACTTAGAGTAAGATATCATAAGAAGTACCTACTCATTGATACTCTCATTTTAATGAAATTATTTCTAAAATCTGGCAATCATTTGCCTATCAATAACTAACGAGATAATACTAGATTAAATCTGACAAGATCGCCTTTGTACTTTGTTTACTATGTCGAGAACTGTTTTCAAAAGTGTTTAATGCTTTTTAGAAGTTATGTCACAAAGTTTGGATAAAGAGTGTTTTTTTCTAACATTAGATTTTACACGTGTAAAAAACAGAGGAGGTTTATTAATATTTGCATCTATGGGTGTTAGATATATGAAGATATGTATGTCATAAAATCGAGAGAAAAATACAATTAATCTCGAAATTATGTGACAATATTTTACCTGTTAACGATAATTTCATTAAAAAGCTGCTAAAGGAAAGTCATTATTTTATAGAAAATTACAGTATTTTCATATCATTAAATGAGAAAGTTTTTGGAAATGCATTTGAGGTACAAAAAAATTTTAATTGAAAAAATTATAAGTCTATATGGTTCTATCAGAGTACCTAGTATCACTAAGAAAATATATGAAATTGTTTCTGGTGAAAACATTCGAAAAACATTAAGTAAATTAATCATATTTAAACATCAATAAGGGCGAGCGTAGATGCATCTTCACTCTGTATGTGTCTCGATACTCCAGTGAAGCAACGTGCAGCGTGGTTAGTACTTCGATGGGTGAAATCCATCTTGGGAAACACAGCGATCTCATCCCACCTTCTACCGGCTTGTATATCAGGGTACGTGGAAGCTATGTCATTTCAAAATGAGGATTACGTAGTGGATATACCATCCTTCGGAGGGTAAAGCAGGCGGTCCCTTGTTTATTAAATGTTAGGCAAGTAAGAGATCCCTACTCTCCTTTAGAGAAGAGGTTCGGCAAAATTTTAAGGTTGGGGGTATTATATTACACAATGATATATCCCAAGAGACGTAAAATAATGTTTTTAGTTGATAAATTCCATTTTATTGTCATGAACCTAATTGATTTTTCTGTATTACAATGAAAACGTGTATTTTAATTATATTTAAATAAGATTATATTTGTTATATGAAGAGACTTTTTTACTAAACTGAAAATTCGCAAAAAAACGTTCATTTCTCCAATATTCAACTTATTGGTAAATAATGAAAACGTTTTCAATCCGTCCCTGACTTTAGGCAAAAATTCTAAAAGACGGATCTGAAAACCTATCATGGCGGCCAGCATGGGGTGTGTAAAGTTTGGACCGTATGTGAGGTCCAGTTTAATTTATGAAGTTCGTGTTCCCAGGCCACTGCTGCTCTTGTTGGTAGGTGCGCCAGGAATGCTGTTTAGCTGCGCTCTCAGTTGGTGGGAGGAAGCTGATGTCAGGCTTAATATTGGAAGCGGTACTGGTTGAGGGAGGTCTGTCTTGCTGGTGCCTCATACTATTTGAAGAAACAAATCTTCCCAGCCTCTTCAACCTCGCCTTAAGTAGAGGAGGGGTTGTAAAAGATCACTGCCGCTTTCTTGATGATTTTTGACTTATGTACAATTTTGAGAATCCCACCTTGCTTTTCCTTAAAGTTGAAGAGGTAAAAATCTGTTTTTCGAAAATTTTCACTTTTCCAGAGCGTGTAGATCGAAAACGGTTGCGAATTCGAAAAAAGTATATAAAATGAAAGTTGTAAAGAATTTCATGAGCTTTCATTTTGTATAAGAAAATTTTTCCCTGCGATGCACCATTTTAGAGATATAAGCAAAAAACCCAAAAGTGGGACTTTCTTTGTCCCCCCCTCCGGCTCACCTCCTAGACGTCAGGACTTTCAGTATGTTCACTCCCTAAACACCCTGAACAACTTTCTAAAGTAATCGCTTAGGTCCCTGCTCACACATTCTACACCACCCTTTAGATCATTCGTGACTGGACTAGTTGTGAAAATGATATAATAAAACATTCTATTAATTTACAACAATTTACTTTTCTAATAATAATTACTTCTAAGAAAATATCATTAAAACAACTTGCTGATAATTTCAGGGCTTTTTAAAACGGGCATTTTTACGCGCCAGAATTACGTATCTACCCGGAAAACCAATGAAATTAGGGATATAATTAGCTGGTAATAGGTTCTAACTGTGTGTTAAAGGAGCTTTCCTCTAAAACTCCTCAGAATTTCCTCTTTTATTGCTTGTACTGTGATTGGTCTAAGGCAGCGGACTTGTAAATATTGGCCAATCAGAATCCAGATAAAAAAATGCCACACAAGTTATTCGTAAAAGCGTCGGACGTTGAAATTTTGTAGTTTAGGTTTAACCTTCACCCGCTTGTGCAGTGACGGTACACATCAGATGACAGTTGACTAACCTAAAACATTATTTATATTTTGATGTTTGGATTATTTGCAGTGAAAATATTATCATTTTATCGGTTTCTGGTTTATGTTTTATTAACTCTATGACCAAAATGAGTAAAGTGGAAGAGAGATATGTTAAGGTGCCGCTGATAATTTACCTATTGTTAAGTCGATATCTACATCAGTTCGCCCTTTGTAAGAATTTTTCTTATTTGTGATGCCATGTGACGTAGGAGTATTATTAATTCACTTGTATTCCGTCCGTCTACAATATTTCTACCTACGTTTCAAATTTCAATTCGATACCTCCAACCGTTAAGTCGATATTTGTACCAGTTCGTCTGCTGTAAGATTTTTTCTTATTTGTGATGTCATATGACGTAGGTGTATTTTTAATTCACTCTTATTCCATCCATCTACAATATTTCCACCTACGTTTCAAACTTCAATTGGATGTTTCCAATTGTTAAGTCGATATTTGCACCAGTTCGACTTTTGTAAGAATTTTTCTTATTTGTGATGTCATGTGACATAGGTATATTTTTAATTCACTCGTATTCCGTCCATCTACAATATTTTCATCTACGTTTCAAACTTTAATTGGATGTTTCCAATAGTTAAGTCGATATCTGCACCAGCTTGTAAGAATTTTTCTTATTTGTGACGTCATGTGGATGTAGATGTATTATTAATTCACTTGTATTCCGTCCGTCTACAATATTTCCACCCACATTTCAAATTTTAATTGGATGTTTCCAATCGTTAAGTCAATATCTGTGCCAGTTCGCCTATTGTAAGAATTTTTCTTATTTGTGACGTCATGTAGACGTCACATTTATTCCGTCCATTTACAATATTTCCATCTATGTTTCAAATTTCAATTCAATAACTCCAACCATTAAGCCGATATCTGTACCAGTTCGTCTGTTGTAATAATTTTTCATTTTTGGAACCTCATGTGACGTAGATGTATTATTAATTCACTCGTAATCCGTCCGTCTACAATATTTATACCTACATTTCAAAGGACCCCGGAACAAAACCCATGAAAATGTTGATTCGGTGGAATCGGCTGAAATTTTGGTATTTTGTAGTTCAAGTCATGCTGATCAAAAGTTCTTATCACATCGAGTCAATCCTATGTACAGTTTTTGAGATACAGCTTGCCAAAGTTAGGTAATTTGCGTCATTTTAGACATTCAAGAACTTATTACTCTTAAAGTATTAACTTTAGCAAAAAATTGCAAGGGTCGAAATATTTTTGTTCAAGTCCAATAAAGCTCAAGAATTTTTTTCAGATTTTTTTTATCAATTTTTAGGTTAGGTAAAATATATATATGTCATATTTTGGCATGCTTAGGTGTAATTGGCTGAAACTTTGCTAATTTGGAATTAAAGTCATGCTGATCAAAAATTCCTATTGCACTGAGTCGATCCTATGAGCGGTTTTCGCTCCAGGTCCTAACAACGAGGTAACGGGTAATCTATATGTACGTGTTTATGAATGGCTTCCAGCATGTTTGTGTACTGCGTGCATGCGTTTGTGTGTATGTATTTGTCAGTATCTACAAGGTTTTCTGGAAATATCGATGACAAACTTCTGGTGCAGATTCTACATGCAAAAATATGTCCGCAAATACCTTGAGATACGGCCGTTTGAAAATTGCTCCCAAAAACTGATTATTATTTTATATTTGAGAAACCTTTTGATTTACAGGGACGTGACATTATAAACATATTGACAATAATACAAGCTTATTTTAACATTACATTACATTTTTTATGCATGTACACAAACACATTGGAAGCCATTCATAAACACGTACATATAGATTACCTCGTTATTAGTACCTTCAAACACTCCTGGAGCGAAAACCACTCATACGATCGACTCAGTGCAATAGGAATTTTTGATTAGCGTGACTTTAACTATAGAATAGCAAAGTTTCAGCCAATCCCACTGAAGCATGCCAAAATATGACATATATTTTACATAACCTAAAAATTGAAAAATATTTCGACCCTTGCAATTTTTTGCTAAAGTTAATAGTTTAAGAGTAAAAAGTTCTTGAATGTCTAAAATGACGCAAATTACCTAACTTTGACAAGCTGTATCTCAAAAACTGTCCATAGGATTGACTCGATGTGGTAAGAACTTTTGATCAGCATAACTTGAACTACAAAATACCAGAATTTCAGCCGATTCCACCGAATCAATATTTTCATGGGTTTTGTTCCGGGGTCCTTTCAGTTCGATATCTTCAACCGTTCCCGAGTTATCAGCCGAAATCAGTGAACACCTCTGTCATTATTAGAATATCACCCTGTACATTGCACTGCTTTGAGAGCAAAAAACTATAAATTTCACTTGGTGGAGATTTTAAAAATCAGTATCAAATATAATTTGAGCATTTGGGAAAATCGAAATTTTGTGTTGAAAGGTAAGGTAAAAGACCTAATTATTGTCACTAACCCAATTATCGTCAGTTCTTACATGTTTTTGTGGAAAATAAGAAATTAGGAATTCGTTCATGTACAACAGAAATTAAAGATATTTTTTTATACATTTGGAAATGTTTTTAAACAACTCTTTTAACCCTTCGCATCTTAGATTTTTTATTAGAAACAGTGTTTCAGTGGTGTTAGACCCTTTACCGATAGCCCCCTTTAAATTCTAAGGTAAGAGGAGGGTACACGCTACCTATTTTTTATTGTTGAGCTTATTTTTCAATTCTTAGTTTTTGGGAATATATTTTCTAATTCATAAAGAATGTTATTTTTGTTATTTAACCATATGATATTATTTTTTTATAATTTTAACAGCAAAAAATAGGTGACGATATTAGGGAAAGCCACAAGAGAGATTACCCCATTATCGTCATAAGTGACGATAAAAGGGTTTTTACATGAAATTTTCAGTTCAACAAAAAAATATATTGATATTGTCATTATGAAGTTGTTTTATTTTTTAACAGCTATACAAAGGTAAAAAATTTTCGGTACCTAATTATCGTCACCCACTTTTCTGAATAGTTTGGCTACAAAAAAATATTTCAAAGGGTGACGATATTATTTGCTATCTATGACGATAATATGATAGATGGAAAAAATACTACTTAATGAAAATATTGAACGAAAAATTAAGCAAGTTTCTTGTCATGTTACTTAAAAATGAGAAAAATAGGATCAAAAACAAGTGAAGAAGATAAATTAAAAATAAATAATAAAGTTAATATTAATAATTACAATATAAATAACAATCCTCTTTACCAGTGAAGGCCTAAAGTGACCTTGTGTGAGAGGGGGCTGCACATTTCGAGACAAGAGACAGCCAGTGAGTATCCTAGTATACTAGGACAAATTTTATTTTCCATAAAAAATCTCAGTACCGCGATTGAAATTCGAACCCGGGACTTCGGAATCTAGGGTGAGAGTTAAGCTTGCAGTCATACTGTCATATTAAAATTGGGCATTCTGCTGTCAAATATGAAAATATGGATTGCTTGGACTATTAATAAATTTAATATGTAGAGACTACAGTCTTAAGAAAATTACATAAAGTGGAATGAATTGACAATGTCGTCTATAGGAAATTATTGGAGAATATGAAGAAAGTGATACTGGAAAGAAGGCTATTAATAGGAAATAATATGTGTACGAAGAAAGAGAATATGTATTTCTGTTTAAAAAAATTTTTATGTACACATTCCATTCGTTTATAGGTATAATTTGATTTATTTCTTGTTCATTTTATAACTATTCTAATTTGTTATAAATTTTAAATGCTTTAGTTTTAAAATAATTTAAAAAATATTTAAAATAAAATTTCTGATATCAACTAAGACTGTGACGATATTTGGGACATGTATATGACGATATGTAAAGTGTCAAGTGACAATTATTAGGACAATGGGTTTTTATTCCCTATTGCACTAAAAATATAAAACAACGTTCTTTTCCCGTTAAAAATATCTTATTACTCCCATTTAAAATTAACAAGTGTCAGAACATTAAATAGCTATATTAATTTTTGAGTTTTCATTACAGAATTATTAAAGTCAAAAGTTAAACTTTTGCTTAACATGACGATAATTGGTACATTTACCTTATTTAGCAGCAAAACCATTAATCCTACAGAAATTTTTTGAGAAAGCAAATTCATCATCATTTTATTGTCTTTCTAACAGATCCCTACTATTTTTTTTGCCAAAATCAATATTTATCTAGATATTCGCAAGAGAAGAGAAAAAAAACACGTTTCCTTGGAAAATGTAAATTTCCACTTGTTTCGTTCCTAACGTCCCTATTTTTTGTCTTACGTCAAAAAATAAAAAATAGTTTTTCGTAGCTCATTAAATTCTCTACAAATTCGTTAGGGCAAAGTATTTTGGCCTAGGGACCGCCGTTTAAGAGTTATAGAGGTTTAAAGAAAAAAATCAAATCGTGCAAATATAATTTGGGCATTTGGACGAAATCGACATTTTTTTTTTAAACGTATATAGCAGCGAAACCGTTAATCCTACAGGAATTTTTCGAGAAAGTAAATTCATCATCGTTTTATTATCTTTCTAATACATCCCTACCATTTTTTCGCTAAAACTAATATTTATCTAGATATTTGCAAGAGAAAAGAAAATGTAAATTTCCACTTGTATCGCTCGTAGCAAAAAGTAAAAAATAATTTTTTGTAGCTTATTAAATTTTCTACAAATTCGTTAGGGTGAAGTGTTTTAACCTAGGGGGCACCGTTTAAAAGTTATGGAGGTTTAAAGAGAAAAAATTTCGAGATTTTGGACGAATTTCAAAAAAGCCTCCACTTTGGCCGACCGTATCTCGGTAATTTTTGGAACAGCATAAAAATCCAAAAAAAGACTTTTAGGTAATTCAGTTCTGTACAATTTCGTTACGTCAAAGTTTTTTGCCGTAGGAGTCGCCATTTAGAAGTTACGAACGATTTAATGAAAAAAGTGCATGACACCGTCATCTTGAAAGGCCCGCCGGGCCCAAACGAAAAGCCATTAAAATTTTGAGTGCGGCAAAGCGTTCCTGACATTATGTAGTTTTCCTTTGGGAGTTTTTATTTTTGAGCTATCTCTCACGGTTTCCGAGTTACAGATGAAAAACCGTTTTCAGAGTTGCGTCATCCGAGGGTAAATTTGGGTCGAAAACACGACATCTAAATTTACTCGTATTTTAAAAAATACGATACCGCGACGGCCGTACTATGTAGGGATGGAAAGATGAAGACTTGTAGTTGATCCGCATTGTAAATTGCATGTCGAAATTCGAAAATTCAGCTCGGCATGAACAAATCAAAAGTGACATTTTTACAATTTTTCGTTTAACGTTTCTCGATCGCGAATTTGTGTTAGAAGAGTGTCCATCTTCCATCTCATTCTGCCGCAAAAAAAGAGATAGACAGTCTTTGTGCATTAATAACTAATTAACCTTAGATCATTAGTCGTTCGGAATGTCGCGTTGAGATGTAGAATTTCACTCTCGACAGATCAGTACAGTCCCGATTCTGTCAATAGTCTCTAAAAAAAGCCTTTGCGTCTGCAAATTTGCAAATAGTAAGGGGTACAGCCCTGTATTATTGTACGGTATAAGTTCTCTGACACTAGTCTATCGTTAGGTTAGACTATAAAATATATCTTACGAGTAGTATAGCAGACGGGGTTCTGTGACACTCGATGGCATGTCCATTCACATCTTACCACCCTTGTACTTCTTGTACAAGAAAATGAAAGAATAATCTGAAGAAGTAATCAACAATGACCAGAGGCCTCAAAGAAGTAATCGACAATAACCAGAAGATGCAAAGAAGTAATCAGCAATGACCAGAAGGTCGAGTAATTAAAAAAAGAATAATATTGGTCATTGCCAGAAGACCGTATGCAAAGTATGGTGATAAAAGATAATTTATGCACGTTTTGCTTATTTATCATGTAGTTTAACTTAACAAAAATGCGTGGTAATTAATTTAAGCTGATAATTATGCAGAATAATTGATATATTTACTGCTTTATCTATGAAGTTATTTGTTTAATGATGTATATTTATGCAGATTTATTGAGATTGGGGTGATTAACATAATTATTGGCGCGCTTAAATAATATATGCATAGGCTAAAAACAATGTATTTCCGAAGTACATTTTTTTATAGATCTAGTAATATAATGTTATATAAAAAATTTGCTCGTGCTGCATAGACGGACAGCTACGTGACGTATGGCCTAGATAAAATTAACCGATGGCACGCTTAGTGTAATGTAAAATATTGTAATGGAAGGAATTGCAAAATATATGAATGCTAATAAGATCACATAGTATATCAATCTGTTAAAGCAAAATATAAAATTTTAAGTGTCAAATATGAAATATTTAACCCCCTAATCAATTTTGTGAATACAAATTAATGAAAGACAAGTAATGAATTCGAATAATTTTTTTATTATAATATGCATTAAAAAAGATATAAAACTGATATTACAGTAATATGAAGAACAATTTATATATGGTTTATTGTTTCAGATATAACCAACATACATGTACTATTAACAACAGTCATATTGCTATAGGTTTTAATATTACATTAAATAATTTATTAAATATTTTTTTTTCAATTTAAAAAATTATCATAAGAATGATTTACATATCCACTTTGTGTTTTATGATAACAATCTCTCTAGAAGAAAATCGTTCCCTCTGTATTGAAAGCTTTGGATGTCTATAATATACATGGTACGGCGATATTTTTCTTGCAGGTTTTGTTCCTTTTATCGTATTGGATTGGAATCGATGATAATCCTGAAAAACTGCTTCCCACTTGCACTTGGAGAGATTAGTTTTCTGTTCCTCCATGGTGGACTTTATGTAGAGTTGACTGCGGGCAGTAAAAATAAAGAACATTTGAGAAGAAAATTGTTTTTGATATTTTTTAAAACAAAAGAGGAAATTGATATTTCATTGATGATAACCCCAAGGTAATGTGTCCGTAGTAATATAGTTAAGAATTCTTTTGTCGTCATAGGGACTTAATGCAACTTTCTTTTGTTTGATTGTATACACTTCATGTTTTTCAGATTTGATTACATTTTGGATAGTTTCCATGCAGGAACTATTAAATAAACTTTGATAATAATTGTTAAAACTGATTGATTTTAGTGAAGATCTAGTTATTCCTTTAGCCTTCTTAGTTATACCAACATTTGCAATAAAATGTTGTATTTCCTCCTCAGATACACCTTTTTCTTTTAGTTTTTCTATTTCCAATTCTACGTTTGAATTTGAGAGTACTTTTAATGCATACATTTTTGATCTTAAACCAATGAATTCGGTCATAACGTTACCATTATTTTCATCTTTCATAATGCCTAAAACCTTCTTATTTTTTAATGGTATACCATAAATATTATCAGGTGCATAATCTGAAGTATCAAATTTATGTATGTCCTCTTTTATATGATTGTAGATATTATCATCATAAATTTGATAAATTAACGAATCTGTATCACAATATAAGAGCTTGGCATTATTTTTGAATTTTTTTTAAAACATAATTATAATGAAAATCGTAGAGAATAGTTTTTGAGATATCTAGAATGGAAAAACCAACAAATATTGGTTTATTAAATTTAACATTTAATCTGGTCATTTCTATTATAACTATGTCTTTACCAAAAATTGTACAACTGTGAAAATTTGGTTTTGAAATGTAATAATTTGTACCATACCTACCACTCCATTTGGTAACTATTTTTACATCTCTATATTTTCTCACATTCGCCATCGTTTTACCAAATACAGCATTATTCATAAGTTTAAAAAAGTTTTTTTCAAAGTCATTTTTACTTAATTTTCTTAATTCAGTATTTAGATCAATGTATTTTTTCATCCAACAAGATTGTTGAAATTTCAAAATTCGATGTATTTTTAAAATTTTCATACCTAGTTCTAGAGCTTGTTTTAAGTTTTTGTAGTGAATGATATATCTCTCTTTATTAAAAAGTGTTGTTAACAATTTTGGGGTTTTTGTTTGAGAATTTGGTGGGATTAAATGTTGTGGGCATAGAGGAAGGTCTTTGTGATAATCAAACAAGTTCTTTGGGTACTCAAGATCAACTTCGAATATATATCCACTATCACCCTCATCAGAAATATTCATAATATTTTCTTCTTTGTAAATATCATCAACCCATTCAAATTGACTAATGGGCAATGGCAGAGTCATTGCTGTTGCATACATGCTATTTAAATCCCAGTACATGAGATAAGATGATGGAAGGTCTGGATTATATTCATTACCCATGTGCTTGTTATTAGCTTTACCATAACGATTGGAACATTGTGAAATGCCTCCTCTTATACCTCGTTCAATAAACATAATCATATCGATATCTATTTTTAGACATGCATCAAATGCCAATCCGGGTGCTGTATAATAATGAAGACTATCCAATTCATATGTTTTTAAACAAGTAGCTCTAAAGTTTTCAAAAATATCTGCAAGTAATAACACATCTGTCTTAAGATAAATCTCTGCATATTCTTGTAATGTTTTTATCTGAAATGTATCCCACACATTACAAGCATGTTTATATTCGCTTTCAGAAATTCTTTGTTTTTGAATATGACTATAAAATAATTCTATTGGAGGTAAACTAGTGTCCTGTAATTTTTTCCAACAATCGAGGTATTCATATGGAAATACACCTTTTCGTATAAGCAATTGAAATTCTTTTTCGTTATTGCAATGGCTTCTCGTAATTACTTTTTGATCATCATTCAGATATGAAGATAATTTATCAATACTGCTAGCCATGAATCTAAATGAATCTAAAAATCTAAAATTGATATTTGTATTTTTAATATATTTTGTAAATGAAATGTATTTTTCTTTATTAACCGGAAGCAAATTAATTTTTCCTTTTATTTCTGTACTTAATGCCATTATCAAAAAATGGCTATCATATCCTGATAAATTGTGAAAAATTACAGGTACTGAATGACTGTCGGTGAACAAAATATTACATGTATTGTGAGCACTGCCTCTATAGTCCCCAGTAAGATGATTATGTCCTTTCACTTTTATTTCACCAGGTAGGAATGGTTTTGAACAAATGTGGCAATATTGTGATGAATGAAAATTATTATATTGTTCTATCGTTAGAGGTTTCATTGGAATAGGTTTTAAAAAAATTGATTGTAATTTATTAGCAATTTTTTCCAACTCTTTAACAAACCAGATTTGACAATCTTTACCTGTATAAGAATTAAATGATGAAAGTGAATCATTATAGGCACATTTAAGGTAATAAGCAATACTAAAGGCCTCATGTTTTTGATACTTTTTGGTTCGATTAGTTAACTTTGAATCATGATATTTTTCCAAAATACTCTCGATATCTGGTACAAATGGTACTTTTTCTTTGTTTTTAAAATTGGAATATTTCATTATTTTTTCATGTTCTGAAGGTGGAGTTATTTTTGATTTATTTAAATTCTTACAATCTAACAAATGTTTATGTAAAGCATTTTCCATTATAAAGTGATTTAAACACCTTTCACAAAACCATTTTTTGTTTTTAACATTTCCAACCTGTTTATTTATTAAACGTGATAAATCCTTAATTAAAGCAAAATGATAGAGTCTTTCTTCCAGATGAATATCTTCATCATACATATCCAAATCCATTTTATTATCATCATCATCATTATCACAATCGTAATAATTACATGGGAGCATAAGTAGATTTATATGAGGAGTAAAATCATTTTTGCTTAGAGTTAATGGTAACACTTCTTTTTTATCAATCGTAAACACATTGATAGACAATTGATTTAGTTTTTCAAATTTTGGAATATCTTTTAGACTAATAGGAAAATTGATACCATCATATTTTAATACTTCACTAAAATGTGGGTAACTGGAGATACGACGGACATTTTTTTGATTGTTTTTAACTGGATATAAAGCACATACAATCGAATACAAGAAACAGTATTCATCGTAATTTTTTATATTAATTATACTTTTAGTATTTTTTATAAAAGGTGGTAACTCGATATAAGTTGATATACCACAATTTATAGGTGTATAATTATTAATATTTACTTTTAAATGTAAAATTTCATACAATGCAAAACCGCTGTCGCGTTCTTGGAATTCTCCTAGTTTTGTTAAAATTTTATCTTTTACATGTTCAACATACCAAGCTCTTAAATTAGTATTTCTATCAATTATATAATTTTTTGTGGAAAAATGTTTTATATCTGTTTCTCCATTCTGGGGTTTTATAAAATTTCCAAAAAAATGTTACGTTAACTTTTAGTAACGATTTTTTTAATTCGTTATTAATTTTGATTGAAAAACTTTTAAATGCTTTTTCCAAAAATATTTTAGGATCTTTTATATTAAGATTTGTTATTACACCGGTTCTCAATCTTCCATTGAAACATGAATCAACATCTTGCCAAATTAAGTTTTTTGTAAATTTCCTCTTCGATTTATTAAAATATAATGTTTTTAAATTTTGTAAATTTCCTTTATAATATTTTAAGAGAGACAAACCTGATTCAATTTTAGCAAAGTTTTTAACACAATTCGATTTATTTTTAATACATTTTCTTTTTTCAAAATATGAATCCACTTAGAATACTCCTCTTTTGTCTTAATTATCATACAGACCTTCTCAAATTTTTTTATCATGCCAGAGAGAATACCATCCATAGATTGTGAACTCATATTACTGTAAAAGATAATACACTAATTATTAATTTTTAGATTTATAAGTTATAATAAACTTACTAATTATTAAAACCGCGCAAACGACTTGTTGAGAGGATAAATAGCGAATGACACACAGTATTTCTGTATATAGATAAATTATTTATATTGAAAAAATTTGCATACGCCTACAATTTTCACATTGTGCAGTTTTTTTATTTACATCATCCTTATCTAAATAAGGTTAAATACCAGTGATAATAGTGATACATGCCCATTTAAAATAATTTGCATAGATGATTGAGTGCATATTTATGCTAATTTTGTTTTATTAGGGTAAAAAAT
Organism: Rutpela maculata; assembly: GCA_936432065.2. NCBI lineage: Eukaryota > Metazoa > Arthropoda > Insecta > Coleoptera > Cerambycidae > Rutpela > Rutpela maculata. Next base: position 185,304,270 of record OW386285.2, read on the forward strand.
CATAACTGATAAACTAAAACCAAGTTCTTCTGAATTAAAAAAAATAAATAAAAAGTGAAATAAAGTTTATTTCATAAAGTTGTTATAAAGATATAGTACATTAGATAAAGACACATACAGATTTTTTATGATTTAAACAAAGTGGATTTGATTGTTTAATTGTTGGCTGCTCTTCAAGTTCAATGATGGGTTTTGTTGAATATTTTCTCAAAAAATCAGCCTTTTCTCTTCCTTTAACGTAAACAGTGTCTGCTTTTTCCAAAAGTGTTGTGAGAATATTCTCAAACTGATAAAGTGGTACATATCCCTCATTCCAGTCAATACAATGTTGATTTTGCATTAACCAGTGAGCTTGCTTTCGCAAGTGTTCTGGTAATTTAGTCATAGAGAAAGGCGGTTTAAAAGTATAATGACATATCCTATATCCGTCATAAGCAGCAAATTCCTTAACTATAAATGTGTTATTTTGAATTTTAAAGTATTGCACATCTATTATTAATTTCATAGCTGTAATCTCTTTGAAAATTCTACTAATACTGCCATGTAAATGCTTTAAACCATTTATTTTAAAGCTGTCTAACTATTTTTGTTAAAGGACTATAGCTTATCAATTTATCATGTAAAATTAAACAGTAAGCAGAGGTTATTCTTCGGAATATTTTCACTGGACTCAAATTCTACTCTCATGACGATAGGACCGGATTGAATCGATTCTTTTTGATGTGAGCAATCAATGTAAGTTACGGGGGTTATATCCTTAAATTCTGTAGAAGTGAAAATAGGCTCGTTTTGAAGTTCATAATAAGATTCTCTGAACTCTGCAAACATATTATATAAGACAGCAAATTTATTTTCCTTAAAGTCCAGATAGAGATCAGTATATGGATATCTTTCAGAATTAAGAAAAGTTTTAATATTTCTTAGATTGCAATGATCAAATTTACTCATATCCTTAGTTACATTATTCCTCCTAGAATTTTGAAAGGCTACGATAACATGCCTAGGCGTTTCAAGCTTGGTTGTTGTCTTCACAGGCCAGTTATGTCTGTTGGTTTCTGCTAATTCAGGAAATTCAACAAGTTCCCAACTTCTAAATCCCACTAATAAATCAACATTGTCATCAATAAGTTTTGTTAATGCCAACTCTTGTGGAATACTAACTGAAATGTGGGGTATATTCCAAGATAATTTACTGATTTCTATTTTTGGTACAACAGTATCTTCACTGCTAATCACAGCATTTAAGTCATCACTGCTACGTAGTAAAACTAATTCTTGTTTAACATTAATTAGTATTTTTTTAAAGTCTTCAAAAAATCCCATTAGCATTTTAAGGGGGATGCATACATTGAAGTTTCCTTTACTATCAACTAAAATATTATCTGTCAGTTTCGCTTTCGGAAACCAACCAGCATTTTGAAGTCTGATGCTATCGTTTGAATTGTATGATAGATATGCCTTTAATGTTGACGTTAAACCTACATCTCAAACTGAGTCAGCTGTAATTCCATTCATCAAATACCGAATTTCCTTAAAGAGAAAGGGTATCCCATTGTTTATGAATTTCAATTTATCACTAACAGCACCATCACTTTTTGTTAATCTTCCCTCTATATACAAGAAACTCTTGCAGGGTAAAGTAAACTTATCAACTTCTTGTATAGGTATTACTATTTCATCATTATAGTTTAATTTTGTGGGTAAGTAAGGTTCATAAGTATGTATTTCACAACTCTGTATTGTATTGTCTATATAAAGTTGATCTGTCACATTTAATATATTATCCATTTTTTTTGTTATAAATTCAACTGATATCCAAGAGATTGTAGAAAAAGACGATTTTCTGGTGTTAACTGCTTGACTGTAATTTTCCTACTAACGTTTGCTTTTTCTTTCTTCTTATTATAAAACTTTTTTTTTCTTAACGGTTTGTTCTTATTACGTGCAACATATACTTTATTGTATCTTATCACCATGATTAAGAATTAATTTTCTTTATATGCAATCTTATTGTAATAGTTTCACCTCTAAAATTGACGAGATCTCCTTCTTGATCTAATATTTTAATAGTTATATTTGTGATGGTTCGAACACAAACTGGAAAATAAATAATATTTTGTGGAGATTCCACTATTTTATAGCCTGGTGCTACTGTAGGAAAAAACTGATGAATAATATGCACTGGTTTTCCATTGAAATAAGATCCAGCTGCAATGTTACAATCTATACACAAAGCATTTACTTTGATGATTGCCGCTGGAGAGTCTGAAGATACTGATGTGTGTGCAGATATTTCTTGATTTTTAAATCCTAGTAATTTACCGATAGAATTTTCTCTAAAAATTACTTTTTCCGAACATTTGAGTACCGATCTTAGCGTATTGTTATTGGCTTTAATACTTATTGATACACCTTCTGCACGAAGATGAGATTGTAAATAGTTAGCTATATCTGTAATTTCATATGAACCCGTAGGAATTTCCACATATCGATTATTACTACCATAATAAAATTTGTTATTTCTTTCATCTATATTAGGTATTACATTAAATGACTCGAAATTTGTAAGACCTATAGCATACTCTACGTTATCTTCTAAATATATAGGTGGATTGAAATTTGCACTTAAAATTGATTTATTTTCGGATAGAGCTAAAGTAAAGGACATGATGTCTTCCTCTTCAAACAAACTCGTTTAAAATAAGAAAAGTATTTTATTTACAATTGTTATATAGAAATTTTAAACAGAGATGTCCACAGTTTGTGGAATTAAATGATTGTAATTGTTCATAATTATATCTAATATTATTATTGCTACCATCACTGAAAAAGTATGAAATTAATTCTAGAGGTGATCTTAGGTTTCCATAACTATCAAAATATATTATATCATTTACAGATTTATTATATGCGGTCCAATGAGAACCATCATGATCCTTATCATCGAGATTTACAATACCACATTCATACTTATGAATCTTTTTTGGTAAATTATTTCGCATAAAAACACCTCTAAAGTTTCTTAATTTTAAAACTTTCGCATATTTTATCAAATCTAAATTTGATAATGCCCTGTGAGGTAGCTTTATTGGAAGTTTTTTTTATAAGGTGCGAGATATAGACCAAAACCTCGTTTATATGGTTTCAAGTATAATCCATTCCCTATTGCTTTTCCTTCCATAGCTAGATTATGTCTCTTTTGTTCCTCCAATTGCTGTTTTGCCGCCTTAGCATAGTTTACTGCTTTTGCTATTCCAGCAGCCCCTCCACCTATACTACCTAGAGCTTCTAACACTGCAAAGAGAGGAATTAATGGTAAAAATCCACCACATTTTGGAACAGGTAATATTCTCTTCTTTGGTTCAACCACCTTTTTCTTAGCTTTTTTAATAGAAGAAAGTGCAATTTTCGATATTTTATGTAAATCTGAAGAATTTGTTCCTATAACACCTTTACGAGCTTTTCTTACAGCTTCATTAAAATTCATTCCTTTACCTTTACGGCAACGAGGACGACGAGGACGACGAGGACGACGATGACGTTGACTTAAACCCATACCTAACTTGCTTTTCGTACTCATAACTCCACTAACACCTAATGCTGCTAATTTTTCCCCAATACTTGCATCAGATGATTTAAATCTGTCTGATGCTTTATTTGCCAATATTCGATCTGCTATGTTTCTGCTCTCAGTATCCTTGAACTTTGAATATGCAATATCGTGTTCTTTACAAGCCTCGTCTAACGGATTTATACCTGTATTGCCTCTAGCAATACGTTTATTAAGTTTTGTTCCTGGTCCACAAAAATTGTAGCCTGGTATATGTAGCTCTACTGGTAACTTGTCTATAAGCTTGTTTAAAAATCCAGATCCTTTCTTCTTAACAATTTGACATCGATTACGTTTACTACTGTTGTGTCGTAGCATTATATATTCCTTTAAAGTTAACTAGTGACTGAAGAATATGTTTCAAATGGTTATGGTTAAATAGATGTTCATTTGTGATTTGTAAACAGTTACCGAGAAAGAAGTGTTGAGTAGAAATGAAAATAGAAAAACAGAAATTCTCTCTACCAATTAAAAATTATGATGAATCAATAGAACCTGTCTTTCAGAAACATGGAAATCTCTTTTGTGGTGATTCTAAACGAGCTATAGTAGTGGGTCGATCTGGATCAGGAAAAACGAACACCCTGATTAGTTTACTAGAGCATCCTAACGGTTTAAGATTTGAAAACGTATACATATACTCCAAGTCATTATACCAACCAAAATATGAATATTTGAGAATTTTGTTTAAACCCTTAAAAGAAATTGGATATTATGAATATGGGGATAATGAAGAAATAATTCCCCCTCAAGAAATAAAGCCCAATTCAGTCGTTATTTTCGATGATATCGTATGCTGTAATCAAAGCATTAAACGTGATTATTTTTGTCTTGGACGACATAAAAATACAGATTGTTTTTATCTCTCTCAGACGTATTCGGCAGTGCCTAAACAATTAATTCGCGATAACACCAATCTACTAATTATATTTCAACAGGACAATACAAATCTTCGACATATATATCATGATCATGTTAACACTGATATGACTTTTCAAGAATTTCAAAAAATGTGTGCAATCTGTTGGAAAGATAAATATGGATTTTTAGTTATAGATAAAGATTGTAACATAAAATCAGGAAGATACAGAAAAGGATTTGATAGCTTTATAATTCCTAATTAGAGAAAATAAAACAATATATTAGTATACACACCGTTAAAATGAACTAGTTTGTTTCATGAATTTACTATAAAAACATGGATAAACAATTAGCCAAAGAATTAGTAAAGACTAGTCAGGCTGTAAGAAAGAAGTATCAAGCTTTAAAAACCGAATTAGTTCAATCTCAGTTACAGTTAGAGAAGGGATACAAACCGATAACAGAACCTTTACAAAAGTTTCTAGATAAAATAAAAACTGAAGCATCAATAAAGAATGAGGTTGATGCATACATAAAATCTCCCAGTAAATCTATTAAAAGTGCTTCGTCTACTCCTAAAGCCACATCAGGAAATGCTCCACCTCCTGGTGTTTCGTTTTTAGAGGATAAATTTTTAGATGGGAGTATGTCGAATAGTGAACATGAAAATAGCAGTGATCTGATTGAAGATGCAGTTGAAAATAGTCGTCAAATTTTATTAAATGAATCAAAATTACCAGGTTATCCGGAATATCTGGAAAGCTTTGATCCACTTCCAAGATATTATGTAGATGGGTCTATTAGAGACATAGAAGATGATTTTGACCATAAACATGGGGTAGTGCAGATAAATTTACGGTTGGTGATTCTGAATTAAAAATTATTGGTAAGGATGTGCAAGTCCACAATATAACTTACCCAGGAACCGTTGGTCTTTACGAATTGCTTTTCAAGAAAAATTAGTTACAACATAACTGATTTAGATCATTATATGGATATACTAAAACGAACAAATGCATATCGTATGAATTATAAGTCGGATGAGCAAATTCAAGGAACCACTTCTGTAAAATATTTAACGATAATCAAACCTCATTTAATGGAAAAAAAGCTAATTAAATCCACTACTAAAAGTATTCCAAGAAGCACATCATTTAATAGGCCTGCACCGCCAAATACAAGGCTTACAAGAACTCAGTCGTTTAAACAACCAACTAAAGGTGGGATGTTAAATTTATCAAATAACCCTGTGGACTGTGTTTACTATGATGACCCTAATGAACTCGTTGACAGGCTTAAGCTTTTGGTTGCATCTCGATTAGCAGGTCACACTGGATATAACAATGAAATTTTATTTATTGAAGAAGAATTAAGAGAGGCTAAAATAATTAAATAAGTACATGCTACTTAAAAAATATACCTTAGTTTATAAGTAGCGTTTCAAACATGCCAGTAGACAAATTCGGTAGACATATTAGTAAATATTATTTTAATCGTCTTCAAGAAACATTAAATTTATCATATGAGATTATTTTAACATTTAGAGGATATGGTGCTACTAGCTCTTTTTCTGCAGATCCCTCAGCAAATGATTATGCCTATGATTTAGAACATGGGGCGTTAACATATATTTTTCCGTTAAAAACGGCAATCATAGATAGGGTAACTCACTTTTATCCTTATAATATAGTGGTTCATGTGAATGGTGAAGCTGTAAGCCTTGAAAATTTAGAAGGTCGACAATTAAAACAAAATGATAATCTAATGTTTGTAACATCAAATAAATCAAAAAGTGGAAAGATGTTTATACAGATGGTTTTAAAGTGCCCAGTTTACAATGAATAAAGTAAGCAGTATTAAAGAAGAAATTGTACATGAACTGCATAAACCTGCTAGAAGGAATTTTAGAAGAAGACGTGTTATAATAAAGGGTTTAAATGATTTATGGCAAGCTGATCTAGTTGAAATGATTCCTTATGCTAAATTCAATAAAGGCTTTAAATATATTTTAGTAGTAATAAATGCTTTCTCAAAGTTTGTTTGGGCTGAGCCGGTTAAAAGTAAAAAAGCAATTGATATTACGAATGCAATGAAGAAAATTCTGCTGACAGTTAAGGAGTCTCCAAAAAACCTTCAAACAGATATGGGAAGAGAATTTTATAACAAAAAATTTCAAGAACTAACATCTCGATTCAACATTAACCACTACAGCTCTTATTCCATTTTAAAAGCCAGCATAGTGGAAAGAGTAAATAGAACTTTAAAAAGCGTTATGTGGAGACAATTTAGCCCTCAAGGAAATTATAAGTGGTTAACTATTCTACCCACTATTGATTGTTTCGAAATATAATGATACGAAACATCATACAACTGGATTTAAACCTAAAGATGTGACAGAAAAGCAGGAAAAACAGATACTTGCCTCCACGTATAGTCATCTAAAAACAGTTGATGCATTTCAAAAGTTTAAACTTCATGATTTTGTTCGGGTAAGCAAACATCGTACGGTATTTACACACCCAACTGGTCCAATGAAATTTTTAAAATTAAAAAAATCAAATTAAGTAATCCGACTACATACATATTAGAAGATGCAAAAAAAGAAGAAATTAGCGGCGCCTTCTACGAACATGAGCTTCTAAAAGTAAAATATCCTGATATTTATTTAATCGAGAAAGTGAGAAAGAAAGGAGATAAAGTATTAGTTTCTTGGCTTGGTTTGGATAAATCGCATAATTCATGGATTGATAAGAAAGAAATAGTGTGATGTTATGACGTTGACTATTATAAATATTAATACGTTAATTTAAAATTAACTCTTTAGTATTTATTTGAGTAGCAGTGAAGACAGTCATAATGTTGGACTCTGGTATAGAAAATGACATTTTTCTCTAATTCATCATCATGTTCATCTCCTTATTGGAAATATGTGGATAGTGTTCTTTTAAAGTATGCAGAACAAATTAAACAGGAGAAACAACTGATTAACGAAGTAAAATATCCATTACCAAGTTCTACGTTGCAAATCTCAACAGGAATAAGCGCTGCTAGAGGGTTCGAACCATCAGTAAGATTTATCAGTTCGGGTGATATAATTTCGCTTATGGACTTGGACTGGTATGATTTCATTGCAAATATTGATATCATACCTGATAACGATAAAGAAAAGAAACTTGTTGAAACTATAGTGGAGTTTGAAAATTTCACAATATCTAGTCAACTGTTTATGGATCAACACCTGTTGTTACTGAAAAGTGGTGATAGTGTTATTTACATTGATGATAAGTGTATTCAAGAACTTATTAACATTAAACATTTAATTAATTATAGACTAGAACTTTTACGGCATTTAGATTTTAAGAACTTTTATAATAATACCATAGTTTATATTGCTAATTTTGATAAATGTGATAAGGAAACATATATTGATAAATTAAAAAACTTATGTAATTTAAATAAATGTGAACAAACTTTCTGTTTACTAGAGTATATGGAGTTTAATAAAAATGCAATTGTTACTGATATTACGAAAATACCTACATGTGAATAATATCAATTAAAATAAAAAACTTTGTTTATGAATTTCTTTATTTTATAGATGTTTTATTATCCATTATCCAGTCAGTTAATATCAATTTACCAGCTAGCGCTGTAAAATATAGAACGATTTGAAAATACCATTAAGACATGGATAGATAAAAATAAACATGGTCGTTTCTATTATTTAAGAATGTATAAATATATCAGCTTAAAATTTCTAAAAATAGTTTTATTATTATTATTATTATTTAGAAATACATATATTTGTTAAATTATTATATTTATTAAACTTACAAAAGAATGAAATTAAGAACAAAAATGTAAGACAGGCAAAAGTAATTGCAATAAAAATTAAATAGCAGCTATTATCTTGATATGCGTCAAGGTTCCATATCATACAGTACCAATCAAAATCCAATACAGTTCTATTAGTTGTGACTAATCGTAATTTATAATAAAGTACTGCTTTATTAAAATTTTTTAAATACGACCCCGTTTCATCTATAAAAATATTGTTGTCGCTATTGTTTAATAGGTTCATTCTTCTCCAATCTTCAGGCCATTTAGGTGTGATATGAGTAGTAGTCAAATCTGTAACTACAAAAGCTTCTATTACGCTTTTCGGTTGAAGAATAACTATTTTTTTGGTTAATGTAATTAGTTGAAATAGAAATACTGTGTTATTAAACATTTTTTTTTTCAATCTTTCTTATCTTCCTCAAAAAACTGCTAATTATTCTTCTTGCAGCTACACCAATACGATCACTATGAAGGTCTGATAAACAATGCTGCAATGAACTAAAGTGTTTATATACATAAATTTAATAATCTCAAATCTTAACACCTCTAGCAGGTCAGGTTGGCCGAGCGGTCTAAGGCGTCTAATTTAAGATTTGATTCTCTTATGAGAGCGTGGGTTCGAATCCTACACCTGACATTAAAAAATATTTTACACTCATTCATATATTTTACAATTCCTTCCATTACACCATTTTACATTACACTAAGCGTGCCATCGGTTAATTTTATCTAGGCCATACGTCACGTAGCTGTCCGTCTATGCAGCACGAGCAAATTTTTTAAATAACATTATATTACTAGATCTATAAAAAAATGTACTTCGATACATTGTTTTTAGCCTATGCATATATTATTTAAGCGCGCCAATAATTATGTTAATCACCCTAATCTCAATAAATCTGCATAAATATACATCATTAAACAAATAACTTCATAGATAAAGCAGTAAATATATCAATTATTCTGCATAATTATCAGCTTAAATTAATTACCACGCATTTTTGTTAAGTTAAACTACATGATAAATAAGCAAAACGTGCATAAATTATCTTTTATCACCATACTTTGCATACAGTCTTCTGGCAATGACCAATATTATTCTTTTTTTAATTACTCGACCTTCTGGTCATTGCTGATTACTTCTTTGCATCTTCTGGTTATTGTCGATTACTTCTTTGAGGCCTCTGGTCATTGTTGATTACTTCTTCAGATGATTAATTACTTCTTCAGATTATTCTTTCATTTTCTTGTACAAGAAGTACAAGGGTGGTAAGATGTGGATGGACATGCCATCGAGTGTCACAGAACCCCGTCTGCTATACTATTCTTACGCAAGAAACGTGTTATTTTGTTTTTTAATTTTTTTCACGGAAACCAAATCGAAAGAGTGCAAGGGTGATATATCTTTATTCATTTATTTATTTCAAATTTCTACACTACAGAATTAAATAAAAATTCCAATTGGTACATAGTAACTTACGACTAATTAATTAAAACTATACCTACACCCTCAGATAAGAGCAATACAATAATAAAATGAAAATGAATCAAAAGTAGGAAGAGTTTATTGCCTCGTAACAGATTTTTTAAGGATATATAAGCTGGTGCCAAACAAGTCGTACTCAGCAAAATTGTTGTTGAAATTGGCCGCCATTCTGTCACAAAAAGCTTGTTGTCCATAGTTAGTCCTATGAGGCCTGATAAAAAATAGTCTTCTGTGGCGGGTGTTACAGGGTGCAACATGGAAATTAATGTTACTCAAAAGTGATGGACAATCGATAAATCCATTAATTAGCTTATGTAGAAAATAGAGAAGGGCAAGTTTCCTACGATCTTCTAGTGACCTTAACCCAGTTATCGCTAATCTTATATGAGACTCGAAAGCATGATACGGCAGACCCATTTTATAAACATAAAATTTTGTGAATCTATTTTGTACAGTTTCTAAGTGATATATATCTGAGAGGCATAGTGTGGTGACCATATTACGCTATTATATTCTAGGATACTGCGGACTAAAGTGTGATACAAGGTCATTATAGCGTGCGGATCGCTTATATGCTGTGTATGTCTTTTAATAAAGCCTAAAAGTCTCAGGACTTTGAGAGTTATATTGTTAACATGATCTATGAAGCTAAGATCTTTATCGAAGGTAATGCCAAGGTTGCACACTGTGCAAGGGGCTTCCAAAATGGTGTTAATATTATAATTATAAATAATGGGATTCTGACATTTATAGAAACGAAAAGTTTTGCATTTGTTGGTATTAACACACGTGATTTTGTCAGCTTAAAAAGTTATCTAGGTCTTTTTGAACTTTGAGACAATCGTCTAAAGATTTAATTACATAATAAAATTTTAGATCATCTGCATACATAAAGACATTACAATTTAAAAATGCGTCAATTGCATCTTTAACAAAAAACAGAAAAAGACTGGACCGATGTGGGATCCTTGAGAAACTCCCGACATTACACTTATTATATTAGAGACACTTTCTCACAGATTTTAACACATAGATGTCTGTCCTGTAGGTAAGACTTAATCCATTCTAGGTAAACTCCAGCAATTCCCATACATTTCAGTTTATGCAATAGAAGTTTGTGACAGTTGCTGTCGAAGGCTTTTGACAGGTCCGTATAGATAACGTCAACTTGTTCGCGTAGATAGTCATGATATGTCGCCAGGTTTGTAGCGATGGACCGCCCTTTGTAGAACCCATGTTGCTCGTCGATTATTGACTTATTAAACGTGGTGAAAAGCTCATCAGTAAGTATGGATTCCATTATTTTTGGAATGCAGGAAATAATTGCAATTCCTCTAGAATTTTCGATTTTGGATTTGTTACCAGTTTTAAAGATTGGAGTAAGTGTAGAAGATTTCCATTCAGTAGAAAAAAAAGCTTTATCTAAAGACATCTGAAAAAGAATTCTAAGTGATTCTGAGAGCGTTGATGAGCAATTAATAAGAAGTACAGGCGGTATTCCATCCGGGCCGCCATTCTTATTTTTGTCCAGCGATTTAAGTTTAGTTTCAATTTCTGCCATGGTAAAAAGGTGGTAACTTAAAGAGTGAATATTGTTGTAATCTGCTGTGACATTATCAGTAGATATATACTTATGAACACAATAACAAGACTGGAAGTGCTTAGCAAAAGCATTAACAATGTCCTGAGGATCGTCTAAAGATACACCATTGTACTCCATAAATGTCGGTAAGCCATGTTCCTTTTTAAGAGAATTAATATAAGACCAGAAATACTTAATATTAGTGGGAATCACGAGTTCCGCGTTAGATACATATAGAAGGTAGCATATGTCTATATGGTATTTAGTTTCTTTCCTTATATTGGAATATTCCAGGTAATCACTTTCAAGCCTAATCTTTTTGTACTTTTTGTACAGTTTGTTCTTTAAGGCCATACGTTTCCTTAAGTGGAAGTTGTACCATTTTGGGTACTTATCGGAGACCATGTATTTCTTGGGAACAAATTGGTTAATTCCTGATGAAAGTATGTCATAAAACTGGGATACTGCTGAATCAACACATTCATGAGTAGATAGGACTGACCAGTCAGTATTTCTCCAATGGTTGTTAAGGGCATGAAAGTTTGCTTTATGGAAGAGGAATACTTTTTCTATGTGCTTATTTTTAAGGATCTCGATGTGTGCAAAATCAGTGTTGATTACTAATGGGGGATGATATGTCAACTGTACTTAAGAGTTCAATAGCTTGTTTGACTGAGATCTCAATTTCATCGTTGAAGATGAAGTCCAAAAGTCTGCCTTGGTGATTCGGTATATTATTGTGTTGTTGAAGTTCAAGACAGGAGATGTTGTTGATAATGCAGGGGTTAGAAGTGTAGCTCGGATCGAGAGTATCTTCCTCTAACTGCCAGAAGATAAAGGACAAACTGAAGTTGCCAGCTATTATGATGTTGGCTTTATCATAATGCCTTTGAATCTCAAGGAGATTGTTGATGAACAGTTGATATTTATTTATTTATTTATTTATTTAAATTACATTACTCAACAGGTTAAGACCCAATTACAGAGTAATATCCACATACTCATTAAAATATTTAACAATGTAAATGTAAATAAACAACACTAGATAACTAAAAATAATACACATATATGTACATCCACACCACATACACACCACACACACACACACACACAAACATATAATACGGAAACATAAAATATCACTATGGCTTATAATACATCTAGCAGGACCTTTTTCAAGGCTTTCTGGCTGATGAAAAATATATCACAGTGAGATTGCACTTGATTGTATAAAAACCGCTGCCCAAGGAATCACTACTTCCACATCCAGATTTTCTATCCAAGTCACTCACAACAAAAAAATTTTGTGTGTGGAAATAATTGCTTATGGAACTTTAATAATATAATATTTAAAATCCTCTACCCCAAAAACCTATAAAACGATACCCCACATCGGTAGTGGGGTGGGGGTGCTGATAGGGGGTGGTAGTGGGGGTGGATGAAGTAAAAAAATATTTTGAAATTTCTGGTTCTTGTACACACACTAAATCACAATTTTTTTTCATCCCCTTTAATAATGGGGTGGGGGTGGTAATGGGGGTGGCTAATGCCAAAAATTTTTTTGAGACCTTAGCTTCTCTTTAATATACTAAATACCAATTTTCTGGACTCTTACGTGCTTAATTTACCTATTTACCCCAAATTTACCCCAATTTACCCCCAACCCTTCGATGGAACAAGATGAAAATATAATCTAGTTCCAGATCACGTTAAAATACATACGTGTAATAAATTTCAAGTCAATATCTTAAACGGTTCCAGAGTAAACGTGCGCACAAAAAAAGTTACAGACCGACAGACAGACAGAAATTTTTTTTTCGCTCAAACTTAAAATCTCGACGTTTCATGACATTCTAAGCCTATTTGAACAATAAAAATTTAAAAAAATTTTTTTGTCGTTACTATACTTCCACTGGATGTGGAAGTAATACACATTCTATATAATGGTGAGTTTATCAGATTGTTGGAGTGAGCTATATCTGGAAGGTAGAAAGTGTTAGTTGCTCTCGTAGAGTGAGAAGGCACATTTACGTGTATGTGAGACAAAAATTCGGAGTTATCAATAAATCCAATGAATAATTTTCGAAGATATACAATACAGTTTATCCTCTTTTCTAGTGTTTCAATGTTATACAGTTCCAGCAGCCGTATTTTTGGAATATTTACATTATAAATACCCACATCCTTATAGTACAAGTATCTTAAAAATCTGTTTTGGATCTTTTCAACGCTATATATATGGCACTGATATCGAGGACTCCATACAAGTGAGGCATATTCTAGTAAGCTCCTGATAAACGAAATATAAAGTTGAGTTATACATTTAATGTTAGTAAACTGTCTAGTATTTCGCACGATAAAGCCATACATCTTAGATGCCTTCAGTGTAACATTTGAAATATGTTTAGTGAAGGTGAGACCAGAATCAAAGGTCACGCCCAAATCCCGCACCTCTCCAACCCGATCCAATACTATTCCATCCATGTCGTAATTATTATTAAGTGATATTTTTTTACGAGTAAATGTCGTTATATTACATATAATTTAAATTATTACTCACAGACCACATTTGTATGTTATTTATATCAGCTTGAAGGTTATAACTGTCTTCAACTTTATCTATCTTGGAAAATATTTTCAAGTCATCAGGAAAAAGTAAATATGATGAGGTTTCAATGACACTGGTGATACTATTTATAAACATAAGAAATAGTAGAGGACCGAGGTTAGAGCCTGCAACAAATGACTCCGAGACATAACCTCTTATAACCACCTGTTGATTTCTATTATGTAAGTAAGAAGACATAAATCGAGCTAAGTTATCATGAAAGCCAAACTCTCTGCTCAGTTTACTTAAAAGTATGCCATGCGAAACAGTGTCAAATGCTTTCGCGAAGTCAGTATAGACGACATCTACCTGACCATGGTTATAGTGTGAGATCCCAGAGCTGCCAGACCTACGTCATTTTAGCAAAGCTAATATTTTGCCAACGAATAGTGTAATATCTAGTTAAGAACGTATGCGTATTTGCTAGCTTGAAAGCGGGGCGCTTTTGCAGAAAACAGGTACAAAAGGTACATACAAATTTTAACACCTACGTTAAAGTGTGATAGCTGATTTAATTTTCAAGTGACACGCTGACGACATCGTGTAAACGTCAATCTCCGAATCTTAAGGTCCGAGGTTCAATCCCTGAGCGTTCTCAGTTTTTTTTTCAAATATACGTACTAAGAAAAAAGTTATGGCCAAAAATAATAAATATTTCCCTATCGGTTGTCTCTTTCTTGGTAATCGCCACTTTAAGTTAATATTTGTTGAAAAAAAAAAAGCTGAGAACGCTCAGGGATCGAACTTCGGACCTTAAGATTCGGAGGTTGATGCTTACACCATGTCGTTAGCCTCTCACTTGAAAAATAAATCAGCTGTCATACTTTAACGTAGGAGCGAAAAATTTTTATGTACCTTTTGTACCTGTTTCCTGCAAAAGCGCCCCGCTTTCAAGCTAGCAAATATGCATACGTTCTTAACTAGATATTACACTATTCGTTGTCAAAATATTAGCTTTGCTAAAATGACGTAGGTCTGGCGGCTCTGGGATCTTGGACTATTATCTAAAACATTAGAAATAAATTGAGTTAGGTTGCTAAGGTTGCTGACTGTAGACCTGTGTTTCATGAATCCTTGTTGGTGCATAGAGATGTTTTTGGATACTGATTTATATATGTCCTTATAAATGATTGATTCAAACAGTTTAGCCGGTACAGACAGTATGACAATTGGTCTATAATTTTTTATATCGGATCTATCACCTTTTTTAAAAATTGAGCAAAATTTCGCAACTTTCCAGGAGTGTGGAAACACTCCGGATTTTAAGCTCAAATTAAATATTATTTTTAACGGGTATGCAAAGATATCAGCACAACCTTTTACTATATATGACAGTAAGTGATCTGGCCCAATGGTTTTGTTAATTTTAAGATTAGCAATAGCCTCAAGGACATCCTCAGTTGACACAGACTGAATAGAGATCGGATTAGCATATATTTTATGGCTGATGTTATTATTGTTTACATCTTCTGCATCCACACTGTATACTCTACTGAAATTCATTGCAAAGGCATTAGCTATGGATTTACCATCAGTGTACTCAGTCCCATTTAGGTGCACTTTATTAGGAATGAAAACAGACCCTTTTTTGCTGTTTATATACTGCCAGAAAGACTTGCAGTCAGAACTGATGTCGTGCTGAATTTTGACTAAATATTGTTCATGAGCATCATCAATGTCTCTTTTTATTTTGGCCCTAAGATATATTGTGTTTTCAGTTCAGCACTTTATATTTTTTGATTTCGTTCTAATTTTATCTTTTCTTTTTATGTCATTTATTATTTGTTTGGTAAACCACACCGAATATCTAGCACTCTTTTTAACTTTAGGTATACAGATTTCAAAGATATGATTAATTCTACTATAAAAAGTATCAACGGCGATGTTCACGTCAAATAAAGAGTCTAGATCACTCCAGTCAGTGTTCAGAAGTAAATGATAAATAAGATCATAGTTTGCTTTTCTAAAATTATAATTTTGCGAGTTATCTGATGAAAGATCTTTGATAGTATTAGTTTTTATAGAAACAACTATGCTTAGAGTCGGATGATGACTGTCTTCCACTACAGTACTAAATGTGCCCCGTTTGCAAATGATAATTTCTCTAGAGCCAATGATTGCTAGAACCTAGACACCTTCAAAGGATGGATCAACAGATACAGTAAGCTGTTTAGAAGTTACTGTAGACTGCACACATATTAAGAAACTACAACCTCTGGAGACGCCCATATTGTTATAGTGACGATCGTGTCTAAAAACTCAATATTTGGAACTGCTAATTTCGCTGCTATAAGGTAGCAGTCGTTTAAACCTGTTTCAGTTAGAATGATGAAGTCAAAGTCCGAGTATTGTGTAGCTTTGTTGAACTCCAGAATTTTGGTACGAAGGCCTAGGATATTCTGATAATAGCAGATTACAAGGTTGCAATTAGTATTGCCGATTATTGCTGGGCCGGAATTGGCTTGCTTTATGCCGGGGGTTTGAGTTATGGTAGGTAGTCTGGTTCGAGGGATAATAGTTTCTATAAACTAGTTCCTCATACGTTGAAGAATTACTTGTATTTATTAATATCAATGTGTTCTGTTTCTGTTTTTAAAATTCAATTTAACAAAGGAAAACTCATCTAAATAGTCCTGAGGATGTCAATAAATCTTGACGAAACGTCGACTATTTAAAAAAGTTTTGTTTTTTTTCCTAACACCTTTTGGTCTATACCCGTTAGCCGTTATCAGCATTGAAGTACAGACCATCAACCACTAATAAAAAATAATAGCTTCTGCCACGGTAAGATCTAATTAGCTTGGTTGTTGTAGTTGGATTTGGTGAAACTGGATCTGTTTTGTAGAAAAAACTTTCTAACCTCGATATCTTCTGGCCAATTGAAAGGGTTCATTAAATCATTAAGCAAATCAGCAGGGGCAACAATGCGATAGCTTGCATAGTCGCCTGATTTCACTACAATTCTCAATTCTAAAATTTTCCCTTTGACCAAAAGTAGACTTTAGATAATCTAGTAGGTCGTCTTGGGAAGCATTGATGTCAAGTTTTCTAACTTAAATTGAAGTTGTTGGAAAGGTTCTAGCAGCCGTTAACTTGTTATCAATCTTTCTTGTGCCAGTAATCAATTCAATGTCATGATTCTTGGATTTTATCGTTTTCTGATGGTCGGATGTATTTTTAGACTTGTTATAGTAAGTTTGTTGGACATCGTTGATTACCATATTATTATCAATATTATTATTATCTGAATCATAGCGATATGAGCGATTTGGAGAGGAAAGTGTGTTATTACTAATGATGTTTTTAATCATGGCTAATTCTTTATTTAAGTGCCGAATTTGAAATTGAAGTTGTTGGAAAGGTTCTAGCAGCCGTTAACTTGTTATCAATCTTTCTTGTGCCAGTAATCAATTCAATGTCATAATTCTTGGATTTTATCGTTTTGTGAGGGTCGGATGTATTTTTAGACTTGTTTTAGTAAGTTTGTTGGACATCGTTGATAACCATATTATTATCAATATTATTATTATCTGAATCACAGCGATATGAGCGATTTGGAGAGGGAAGTGTGTTATTACTAATGATGTTTTTAATCATGGCTAATTCTTTATTTAAGTGCCGAATTTGATTTTGAAGTTCATTGAGAGGAGACTTAATACGCCCAGATAGCACAGAGATGTCTTTAAGATGTCTTAAAGACGCCTTCCTTAGACTTTCACTACGTCTAAAGACGTCCATTTACGCCTTACAGACGTCTTACTATTTAGGTCTTTTGTTAAAAATCCAGACGTCTTACAGTTGTCTTTTCGAGGTCCATTGTTGGTCTAAAACAGACCTAAAATTGAAAAAAAAATACATTTGCATATCGGTTTTATAAGCAACTGTTACCTTTATAAAAACCAACTAAAACTTTTTGCGCAATTATTTTAATGAAAAAAAAAAAAAGCGGAATCAGTAGGGATCGAACCGCAGACCTATTGACTCGTAAGTGAACTCTTTAACTCTGCGGCCACTGAGCGGTTGTGATTTGTTCTCTTAAAGACTCTATAGTTAGCAAATTCAATGGCTAGATTTTGCTGGACAATTCGGTTGTTATTTATTATGTTGTCATTAATCTTTCATTTATATCTAATAATGTCATTAATAATTTATAAAAAAGATTAAAATTAAATTATTAATGACAAATTACTACAAATACACAAACAAAATACACTACACATTTTACAGAAATATCTGTCAAATATAAAGAAAAACATTGTAAAATTGAAAAAAACAGTTTTGTTAACATTTTTTTGCTTCTATTGGGCAATACTAACATTGACATCGTAATTATGACGTCTTTAAAACGTCTTTAAGACGTAGAAATCAGACATCTTAAAGACATCTAAGGAAAGACATCTTCAAGACATCTTTATAAGGAATAAGACGTTCAGACCTAAATAAGACTTAATATGGACGTCTTAAAGACGTCTTATGCTATCTGGGACGCTAATTACTATAGGTGCTTTCAGTTGAGTTGTAACTATTGGATACTGAATTAAGTTCACCATCGGTTAGTAATTTTATTAAGTCAGTGTTAGAGCTTTTTAGGTTGCAAACATCAGTGGATAGCAAATCAAGTTTAGCAATTATGACAGATTCGTTTTGATACATTTGAGCTTTTTCATGGCTGAGGTTATTCCTTCCTTAATAGTATCGCTGATCATTAATTTTAAATCATGACTCAAAACAGGGGTTTTGTTGGCTCTGCAGTTAGTACACCAAAAAATGAGGGTCCTCATAGACTTCATTGTAGCCGCTCTGTATTTTGTGGATGACAGTTTAGAGCAGGTTTGACATAATTTGCTGTTACAGTTGTCACAGTTTGCTAGAGGCTCTTCCTTGGTTTCTGACTTTTTGCATAAGTTGCAATTCATGATAAAATACTGTGGATGTTGTTAGGATTAATTATTAAAAACCAGACCTGTGCTCAGATAATTTAAATCAGCATTAAGATGAAATGTATAATGATAAAATAAAGGATAAAATGTTCCTGAGTCCTATACTGTACTGTGTTTACAGTTATTAGAACTAGATGAGTTTTTGTTCGGTTTTATTCACAGAAGTTTTTATGCCAGAAGCAGGTTTTTTGTTGGCACAAGCAGGAATTTTGATATAATTTCTAATTTCTAATGCAGCTTTGAACTGTTAAGTGATATAACTTGCTTCGAGTTTAAGCCTTTAAAATAGTAAATCAGGTAACTGAAGTTTTGTGATTAGGTCTATATGGAACAAGTTTATAAAAACCACTAAGTTCACAAGCGAAATTGAGTTAGTTGAGGAGCACACACAAACTCAACTGACACAATTTATATATCTTCATAGACGTGATATCGTTGAAATCGGAATTTTTACTGCTTTTCAATGGTTCGATTACAAATTATAAGTAATCATGAAATAAACAACTTGTGCCAAAACGGCACTCAACGTAATCCGATCTCAACCAAAACCTTTTCAGATCTTCTGGAGCACTAAAAAAACCTTCATGCAAAGTTTCATCCAAATCCGTTTAGTAGCTTCACCGCTATCGTGCTAACATACATACACACATACACACACACAGACATTTTTCAAAAACCACTTTTTTGGGTTCCTTAAAACCTTAAAACGTAAAGATTTGATGTTATCTCAATTTTCGATTTTGGACTAATTGTAGTAACCTCCCACAATTTTATTATGGGGAAGTTAATTAAGCAAATATATTCCACAAGTAATACATATTTACGAATGGTTTTTAACTAATAGATTAAAACTAAATGATGACAAGACACAATCATTAATATTTACTTTGCGAAAAAGGGATCCAGATGAACAGACCGATGCATCCGTAAAATTTCTAGGTGTGTACTTGGACTCAATATTATCCTGGGAAAAACATGTTACAAAACTATCGACTAAACTCTCTAAAAATATTTATTTCCTTCGCAACCTTGTCGATACAGTATCCCTTAACTACCTACTTACGGCTTATTACCTAGAATAAAAATAGCTGGCTATATAGGAAAAAACAGGACAGAAAATGAAATTGTAAAATGTATCAGGAAGCAAAACTCCTGGATTGATGAATCTGAAGAGTTAAAAATAACATACATAAAACAAAAAAGAAACGAGGAATCCACAATATGTGCAGAATGTTTAGCAAGTTTATTTCATAAGTTTATGCACATTAAAAAGGTATTTATTGAATGGCAACGTTATCCAGTATATGAAGACCTCACTATCACTAGATGTTTTAAATGCCAAGGCTTTTATCACAAAAACACAATTTGTAATAATAAAAAGGTCTGTGAGTACTGTGCAGAAGAACATGACTCACGAGATGTCCAAAGGAAAACATAAAATGTAATAATTGCTTGCAAGCCAATAACAAGTATAAAATGAATTACAATATCTCTCATAAAGCATCTGATCCAGAATGTCCCAGCTATAATTAATTATCAAATAAGTATTTTGAAAAAGAAAATAGATTACAATACGTACTAGAACAATTAGATTCTATAGGTGAAGAACTATATGGGAAATTAGTAAATGATGTAATGTTAAAACAACAAATTGTTTTAAAAGACAAGTTGTTAAATATTATGCATCTCAATATTAGAAGTGTCAAAAAGGACTTCGATCAATTAATATTGCTAATTGAAACATATGTGATCTGATAATTTTGAGCAAATGTTTTCAATTAAAATCATGTAATTAGTTTAACATTCCAGGCTTTACAATTTATTATAACAAGGGAGATTATCATAAAAATGACGGTATTCTAATATTGATAAAATCAGACATTGATGTTGCCGTAAACCTCGATATCTAGAATTACCTCTAATCTTTGTGATATAACCTTCGGAATTTCAGCTATTTATAAGCCTCCTCCTATTAATGAAACAATATTTATTGAAGATTTTAGAAATTTTTTAACATAAATATAAGTGACAATGAAAATCATAATGTTAATGCATATCTCTCTTTAATGGGGCAGCATGGTTTTATGCCATACATTAACTCTCCCACCTAGATAACAACAGAAATATATTCATGTATTGATTACTTATTTATTAATAAAAAAATAAATATACATAACATAACCTTGAAATCCTTTATATTAAATACTGATATAACCGATCATTATCCAATAATTTTAAACATTAACTCGGAAATAATGTTAATAGACTCCACAATCAACCGAGCAACACATATGAATATATAGATCACAATATGTTTAAATATAAAATGTCTTTCCAAGATTGGTCTGAGGTATTGAACGCCAATGATCCTGAACAAGCTACCAATATTTTTACTACAATCTTTCAGCAAATCTTAAATAAATGTAAATCTATTAATATTAAAATAAACAATCATAAAAAAATTAAAAAATGGATAACAACAGGCTTAATTACATTAATTAAGCATAGGGACAAACTAAAGAAGAAATTACTAAAAAATTACAGTTGT
Source organism: Rutpela maculata (assembly GCA_936432065.2). Lineage (NCBI taxonomy): Eukaryota > Metazoa > Arthropoda > Insecta > Coleoptera > Cerambycidae > Rutpela > Rutpela maculata. The sequence continues at coordinate 185,325,745 of OW386285.2, forward strand.
GAATTAGAAAAGGAATATAAATTATATAGAAATCAATTAAATACATTAATAAAGAAACAAAAATATAACTATTATAAATCCCTGATAGAAAATAATAAAAATAATGTTAAAAAAATATATCATTACTTGATCAATAATATTGCATTAGTTTTTCAACAAAAAAATGCCTAATATGATTTCTCGAAAAATCGACCTTTTTCTTCTTAATAAAAATGCACGCCACTGACTGAAATAAGTTTGTTTTATTCAAAAAAGAAATATTAAAGATCTTTGATATCAATCCAAATTTGGTTGAAATTGGATGACCAATAACTGAGTTACGAAGGTGTTTCCACTTGAAATGGGTCGCACTGGTGACTCTAATGTTGAGACGTGTAATAAAGTACAATTTATTTGAGACCTGAAGGTATAGATGGTCTTGGTTATAAAAATAAACATTTTTAACATTGTAAAAATAAAATATTGGTACTTCAAAATAAATTCTGTTGTTATTATAATATTTTTGTTTCTTCCTCTTTACTTGGTTACACTGCTAGACTGTAACGGTTGAAATTTGACTTGTCCTGTCATCCCGTGAGATATGTCCCTTTTCAATTTAAAGCTTTAATTTCAAGGAACTGAAATGGAAACAAACAGGCTAGATTATGACAAGTTCAAATTAATAAACAATGAGTTTCAAAATAAATTTAGACAAGGGTTCTTAAAATGTTTCTGGCTTTACCTTCAGCTTATTTGAGGTAATTTAAACAAGTATATAATTTAAATAACTTTAGTGTTAAATTGCACTCTGTTTTGATATTGATTTGACATTTTAAAACAGGGATTTTTAAAATCTAAAGTAGCATGTTATAAGTTTTTTTGAACAAAAAAACCTGAGAGGCAAAAAAGGTAACCATTTTGAAATCTAGAATTTCCTGGCATTTCTCTCCTGATTTGTGAAGTGTTAGGACCTCATAAGAACTAGGGTGAGTTGGTTGCTACTGATTTTAATTTTCCTGCTAGATACTTACTGGAGAAATATTTAATTCCAGGTTCCTTTTCTACTCTCGAATTTAATTATTTCACTCATCTATAATTTTATGTCATTCAAATCAAGGCTAAAACAATTTTAAAAGCCTCCCTGGTAAAGTCATTCTGGCATTGAGAGCCTGAGCCATCTAAGGATCCCGCTAGGCATTGTTTCATCCACTGCGTGGAAACATTTTAAGAACATATTAATATTGTGAGATGCCTCCACATGGAAAGTTACCTGGTCCAGTAAGAACTGTTCATAACCTGCCGTTGTTTCTGGGTCATGTCCAGCAGCTCCACCAAGAAGCGCAACCGAATAAGGTGCAAGTAGGATTAACTCGCTCGGTGTAAACTCACTAAACAGCTGTTATTTGGGTATTAAATTTTTGTAGAAAACCTAAAACAAGACATAATCTAGCTCTTATCAATGTTTAAGAATTGCACATTTATTTGACGTGCACTTTTGCATTTCTTTAAAACTTTGGGTAGTCACACACATTTAGCTTGTGCATTATTTCATGTTCTATTATTTTATTATTATAACCTACCTGTTGTTCAAGTGGGCAATCGCCAAAATAGCATATAGCATTTCCAGATGAATTAAATTTATCATTTACCATTATTAATTTCAAATTTCAACTATTGTCATCGAGTTGTCAAATTTCTTAAAAGTAAGGTTGCTGTCAAACAGTAAATTCCTAATAGTAGGGGTGCGTTCCGTATCTAATGTACGAAGACATTTAAATTTTCTTGGTAGGGCTGATTTCGCGATCACTTTAATTTTATTATCGTTCATTATTTATATTTACCTTTATATGTTAATACTGCTCAGAATTTACTTAGTCATTGTTTGTCATTTATTTTGTACCACGTACATATATTTATTATTAAATTATTATTATGACTATTCCTTGTGTTTAAAATTATTTTGCTTGTTTTGTCACTCCCCTCCCTTGTCGATCCCTAGCGATCGGCTGGCGCCCGCAAAGAAAATAGCTCGTGCATTTTTGGTAACCAACAAACAAGAACCAACGAATAAGTACATCGCCAAAGCAAAATCTTCTTAAGCGAACCCACCCCCGGCTACGACTGTAAGAGCTGTCGCGCGTGGTTGCTATTTAAAATTTCTAATCTGAAAGTAAGCGCCACAAGACCTCCAGTGTGGACGAGTCGCACATATCTTTTACTAGAGTAAATGAGTCACTACACATACCCCTTCCATTAAAAGAACAATCAATCAATCAAAGTATCAATGGCGAAACGCACTTTCTTAACAGGTGTTACAGTGACATCGCATTTGTCTGTCAGTAAATATGCTGGTTTAATTCTATCAATATTTACTGTTAATTATTTTTTATTTATTTGCTTTGATCATGTTTAGAGAATATTATTTAGGTATTATGCAAATCACAATTTACTGTGACGGTTTTAACAAAAGTAATTAATTTGTCTGTACGGAACAACACTTTAAACGGCCCATCATATAGTGGAGTAAAATATTTCTTAAAACGTTCTTTCCGAATGAAAACAAAATTACAAGTCAAGATGTCTGAATTGATGAATGATTTGTAATTAACATGGTGAAAAGGTGGAATGAACGTTAAATTATCAAATGAAGTACGTAATTTAGTAATAAAACAAGGAATATCGGTACAACAATATGATTTAATAAAAAATTCACCTGGTAGTCGTAAAGTTTGACCAAAAACGAGTTCTGTGGAGGAACATTGCAAATCGTCTTTAGGGATGGTCCTGAGAGCTAATAGTATGATAGGAAGTTCATCTACCCAATGTGGTGTAGAAGTTTTAGCTCTCAGAGCAGTTTTAAGAGATTCATTAAATCTTTCAATCATTCCGTTCGAGGAAGGATGATATGGTGTCGTACGAATTCTATGAAATACCAAAAATTTTGAAAATTCTTGGAATAATTTCGATTCAAATTGAACCCCCTGATCCGTTGTCACTGTGACAGGAACACCGAATCGGCAAACATAATTCTGAAATAACATATGCACTACAATTTCTGCAGTAATATCCTGAAGTGGATAAGCTTCGGGCCATCTAGTAAAACATTCGATCAAAGTAAGAATATAAGAACAACCTTTAGAAGGAGGTAATGAACCTATTAAATCTATATGTATGTGGTCGAAGCGTCCTTTAGGAATATCGAAGTTTGCGATCGGACTCTTTGTATGTCGTGTCACTTTATTAGTTTGACAGCTAATACAAGTTTTTGCCCAGAGATTACAATCTGAAGTCATTTTGGGCCGAAAATAATTTTTAGAAAGTAACGTTCTAGTCGCTTTGATACCAGGGTGAGATAAACCATGAAAAATATCAAAAATTGTGTGTCTATAAACTATTGGAACGTAAGGACACAGTTTAGGGCGGGAAACGTCACACCAAATAAACTTGTCAGAATATGGAATTTTAATTTTCTTTAAAATGAAGGTACTCTTTGTGTTTGATGAAGTATCTGATAATAAAAATTTAAGGTCAGAATCATCTTTTTGAGCTCCGCTCAAAGTTAATATCAACTAGGTTAGACTTTTGGGTTACAATTGGGGAAATGCATTGTTGTAAAGAAGAGGTATCATGCTCACGTGATAAGGTGTCTGCAACATAGTTATTTTTCTCTTTGATATGTCTGATTTCGCATGCAAATTGAGCAGTGAATTCTAAATGTCTAATTTGCCTGGGAGATCTTTCAGTTTTAGTGAATAATGCTTTGACCAAAGGTTTATGGTCAGTAAAGCAAATAAATGTGCGACCTTCAAGTAAAAACCTAAAATGTTTAATGGAAAAGAAAGAAGTTCTTTGTCATAGGCACTGTACTTTGTCTGTGCTAAGGTAAGTTTTCGTGAGAAAAAGGCTAATGGAGCAAGTACACCTTCGTCATTGTGCTGTTCAAGAACTACCCCCATAGAGACATTTGAACAATCAACTGTCAGTGATAAAAACGAGTTATCATCACAACGTGGATGAGCTAAGAAGGTTGCACCAGCTATAGCAGCTTTGGCTTTGGAAAAACTGTCAAGACAGTCGGTAGGCCAATCATATTATTTTAACTTTATCATGCAGTAAACTAGTACATAAAGCATGTAAAGGAATTAAGATTTCAGCAAAAGAAGATATGACACGATGATAAAAGTTAACCATACCTATGAAACGCTGAAGTTGTTTAACTGTAGTAGGTAAGGGAAAATCATTTATGACATCGACACGTTCAGAAGAAGGTAAAATACCGGCTGAAGAAATATTGTGTCCTAAAAATGTCAAATGACTGACACCTAATATGCATTTTGACGGTTTAATATTTATGCCGTACAATTCTAACCTCTGAAAAACAAGTTTCAAGTGCTCTAAATGTTTAGAACTAGATTTACTTGCAATCAGGATGTCATCTAAATAGACGAAAATGAAGGGAAAACCCACTAAAACTTCGTTCATGAAACATTGGAAAGTTTGACCGGCATTACGTAAGCCGAAAGGCATACGCAACAAACCGAACGGCGTAGTAATCGCTGTTTTAAAAACGTCACTTTTTGCGACAGGTATTTGGTGATAAGCACGTACCAAATCTATTTTTGAAAAAAATAACACAATTATACAACTGCGAGTTAAAGTCGTGGAGGTGCGGTAACGGGTATCTGTCGGGAACAGTAATTGAATTTAGACGACGATAGTCTCCACAAGGCCTCCAATCGTTACTTTCTTTTTTTGCCACCATATGCAATGGTGAGGATACAGAAAAAGAAGAAGGTACACAAATACCTAATTCTACCATAGCATTGAATTCATTCTGAGCTATCTTAAATTTAATGTTATCCAACCTACGTGGTCGTGAGAAAGGTAAATGACCTTCTGTTACAATATGATGTTCTACGAAATGTTTAACGGGCAAATTGTAATTTGGCAAACTAATTAAACTAGGAAATTCTAAAAGTAATGCAGTGAATTCATTTGATATGCTAAATAACTTAGGAGAATGCAAAGGACCATCGTTAGAAAATAAATATATTGATAAACTAGTTACATTTTCGATTAAACATTTATGTTTCAAATCAACAATTATACCAAAATGAGTTAGAAAGTCAGCTCCGATAATGGGGACATTAATATCTGCTATATTAAAAACGATAGGAGATAACCTACGTAAGTTTAAATCAATGTTCAAAAATTTCTTTCCGAAGGTATTTATAATAGAACCATTAGCAGCTGTCAGTACAATATCGGGGTTCTTCTTAGTATCTGTTAACAAATTCCGAGGTACTATCCATAAATCAGCGCCTGTGTCAATGAGAAATTTTAAGTTATTTGCATTATCAAATATAAAAAGACGACGTTTACTATCTGAAATATTAACGTCAGTTGTCAAAATATTATTGACTTTTAGTCATCTTTGAGTGTCGACATCTTTGGCAAAAGTGCACCAATCTCCGAGACATTTAAATGCTTTATGACTATAAAGTTGATGGCAGGGTGTATTAAATAGGTGATGCGGCAAGGATCCGTTGAGAGGCTTCATAACAGTGGCGGCTGGTGAAATTTCAATATTTTTTTTCTCGTCTGTGGCGCATGGGACCCATACGAAACTTGGGAAATAACATCTAGAGAAGCACTTCTCTAATGACCCCTAAAAAATTTTGAAAAAGCAGTTTGCGAAAAAATTTTTGAAAATTCGCTAGCCTCCCCTGGGTCTAGGGACCCCTGTTTACTTTTATTTTTTTTTGTCATATGCATTTGACTTTTCATAAAAATGCATCGACAGATTTTGGAGTTTGTGAAAATATTTTCATTACTAACTGAGATACAACGAATTGAAATATTGTAATTTGTTAAATTGTAAATTACAAAATTTCAGTTCATTGTATTTCAGTTAGTAATGAAAATATTTTCACAAACTCTAAAATCTGTCGATGCATTTTTATGAAAAGTCAAATGCATATGACAAAAAAAAATAAAAGTAAACAGGGGTCCCTAGACCCAGGGGAGGCTAGCAAATTTTCAAAAATTTTTTCGCAAACTGCTTTTTCAAAATTTTTTAGGGGTCATTAGAGAAGTGCTTCTCTAGATGTTATTTCCCAAATTTCGTATGGGTCCCATGCGCCACAGACGAGAAAAAAAATATTGAAATTTCACCAGCCGCCGCTGCTTCATAAGTGCTTACTTTGTACATAATGTAATAGATGGCAGGAGCAATAGCGTCCATCGTTATTTACGGATAGAAAGATAATTTTGCAGCTTCTGTACATACATGCATACAGTGTTGCATACATTCCCGGCCTTTCGTTTGTGTTTAGTGAAAAATCTTGTAGTCAAGATATCAGTGACATTTGACATCAAATACCTGGAAGAAATACATCAATACGCTGGCGTTAAATATAAAAAAGTCAGCTATATTTTCATAAAACATGGTTAGAAAATATGGAGTGCCTATTTGTGTACTTTTGCTTATGACTGTAAAGACCAAAAATTATCACGTTTCTTAGTGCCAAAAAATACTGAAAAGATAAAAATGTGATAGTTTACAAAGTACCTACTCGAAATAAAAAGCCACATGTTTGTGAAAAACATTTTTGCTTCAGCAGTATAAAAAGTAGTTTTACTTCACAGTCTGAAAATGGAGTTGTTTTATATACTGTAAGTTTTAAATTTACATAAATATTTGTAACATAACCTATAGGTATAAAAACGCCTTTTTAAATATATTTTATGCTTTTAGCGGCAGTTTTAAAGAGGAAGGTTGAAGAAAGGTGCACTTCCAAGCAAATTAGATGCTTGTTCTTCAGAAAATGTTGTCCCTAAGAAAATTAAGAAGTTATTAAATATGAGTGATGTTCACGATAGTATAATTTATCCTTATTTCTGAGAGTTTGTATTTACACTTACTAGAAAAAATTTTGTCTGAAGAATGTGACGTCAAATTACCAAATAAGAATTGGGGTATTCATAAATGTATTGAAAGTAGAAGCTTAGTGTTTACATAAGGCAACACAGCATGATAAATTAATTACATGTTTTAAGACGGTAAGTGCTATTTAGATAGTATTTGTTTCCAAATGATAATTTAGTTTTTCAAGTAATTATTTGTGTAATTTCTATTTTCAGGTTGGGTTTGGTCTCAAATTGACTCTACAACGCTTGCTTAGGTGGACCAAGTACAAATATTATTATCAAAGTGTTCATTTTGATGTGCAATTAAAGTCAACTCATGTTGGGGGCATAGAGAATGCTCAGTAATTTTGAAGAAAGGAACTATTTGTAAACGTATTGTGTAAATCTTGTTCTTGTAATATTGCAACCCATTACGCCCAGTACTGTTACAAATAAATTTGTATATTTTACATAAGTTTTATTTTCTTACCATACCTATATAAATTTGAAACTGTGAATATTTGTTCCTTTACATAACTGAAATTGCTGTTCAGTTGTGAATATATGCAACACTATATGCAGCAAAGCAAATTCATCTATCTATATCTAGGTTTTTGTAGGACGTTAAAGCTCGCGCCATCTACTAAATTAAATAGGAAGCATGCACTTATGAAGCCATTATTATCATAGGAAAGTACCGTAGTCGGACTACCTATTTAATACACCCTGGTTGATGGTAATAGCAAACTTTAGCATTAGAAGGATTATATCTAACGCAGGTACCACTTTGACTATTAGAACGGGGCCTTGAGCCACTGCGATATCCGGAGCCAAGGCGACTTTTACAACTATCGCAATAAGTGCCAGAAACTGTAGGAATAGCGGAAGTTATTGAAGAAACTTTAGACTCTATAGCATGCAATTGAGATGTAAAAATTTCTTGTTTGTGTAATACCTGATTCAATGTGTCTTGAAAAGTTGCAATCAAATTTGACGTAGGAACTGTGGGATTAACGTTACAAATTGAATTAGAGGTAAGGGAATTCATAGAATTTTAACACGACTCCCATATTCGATCAGCAATGTCGATTAATTCCTTAATCTCAGTCTTTCCGGATGCGGTGATTGCAATGAAGATGGTTTTAGGTAATCGCCGTTTCCATAACTTGACTAGGAGCTCCTTGCTTACCACATGGGATAATAAAACATAAAACACACCACAGATAGTAGACAACCCCCAAATCCAAAGCCAAGGCTGTCCGGAAGGGGGTTACACATTCGGAAAAACGCAGACATACATCCACACCCACCAGTGTTGTCAATACCGGAGCTGGGGGTCGAACCCAGAGCGCGGTAGCGAGTCGATCAGCGTATTTGCCACTCAATACGCCTTAACCGATTGAGCTACCGTGCCGGGATCCTCCGACAATTGACAGCATCAACCGGTAAAAATCGGACGGTTTGAGGTCTCCCATCTGGAAACCAAAGAGCAAGTTCTCTAATCGCTTTTCTTCGCTTGAGGTCAAACAAGAAATTAGAATAGTTTTTAAATTCTCATACAAATCTCTCTCGGGTTGATTAGTGACAACGTCATAAACCGTTGTAATAATTTCCGGGGGTAAACTGGCAATGACATAATCGTATTTTTTCCAATCATTAACGATCCTGTGAATAGAAAATTGAGACTCTATTTGAGTGAACCATATTTTCGGTTTATTAACCCAAAAAGGAGGAAGTTTAATAGTATAGGTATTCGCAACATAATTACTGTTCGGTATCACTGTATCTGACGTAATTGGTTGATCATCTAACAAAATATTCTCCGTAGGAGGTGCCATTTAAAAAAAATGATTGATAGTAATGAATGATAAAAATAATTGATTTGATTGATCAATTGTTCTTAAAACGAAAGAAATATGGAAACACAACTCACTTACTTAATAATAAATCGATGATGTGATAAATTCCATAAAATCCAATCAATCCAAATCAAGATGCACCATAAATTCAAAAAAGGTTTCGGAATAGGTTTTGTTTGGATAATCAATTTACTCTGCTCTGCGTTGGGATTAATAATTTATAAATACTGCATCGGGATCATCAATTAAAAATTCTGTGTCGGGAAAACCAATCCATAACTTCACGTCGAAAACGTATATTTTGGAAGAATTGCAACTCACGTCCAAGACGTATATATATATTATTAAGAATAGTGTCTTCTGCTGGGGTATCCAATTTATAATATAGCGTTATAAGCTTCTGTCTAGGTCATCAATTTATAGTCCCGGGAGGTATACGTGAAAATGTTCATGTCGGGGTCACCAATTTATAGATGGGATGTGCTAATTCTTTCTGTACGTCTATAATAATATTAAAAATCTATGATAAATGAATATATATTCAGTCTTGGTTATAAAAATAAACATTTTTAACATTGTAAAAATAAAATATTGGTACTTCAAATTCTGTTGTTATAATATTTTGGTTTCTTCCTCTTTACTTGGTTACGTTGCTAGACCTCCAGTGTGGGCGAGTCGCACATATCTTTTACTAGAGTAAATGAGTCGCTACAGAAGGATTATTATTGCTAACTTTTTTTACATTATATTCATTCAATGCTTGTCTTAAAACATAATGTAAGCACATACAGATGTTTCCAACATCTAGGTGCTTGTTACAAAAAATAATAAATAAATTATAATTGTGATTGGAATAAATTGTCATTTGTAATTAAATGTAATAATGGTAATTGTATTAATTGTAATTGTAATTTTAATTGTGATTGTAATTAGGCCACAATTAGGCCACAATAAACTATAAACTATTATGGTTCTTTTCATGCCAATATGTCGTAAGGAATTTTAAACTGGGGGCACTCAGCCCATGCTTCCAACATTTTTGGTTTACTATGTAGATGTGTTCGCATACTATCTCATCTTAGATACAGAGATGATTGTAAAGACCAATTCATTAATATTAACTATGCCTTGTGTTTATATTCTTGAGTATTTACTTTATCTTAAACAAAATGAACATCAATATATAATGCACAGCCAAATCCATGAATATACCATAAGGAATAACGATATAATTATTAATGTCAATTTTCTTCGACTTACGAGATCTAGAAATGGAATAGATTATTATTTTGCCAAATTTTACAAGACTCTTCCTCATTCAGTAAAAAACTTAAACTTTTTACAATTCAAAAATAAAATTAAAGGTTACTTAAAAACTAAGGCCTTCTACTACTTCAGTAAAATTAAATTAACTTTGGACCAAACCCGGAACAAAGGCCATGGCAGGTTAAGATAAGTGTCCGTGCCTTTGCAACCTTTTTGCGTGTGGTTCCTTCCAGGGATGTATCTTTGCGAAAGATACTACCACAAAAAGTTTTGACCTCAAAAACTTCATAATATTTGGGAAAAATTTTTTTTTCGAAAATCCGAAAAAAATTTTTTTTTCTTAATCGAGTGAACCAATTTGTTTGTACTTCACATATATTGTAAATATACTCAAGACAATTTATTATTGCTATTTTCATGAAATCTTTTCATGAAGAAAACAAAAATTGATGCTTTTGAATTTTTTGAAAAATGTATATACATACTTACACGTTAGCGACCACCTCTATTTTTTTACTAATTATACACCATACAATAAGCTATAACATATATTTTTTACAAAACTCTATCGAAGGGGTAACGTAGTCAAATTGGCAAAGATAATGTTACGTGTTTACACCCCCCTTAGTAAACACCCTGTATTGTGGGTTCGGAAATTATAACACCAGGGTAACACTAAACAATAATGTATTTACTTACGTACTAATAAAAAAAAAAAAGTATAAATTGGTTAGAAACTCGATATATTAATAACTATATAAATGAACAACAACTGCTTGGATTATACGTATTGAAAATTTTTTGGAGCAGCCTACGTATTTTTTTGAAATAACGAGATGTATTTTTCACAATACATACATTTTCTACAAAGCTCCATCGAAATGGTAATACATAAAAAAATTATGTGTTTAATAATAAAAAAACATGTTATGCTAATGATATGTGATAATGTTAGTCGTCTTCATCACTGTCCTCATTTATTATAACACTGATATCTTCTGCGAATTATAGACAGTTTTATTGATGATTTTGGAATATCGTCGACCTTGCATTTGATAAATCCATCTCTAAGTAACAGAAAACTAATTTTTTTTTTAACTTAAACATGAATTTATCATATGCAAAGTTTCTCGACGATATTCCGAAACCATCAGTAAAACTGTTCGCAGAAGATATCAGTGATACAATAAATGAGGACAGTGATGAAGACAACTAATATTATCAAACATCATTAGCATACCATGTTTTTTTATTATGTATCCTTATTATTAAACACATAATTTTTTTATGTATTACCGTTTCGATGGAGCTTTGTAGAAAATATATGTATTGTGAAAAATACATCTCGTTATTTCAAAAAATACGTAGGCTGCTCCAAAAAATTTTCAATACGTGTAATCCAAGCAGTTGTTCATTTAGATATTTATTAATATATCGAATTTCTAACCAATTTATACTATTTTTCTTTATTTGTTGTAATTAGTGCTTACATAAATACATTATTGTTTAGTGTTACCCTGGTGTAATAATTTCCGAACCCACGATACAGGGTGACAGCACGTAACATTATCTTTGCCAATTTGACTACGTTACCCCTTCGATAGAGTTTTGTAAAAAATATATGTTATAGCTTATTGTATGGTGTATAATTAGTAAAAAAAATAGAGGTGGTCGTTAACGGGTAAGTACGTATATAAACTTTTCGAAAAATTCAAAAGTATCAATTTTTGTTTTCTTCATGAAAAGATTTCATGAAAATATCAGTAATAAATTGTCTTGAGCATATTTACAATATATGTGAAATACAAACAAATTGGTTCACTTGATTAAGAAAAAAAATTTTTTTTTGGATTTTCAAAAAAAAATTTTCCCAGATATTATGACGTTTTTGAGGTCAAAACTTTTTGTGATAGAATCTTACGCAAAGATACATCACTGGAAGGAATGACACGCAAAATGGTTACAAAGGCACGGACACTTGTCTTAACCTGCCCTGGCCTTTGTAACAAGCTAATTTCTTCAGGATTGTATCTATGGCTATCCAGGAGTATTTGACTGAAAATCCCAAAAAACCCGCCGTGCAGAAATAAAGAAAATATGCTCCGCAATGTTGAAATTAGGCACTTTTTTCTTTTAGTCGGTAATAGCCCACACGAATGACACTTTAGGAAAAAAGTAAAGAGGCAAAATTTTGAGAGAAAGAGCTAAGCTTCAATATGGTATAAATCGGTTAAATATTGACAAAGTTATGACTGTCAAAATGACAGATTCTTTTCAAAAATGGGTATTTTTTGTATTTTAACACCGTAAGAATGTAACAATAGTCAACAAAAACTTTTGTTGGTAATACTAATTAAACATGGTTTATGTAAATATGAAATAAAACATTTACCTGTTAATTTCTTTGACGATATTTCGTTTCGAAAAATAACAAAATCATCTCTTTTTTCTTATTTTGATATAAAACTTGCACCAAGTCCAACTTTGCCTGAAAGTGCTAAACAATTTGTAATAGACGGGTAGATTTCTCCTTAGAAAAGTTGTGTGGCAATGCCCAGTTCAGTGAAAAGATATTGTTCATCAGTGTGTTTCATTTGTTCGTTATCGTTATCATTATGGTTTAAATAATATTATTATTTTCTATAGCTGTTCTAATGAAAACACTTCCCTTAAATTTACAGAATATCATAGAAGAACTAAAAATGCATTTCAGAAAGAAATTAATATTGACCCACAAAAAAGTAGTAGAGATATCTCAAAACGAATTTTTAGCATCAGTGTCAAATAGAGATCAGTTAATTAAACATCTAACATCAAATTTCAATCAAAATAATATCACTGTCAAATGTGCGGATGCAGATGCTGATTATTTAATTGTAAGAGCTGCTATTGATTGCTCAGCTGATATGTGTAACCCCGTTATAGTTGTTGGTCAAGATACAAACTTAATAAGGTTACTTATTGAGCATTGCAAAACAATAAATGTATACATGATGAGACCCGGTGATTGAAGTTAATCTGATAAAATAACGAATATCTGCAAGTTATGTTCAGAACTAAGTGAAAATGTAATAAAAAATACTCTATTTGCACATGCCATATTCGGATGCGATACCACCTCTGCATTCTATAAAAATGGCAAAAAACAGTATTTTCAGTTATGGAAAATAATACTGAACTAAGTAACAGCCTATTAATTTTCAAAAGTTTTGCTGAAGCAAATCAGCTTGCAGTAATTGGGGAGGAATTTATTTTAAGATGGTATGGCAGTAAAAAAACTAATAGTTTAAATGATTACAGGTTCGTTAGGAATAATCAGATTTTTGCTAGGCAAAATATTTTCCAGCAATTCGATCTAACAGTTCTTTCGCCAACATCCGATGCCACTAAATATCATACTTATAGATTGTATTGACAAATTCAAGTCTGGTTAGGCGATAATCTTAATCCAGAGAACTGGAAAAACAGCAGTCATCTAGAACCAATAAAAACAGTACAAAAGTGTGCCCCTGATTCCATTTTAAATATTTTATTCTGTGGTTGCAAGAAAAATTGCAAACAGTCTTGAAAATGTAAAAAATATAACTTTAAGTGCAGTTCCAGCTGTGTAAATTGCATTGGACATGAGAACTGTGACAATGCGTCAGGTGTTACTTTCTGAGAATGAGGCTAGTTTTTAGTTAAAGCTCGTATTTGAGAGTTTTCTATGCGTATTTAATTTATTCATGCTTTTTAAAGAGTTTATAGCTTATTTTTTCACAATTTATGAGTTCTGTTATTGTGTTTGTTGTTACGTTCTTTTGTTTTTAGAATGGATTTTATTTTACGAATGTATTACTTTAATTAATTAGTATTACTAGTAATAATTGTTGTTTCATTTTATGGTATTAGAATTCAAGAAGTATTCTTTTTTTTATACAAATCTGTTGTTTTGACAACCATAACTTTGCTAATATTTAACCGATTGCAAAACACTTTATATCACATTAAAACTTAGCTTTCTCTCAAAATGTTGCCTCTTTACTTTTTTTCCTAAAGTGTCATCCGTGCGGGCTATTACTGATTAAAGGAAAACAGTGCCTAATTTCAACATGGCGGTTCATTTTTTCTTTATTTCTGCACGACGAATTTTTTGGGATTTTCAGTCAGAGACTCGTGGATAGCCTTAGAATACAATCCTGAAGAAATCAGCTTGTTACAAATTTGTTCCGGGTCTACCTTTAATTTTACAGTACTATACAGTTTTGAAGAGTTTTTTGAGAACGATTTCTCAGATTTAATTTAACAAGGACCTAAGCACTGTACACTTATTACACTTATTACCACATATTACCCTTGATTAATTTATTAATTAGTTTAGATAATTTTATAATACTTTTAATTTGTTGTCATTCATTGTCTTATGTATCTATGTGGTTTACCTATTTTCAATATCTTTTATATATCTACTATATTGTCTTAATGTTTTGACGTGTATAAGCATCATTATGTATTTTGACACCAATACATTATTATTATCCTCTTTGTCTGTAACATTACAAATATTATTTAAAGATTGAATATTGGGTAAGTCATTACAATAGTATAAATATTCAGATTCGACAGTATCAAATTTACATTTCTAGATTTTTGACAATTCTTAGCAATGTGCCCCACTTTAAAGCAAATTTGACACTTGGAATTCTTAAAATAACACTCTCCTCTGTGTTTTTGATTACAATGTTTACACTTGTCAACACGTTTTCGAAAAGTTGGGTTACCTTTTACATTTGGATATCTTCATCCCGGTTGGCTGCCGTGAGCTCCGTTTGACAGATTGGAATCGTTCCCCCACTGGTTGCTTGATACTTATTGCCTTCCTTATTCTTTCCGTTTCCTTTATTCCTATTAGGTGGCAAATTGGAATTGGACCCGTAGCTAACACTTGTTATATTTGCTTGATTTTTAGTTTTTAGCGCCAAAGACAGCAGATCTTGTATCGATTTGTCCACGTCTTCTTCACATAGCCTGTTCAAAACTTTGCCTGAGGATAATCCCGGTAAAAATTTATCCTTTATAACTTTTGTTAAATCTGTCCCAAACCGGCAATTAACTGCATTGCTCCGTATCCTCATGTACCACTCCGCGATTGTTTCGTCGCCTTGGCTTATTTCATAAAATTTCTTCCTCTCCCTCCAGACACTTACTTGTACACTGAATTGACTTTTCAGTAATTTGCATAGGTCTTCATATTTCTTATCCTTAGGGAGGTCGGGGAATGAAAGATCCCTCAATAGCTTGTATGTCACTTGTCCAATTGAACTGAGTAAAATTTGTATGGATCTTCCTCTATTTTGTTTGCGGTAAAATGCTGTTCAAGCCTTTCCACATAAATTTCACAGACATCGAGGTCAGCATTGAATTCAAAGAACTTCTGCACAGCACCAGTAGCGGCCATCTTGACTAACTTTGCAACCACATGTATCACGAACAAAATATCTAATATTTTTTCTTTCAGGCCTCTAAATAGTTTTCCCACGTTTATCCATTTTGTATCCTCGTCGCCAATTTGTTTTATACTTAAATAACACACGTATAATATTTATAACTGTGGTTTATTGAGACCATATACAGAGGTTAACAGTGACCTTTTAACTCCATGAGGTAGTAGGAAAAAGATACTTTCAGTGGCGGCTGGTGAAATTTCAATATTTTTTTTCTCGTCTGTGGCGCATGGGACCCATACGAAATATGGGAAATAACATCTAGAGAAGCACTTCTCTAATGACCCCTAATAAATTTTGAAAAAGCAGTTTGCGAAAAAATTTTTGAAAATTCGTTAGCCTCCCCTGGGTCTAGGGACTCCTGTTTATTTTTATTTTTTTTTTGTCATATTATATGCATTTGACTTTTCATAAAAATACAATAGATTTTGCAGTTTGTGAAAATATTTTCATTACTAAATGAAATACAATGAACTGAATATTTGTAATTTACAATTTAACAAATTACAATATTTTGATTCGTTGTATCTCAGTTAGTAATGAAAATATTTTCATAAACTCCAAAACCTATTGTTGTATTTTTATGAAAAGTCAAATGCATATGACAAAAAAAATAAAAATAAACAGGAGTCCCTAGACCTAGGGGAGGCTACCGAATTTTCAAAAATTTTTTCGCAAACTGCTTTTTCAAAATTTTTTAGAAGTGCTTCTCTAGATGTTATTTCCCATATTTCATTTGGGTCCCATGCGCCACAGACGAGAAAAAAAATATTGAAATTTCACCAGCCGCCACTGGAGACTGTAGTGGGCATCCGGAAATGTAGATAAAATGGGCGCATGTGCACAACCATGTGACAATATATGACATGCCCTACTAAATGTAAATGTATCGGCTATAATTAGTTCTTTGCCAGGTTTATAATTTAAAGTGAAACTGTATCTTCTAAGCTGAAGAAGAATTCATTGTAACCTAGCTGGGCACTCATTTAGTGGCGTGTTAATAATCTGAACAAGAGGTTTATAGTCTGTTTCTACATTAAAGTGCTTTCCATAAACAAATTGAAAAAATTTAGATACCCCAAAAGAAACTGCGACTAATTCTTTTTCTATTTGATTATAGTTTTCTTGAGCCTTTGTGAGAGCTTTCGAAGCGTAAGCACACGGTTTACCACCCTGCATTAAAATAGTGGCTACCCCCTTTGAACTGGCATCAACTGAAATAGTAATAAATTTATTTACATCATAAAATTGTAAACACGGACTTTCACTAGCTAAACGTATAACGTTCTGAAAAGCCCATTCTTGCTCTTCCTCCCAAGTAAATAAAACCTCTTGTTTTAAAAGTGACCTTAGTGGAGCTGTTAGCTCTGATAATTTATCTAAAAATTTCCCGATATACGTAACATAACCTGTACATCTTTTTTACATTCGGGCCTTGACATCTTTTTTATTGCTTGAATTTTAGAATTATCAAACCTTCTTTTGAAATTTTATGTCCCTAGTTTACTTGTTTAACAAAAAACTTACATTTATCTTTATTGAATTTTATTCCACTAGATTTAGCTACTTTAAAAACGTTTTCTAGAATTGTGTTATGTTTGGCTTCACTTTTAGCATAAATTAATAAATCGCCTATGTATACCTCACAACTTTCTACTTTACTAAAAATATCGTTCATTCTTTCTTGAAAAACTTTCTGAGAACTGACAAGCCCATAGGGTAATCTTAAATAAGATATCTATTAAACTTACGGGTATTACATTGGCCATCGCACCTGTATCTAGCTTGAAACTTATGTTTAAATCATTAATAGTCAAAACCGCCACCCATGATTTCTTAGAGAATGAGTTGACTCCATTCACTTCCTGGATAGTCTGCTCAATTGACTCCATAAAAGTGAAGTCATCCTCATGTATTTTCTTAATTAAAATTATTGGGAGATTTTTTTATTAAATTTGGAATATTTTTGAATATTTGTTTTTTGGTTAGACGATTTACAAATTGAACTAAAATGATTATATCTACTACAAATCCTGCATTGTTTCCCTCGGGCTGGACATTGCTGGTGTTCGTGGTGACTCGTGAAACATCTGGAGCACCTCCATCTTTGCCTGCTGCTCTCATATTGTGTTGATCTCTGTTGTACTGTCCTCTGTCCTTGTAGCTCACTGCATAGACTGTGCTTGCACTATACCCTTTGGACAAGCCGCTGGCAGAGCCATTTGTAATTTGCTTATTCTGCTCCCTCGAGTTTTCCACATTAACACATATCCTTATAACTTCTTCTAGAGTTTCTACATCATCGAATAACAACTTTTCTCTTATTTTCTTGGAGACTATACCACATATGAGTATGTGTTTAACCAGGTTACTTTCAATATTTTCTAACTCATATGATATAGCCTAGACTTTTAAAGCTCCGGAATATAATTATCAGTTGAATGACTTACAGTTTAATAATTTATGTCTCTCATATGCAAGATTTTTTCTGGGATTAAAATATTCTTCAAACTTTTGTAACAGAACTTCTAATTTATCTTTCTCTTCTACTCCTAACTTAAAGGTATTAAAAATATGCATACCTTCCTCTCCAGTTAGTGTCAATTGGGCACATTTCGTGGCAGCTTCCTTTTTACTAATTTCCGTAGCCTGCAGGTATACTAAAAATCTCTGCTTCCAAAATCGACAGTTTTCTCATAAATTCCCAGAAAATATCATCGGAGGCACGCCACGTAAATCCATCTTTTCTACTGTCACAACTTTTCAGCCACAAATATCTCGATTAACCCTGTCACTGCTCAAAGCGTGTATATGCGCGAAAAATAAATGAGCCCACTGTGCTCCAAGCGCGTTAACTCGCCTGTCGTTTTTAAATTGGTTCAGACTGCTCAAAGCGATTTAACACGCGTATATGTATTATTAAACATCCAACTGGTCAATTTGTAATATGTCCCTCCCTCAAAAATTTTATTACCCTATACACCGAACCTCCTTCTGAATTAGTATACATTTAGCATTGCAACAGGTGTATTCTTTCCAAATATTCTAATAAATACAAAAATGTCGCGTAAATATTTAACAGAAAAGGACAAGAAATTTTAACAAGAAGTGACAGTGAGGACTGTAACGGTTTAAAAACAATATCGTTGAGCGGTCGACTTTAAATTTATTCGCGGGGAAATATTCTACTCCGTAAGCTAATTGAGTTATTAGAAGACGATATCAGCAACGTTAATTTAACCTAGGTGTATATCTGGTTGCGCATCAGGCCGGAGTCGAGCGGTCTCAGTTGCCGAGGAACTTGTTTTTTCCCTGGGACTGATAACTTTTTGTTGGGCATAAAAGTATATGGTGACAAATGCTGGGTTCGTATTGAATTTGTTTATATTTATAAACATTCGTGAGGGGATTTATAATACGAACCTAAAAGTTAATAATTTTCAATTGGTGTATTGGTGTCTCTGGATTGGAGAAGATATTTATTTGTTGGAAGATTGAAAATTTCCGCTTTCGGGATTTATTGTCACCATAGCTCTGGGTTAAGTTATCTAGCCCTTTCAACTGTTTGGAAATTAAACCCTCTTGTCTAAGAGGTAAAGTATCCAGGTATGTTATTTACCATCATCTCTAATTTTCTCGTATTATTTGTAGGGTTTTTCGTACCGGCTTTCATTACCGGTTATATTTTAAATTAGTTCGTAGTTTAAATTTTACTACACGGAAAATACGTCTACTTGGTGTAACTAGGACTAGATTGTATCCTGTTGGGTGTATGTAGTCAGATATAGTTGGAAATTCAGTAGAAGAAAATATATTTTCCAAGGAGGAGATTCAGGCCTCAAATGGAAATCCAATTTGGCAGTTCAAGGAGCCCCACCAAACAGATAAGCCTTACAAGTTATTCTAATTTTACGTTTCATTGGTTTTGGTATTTGTTATCTTAAATATTTAGGAATAATCGAGATAAATTGCATTTAATGTCACCTTAAATTTAATGTGCTGAGTTTCAGAATTTACACATATTATCAAATTGTGTTTGTTTATATAGAAGTGCTGCCTTGAAAATATGCAGTTCGTATTCGCTCTATTTTATTAGCACAGATTAATTCTTACGTATAGCTATAGCTCGCAAAAGTGCATCTGGTGCGCTGCAAAATCATATGTAATATATCACTTATATTATTGTCATTATAATTAACTAATTTGTTAACCGTACGTGATCACGTTTGGGTATAATTCATACGTATTATACATAACATTAGTTATTTTGAATTATTGTGCATTTTGATATTAGTTTTCATATACACTGCTCGCACAAATTAATGATACATTTTCTCGATTCGTTTTGTAAATCAACTTTTCTATTAAATTAAGTATTAGATTTTACTTGCGGCTATTATTTGGTGTGGCATGAATGCTCCCTGACTTTCCTAGTCTTTTTTCAGGGTTACTCCTACAATAATTAATCATTCAGGTATTATTTACTTTATTGTATTTTCGTAGTTTTGTAATTTCAGGAGAATACATTATAAATAGTGGTATATTATACAGCCAGATTAAATTACGTGGCGCCTACACCTTTTTTTTTTTATTATTACTTAATCGTTTACCTAAGTATAGCTGAGGCACTGGCACGCATATATACTTATTAGTCACCAAATTATTGTAGGGAGAGATTCCCCTTTTTTAGTCTGGGCATTTATATGGCGATTTTCAAAACGAACCTGGTATAAAAGTAAGTTACCAAACGACTGTCTGAGATATAATTCCAAGTAATCGTTACAGGACGAATATATGAATCAATCTGACGATAGTTGTACCTTAATGTTTTTGATAAGAATGTTGTTTTGTTTTTATGTTTATGTTTACTTGCACTGTTTTGTACTGTTTTAACCATTTTTTAAAAATAAATTATTATTATTGAAATTAGAGCACTTGGTTTTTGTTTTTCTTTTAATTTTATACATAATAATAGACTATGCATCACAGTAGGCTAGAACAACCTTTAAATGAAATATGCATGCACTCTCTCAATTCTTACGGGAAATGGTAGCGTTATCTGTCCCGAAACAATTTCCATAAAATCTGAAATCATTCCCTTGGCCGTTTTCTAGAAAATTCACTTTTAATTTTTTTTTTTAACTGATTTTTGCATGGATAAAAACAAGAATCTACTACATTTTTGAAGTCTCTGAACCCGGACATATTTCAAACAACCTATCAGTTAAATATCAGTTATCTTCTTCAATCCCCGATTCTTACGTTTATACAATAGACAAAGACAGTATCTATTTTCATTGGGCGTTTTTGCATGATTGCTTTGATTTTAATCATGGTCACAGAAAATTTTCACTCTTGGGTTCTTGGATTGTTTGCCTAGTTAATTCTAAAGAGTAACTGACCGAGCGACGCCAATATTCTTTGGCAATGATGGTCTCAGATATCTAAGGTTGAGCAGAACTACTGCTCTTTGCCCTAGTACATCGCTGTAGGCCTGGACCGGCCTCGTGCGGGGTGGGCAAGCTTACTTTACATTAACCCCACTCACAAATGTGAGCGTTGTGGATGATTTCACCTCCCAGGGTCCTGGCTTGATGGACCTTGCTGGCTAAGTTTATCTTCTGGCGCTCTTCTGTCTTGATGATCTTTCTTCACCAGCTTGTCACCCCCGGGGTAGTCATCTGTCTGTTCGGAAATTTTTGGGTATTTTTGACTGGGATTGACTGCCAGTACGCAGAATGTCAATTGACATCCTGCCTTCTGGATCATCGGGTGAGGGATGAGCTATGTAGCTCGAGGAAGTGCAGACCTAAGTGCTTTGGTAGCACTTTCGGTCTGCACGGAGCTAGGTGACTACGGGTACTGGACGGCGTTTCGTCCGGTACCTGCAGGGTAGTGGGTGGGTGGTTGGGTTATCGTCATGTCTCTTCTGTGGGTTATCTTCATTGGCGGTGGTATGGTTCTCATACTCACCCGTTATCGGACTGAGCAAATGGAAAGTCTACTCAGAAGATCAGTAGAGGTGCTCGGATTTCCCTAGCAAATCTAGTTACGCAAATAGTAATGTTATTCATTGGTTATGGATATATTGGTAGACAAAAATTGCTGTCATTCAAAATAACATACGAATAGATCTAATTATTTTGTCTAAATTGAACTACTTGGAAGGTTTATATAACCCGATTATTATCAAAACGTCTGAAGTTGTCCAGCATGAAGGTTTCTTGTATGTTATTTCCCCAAACTTGCCTTAAGTTTAAATTTGTATTGGAATGTTTAATTTTACTTTCTTGATTGACATTTTAACTACCTTATCAATGCAAAAAATCAATTTTCAAAAAAAAAAAAAAATTAAAATTGAATTTTCTAGAAAACGGCCAAGGGAATGATTTCAGATTTTACGGGAATTGTTTCAGGACAGATATAGCTACCATTTCCCGTAGGAATTGAGAGAGTGCATGCATATTTCATTTAAAGGTGGTTCTAGCCTACTGTGGCATACAATAAACCAAATCAAATAGTAATGTAATATCGGATCTGCGTGCTCTAAGCGCGTATATCCGCAAGCGGTCAATTTATTGCGCACTACACGAGAATTACGTGAAACCGCGCTGCGCAGCGAAAGGGTTAATTCTCGATGATAGGGAATTAGTGAATTGAAACTTAGTGCATAGTGGTGTTAATAAACTAAGCATCATTATGCAGTTATATTACTTATAATAGCACATTACATATAGCTTACCATATAACCTCTCTATATGAATGATGTCCGAAATACCTTGCAATTAAAGCCTTTAATAAATTGCCTGACAAATATAAACCTCTTAATGAATTACAATTTAAGAAAGAGCTAAAAAAAATCCTACAAGATAAATGTTATTACTCCTTTAATGAGTATTTAGAGGATAGACTATGAATCCGTAGTTTTTTAAAATTTATTCATGTAGGTACTGTTTATATATTGTCTTTTGTATTGTTTTACAATTTTACTTTATTTTTGTTTTGTATTTTATTCTATTTTATTTTATTTTTGTATTGATTGACTGACTTATTCTATATTGTGTAACCACAATGTAAAGAATTAATAAATTATTATTATTATTATTACTATTATTGTTAAGACGTAGAAATTTTGATTTTAAATTGTTTAATCGAAACTCAAATACTGAAAATTGTTTAAGAGCGGTGAATAAAGTTGTGAGGGATTATGATGTAGACATTTTTTGTATCAGTAGAAATAAACTGGAGTTGTTGCTTAAAACCCAATAGAAACTAAGTAATGTAAAAATAAGACAGATGTTTTTGTGATGTTTACCTCTTTATATTTATACCCACTATATTTTGTATTTACATTTTTGATATTTTAGCTGTTACACTTTGTATTTATATATATCTTTGTTTTATTTGTATTCTGTCACATCAAATGTGTTGTCACCTATGGCTACTGTGTTACGTAATTGGAAAGTGTTCTGTATATATGCAGTATAAATAAAATAAAAATATCGACATCATTGGTTTCCCCATAAACGTGCTTGTTCCTAGTCAGAGTCAAAACTGTGAACCTGGAGGTTATGCTGCATCGTGTGCGATACACTTTCATTTTGGGGGACATGTATTCTCTTTTGAAAGTTAGTTCGATTAGGTAGGGATTCATTTTTACTTTAAAAACACATAAGTACATTAGTAGCACACAAGGCTAAATCAATATACTAAAGGCTACATTCGAATAGTAAATAAAAAACGCAGTGTGCATATCGAGTATAAATAATCTATTGCTTCTTATTACAAGGTCACTTCTGTGCTTGTCCCCTATACTTCATGACTTGTGATTGGCAATTGATCTTTAACAACTTGACTGACCAATCGGAAGCCAATATGCGTAATGCATTATCTTGTAGTACCTAATTTATGAAATTGTGGGAATGTATCAAGGGGAATGTATCATGGGACCCAAAGTGATGGTTGACCAATCAAATGGCGTAGATAAATCTATGTCATATTAAGAATTTGAATTTCTTCTAATTTTATTTTGAACTGCTACTGCGTGTTTGAGAAAAATAAAAAACTCATGTCCTTTGGTTTTCCCTTAAGTATCCAAATGTGATATCACTCTGTACAAAATTATTGAGATTTGACTTATGTTGAAATTTTTTGTACCTTTGGGTATAAGTAGTTTTAAGCATGCTGATCAAAAGTTGTAATGGATGCACCCATGAAAACCCATGCATAATTTTTGCTTTAGGCGATAGGGTGAAAATTATATCATATATTTTACATAAATGTAAATATATGTGGGTGTGTGGGTGTGCCCACGTGTCCAAACCTCTAGAACTTATACGTTCATCTATGAACTGAAAATGTAATTATTGTGTGTTAACAAGTTACTCTTGGCATTAGCCAGTGGACATGCTAGATGTATATTCCTTTAGGGTGCTTGATTACCGTGAGTCCCCTTACCTCTTACGATATGGTGCTTGATTACCTAGACCTCTTGCCTCTTACAGTAAGCGCTCTGTAATGTAACATCATATTTTCATCCTATATCTTTCTGAACCCTCTGGAGCAAAAAATATGGGTTTTCATGGATTGCGTCCATTACAACTTTTGATTAGCACACTTAAAACTACTTGTCTCCAAAGTTACAAAAAATTGCAATCAAAAGCCAAATCATTAATTTTGTGCAGGGTTCTTTTTGAAAGAATCGTGTTATTTATTATTAGATAAAAGAAATTATAAATTTTTATTTCTTTTCTAGCATTCTCTGGAAGATGTGAGTAACTTTGATGAAGAATTTACATCAGAGAGACCTCAACTAACACCACCAAAAGAACTTAGACAACTGACTAGCCAAGATCAAAATTTGTTTGTAGATTTTACTTATATGGCTGATTGGTGCTAATTATAGTATTAGGGATAAGATATAAATATTTACCAATTTTTGTACAGTAATTCGAACAACCCAAAAAATTATATAATTTAATATATATGTATACATATATATATATATATATATATATATATATATATATATACATATATATATATATATATATATATATATATATATATATATATATATATATATATATATATATATATATATATATATATATATATATATATATATATATATATATATATATATATATATATATATATATATATATATATATATATATATATATATATATATATATATATATATATATATATATATATATATATATATATATATATATATATATATATATATATATATATATATATATATATATATATATATATATATATATATATATATATATATATATATATATATATATATATATATATATATATATATATATATATATATATATATATATATATATATATATATATATATATATATATATATATATATATATGAATTGTTTTAAAATAACATGATATACAGTCTCTTGGTTTTAGTTTTTTTCTGTTCAAAATGAAACTAATAAAACTTGAGAAACTGTATGCTAAGGTATATACCAAGAAAAGTATATATTATCAGTGTATTTAATATACTTACAAAATGTTTTACAGGTACAAATGTAGAAGTGTGTAATAATTTACAATACAATAAATATAATAATAAATTAAATAACCATTAAAAATAGGTATACAATTTACATCTTTGAAACGTTAAAATATTTAACACTAAGACTTGTATTCATATCACTGAATGAATCATATTGTCATGAAATCCTCAATATTATAGAAAACATTTTGAAGCACACACGTTATTTATAACATTTCTATAAATCTACCAAGAGACAGTGATGCAAAATTTCGTTAAACTAAAAACTTTGTGAAAACTTCAATGATAGTAGTTTTGTGAAAGTTTCAATGTTTATTTGAAATTTATGAAATTTCTGAAATATAAATAAAATATAGTGTCACGACACTTTCATGAAATTTCAGCGAATTATTCCATGACATTATGAAACTTTCAATGAATCTTAAGTTGTGTATAATCTTCGTAATGTTCGAAACTTCTGAGAGTTAATGATTAATAAAGTATGACTCATAAACTCATTTCTGAAACTGGTCAAAATTTTTTATTTCTCAATAAAGTTTAATTTTTTTATAAAGAACAAACTGTTTTGTTTTCAATAAAATGAAGCCTATACTGCTCTCAGAATTGAGGATCATACCGGCCTATCAGGGCAGCTATTCTGTACTCATGTGAACGCTCATTCTCATGAAAAAGTTGGTGGAGTTCTCTTGAAAACCAAAATAGTGTGTTCTTTAACTGTGGAAGCGATCACATCACGACTAAAAGCGGTGAACTTGCTTCTCTTGGTAAATTATGAGAAACTGAGCTATTCCCATGTGACAGTGAAAGTATAACCTCACTTTTTGACGAACTGCCATTTCGATTGAGACTTTTGGTGTTTGTTTAGTACTTTATAGTTATTTATAAGCATCGAGTCTTCTGCTACTTGAAGCATAGAGATTAGAGGAGAATGAATATTTCCTTTATCAGTTTTAGTTTATTTGTATTGTATATGTTTTGTTTTTAATATTATAATTTGTATTTAGTACATGTATGTAATATTATTATCATATACATGTTTGTAAAATTGCAAATAAACATTATTTTATTATTATATTATTGCTAATGAGGTACTAGAGATATTTAGATTGCTTAAGACGCTCAATAAGATCATCAACTTCTTCACATGAATTAATTTGTAAACTGTTAACATATAAGCTAAGGTTGTTTCTTCGTCCATTCAATCAAATAATTTTTTTTGAGTCCCATTCATAGGGTTGGAGTCGTTTGATACCATTATGCCTTGCGTACTAAGAATTATTTAATTTTTACAAAATAACATGTGATGATACACTTAAAGTATTGCTTGCACATCATAAAAATAGAGCATTATTTTGACATATTGAATTTATCGCATTTCCCACTATACCTCACGTGATCTTCGACCGTGACGTTATAGCCATATTGGTTGAAATGTGAGAACAAATGCTGGCAACTCTGGAGAGATCATATCACATCGACGCATGATCACAGTGCTTGGAAGAATAATGTTTTTGTATCTTCTGGGAAGGGAATGTGATGTGAGCTCTCTCCTCTCCTGACAAATGCTCACATTCACTGAAATTACAGAATAGCTGTGCAGAAATCTGCTGAATGGTTGGCAGGCCAGATGCTGAAGGTAGTTATCTTGGGGTCCCTTCGTTGCCCTTGGGGCACACGATTCAGGTATTTACAGACATCAACAACTCTACAGGTCGTTGAGAGTGGCTGTAAAGATTTCGCCAGCGTGGTACCCTCTAAGGAAGAAGTGCCAACCGCACCGTGGCAAATAGCTGTTGGGAGCTTCCTAGAAGGTACGCCGAAATAGACTTAGGTACAGCAGGACTACCCTAAAGCCACGAGACCTAGCACAGATGGACGCTGGCATCATTGAGGAATTACCAGAAGACGCCGACATTTGGCAGATCAACAGTGCCATCTACAAAGCTTCTAACCAACTCGTTCTCTGAGAGAGGTCAAACAATATTTTAAACAGTATCAAAAAAGCTAAGTGGCATGTACAAAAGGCCGAAGTTACAGTTGGCCAGATAGCACATTTCTCGAATCCCGAGTGAATACGTAACAGCCGGTATGGCATTTTGCCTAAAGTTCGACTAAAAGCAGCCAAACTGACATGCAAATACCACACTTTAAATCTGACAGTGATGTTCAAAACAAACACGGATTCCACCATAAACTGTAGGGCCCCGTCTCCTTTACTCAGACAAATCTAGATCTTCTAGACTTAAGAGGGTCATTGAGGTGACATGGAAGGCGGTTAAAACACATTTTAAACACATTTTTTTTAAAAAGTTGTTGTTGTTGTGTGCGTAGTGTTTTGTTTTGTGCTCTGACAAAGTTAAAGTTACACAGTGATCAACTGCTCTTCATTCTACTATTCTATATCAAACTGCTCATAAAGCATCCAACTCTAAACAAATTGTGAAAACCTGTATGTAACTGACATTTTTAAAGTTGCTACTTGCAATCTCTGCAAAAACAGTCCCATAAAAACTAATCACAGTTCAGTTCAAATCCACACTACAGGTTAAAAGATTTATATCTATATTTGCTATTTAAAGGAAACTAATCCTGTCTTTTTTATTAACCACTGACAATTAAAAATGCCCAATAATACCAGTTGCATTAAATGTAGTGATATATTTGACACAGACACCCTTGCTGTCTGCGACAACTGCAACACTGAGCTGTGCCAACAATATGCAAAGATTACTCCCACTGAAATGAGAGCCGTTACTCTCAAAAATAGAATCATACCTTATTGGCGTATTGACTGTAATCCTATGTTGGCCTCCACTGCCAATTCCTCATTAACTTTGGGAACTGGTATCCGATCTGAGATGAAATTTTGCTAATCAACTTTAAGCACACTATGCAAAAATTACAAACAAGCTTGACACTTTTATGAACATATTAAGGACTCCATCCAATGCTAGTAAAACTACTAACAGAAAAACCGTTAAAAATAGCTGAAAAGTCTCAAGCCACCGATAACATCTCTCCTGATGATGCATTTAATGAACCTAATAAAATTTCCCAAAAAGACTTGGAACGACAAATAAACACTCTGGAAAAGGATTGATTGATTGATTGATTTACCAGCGTGTGGTAGGCATTGCTGCCACTCCCAGGGTTATACAGCTGGGCCTGCTACGTCCATGCTGGGTTGGACTAAGGTTATAGCTTTGCTATTTTCTAAAAGGTAAATTATCTAATGGACTTTTAAATAAAAAATCTAATTAACAATACCAAAATTTATTGTAAAGACAAAAGGGATGGTAGAGCAATTGACAAATCAAATTTATGCTTGGATTACGATTACAAAAATCAAACCGAACAAAAAATGTACAGAGAGACGAACATACTTACAATACAGTAATAAGGTAAACAGATACCTACGGTAATGTAAAAAAATAAAAACATATTTGTTGGCAAAGGGCCGCAATACACAAAATATTACTGTAAAAAGAAGTTATTAGTTGGCCAACGTATTTTAAATAAACAAGTTAAACAACATCTTACTAATAAACTGAATGTGATATTTTATATATCAAATAAATCTATAAACGTAAATAAAGGTAATAACATAATACATGAAATATACAGTAGCTTCTAAGCTACAAACAAGATACATACAAGGAACGGTAAGAAAATTATTTACAACTATTAAATAATCAATTTTATTAATAATCTTTAAGAAACAAAACGAAATGGACACTCGCAAAAACACAATGCCCCACAAAATACTGAAGATTGAACCAAAATGTGTCTTTGGTCTCGATGTAAAGGAAAGTTAATATTATTTAGCCCCGGTGGCTACCAGTTGGCCGGTACTCATAAAATAGAACATAAAGTACTTATAGAATTTCTGCAAAAAGATGTAAAGGCACTGCACAATACAAACTCAACTAATAAGCGGGTATCAGCTCTAGACTATGTAAACTGCATACAAAATTATACTATTAGTACAGTTACACTAATTTTAAACTACTTGCTTATTTCTGCACATATCTAAAACAGCTAGCATCAATTATTACATGTCACTTTAATTCAGGACATTCTGTAATAAACAACTGAATTCTTAATGTGACCAGCTAACAGCCGGTCATCTTGGGGCGGGCGCGATTGCCCCAAATTCTAGCCCTCGACTCTGTCGACTGCCGCCAACTCTCCGGTTTTGTTCTCCCGAAGTGGGGGTAGTTACTACTATGGCCTATTGTAAGGTTTACAACAACCAATCAAATTAACTTATATGGACATATTTCTACCTTCACGGCAAACACTTTTTTATCTAACCTAGAGGGGTAAACAAAATTGTGTGTGACCACAGGGCCGGCTTCCGGCATAATACTAAACTGGTAGTAAAAAATATATTCTTCAGTAACACATACCAATTTTAATTAATTATTAAAAGTAGTACGTTACACTCCCCCTTTCCTTCATTCATATCAAACAACAAGTACTACTAAGCTTAACGCAAACATTAGAGAAGGTAAAGAGACTGTCCAAAACATAGGAATCGCAAAAAGACAAGATAACCATAACTTGAGAAATCCATCATACGAAGATCATAGAAATCATAGATCATCATAGAAGATCATAGATCATCATAGAAATCCATCATCCAGCATACGAGAGCGGACGGAAATAAAATAAGGTCCTAAGACCCTCCGCACTGGACTACTATCTGGGATGGTAAACTGAATGAACAGAACGGTAAAAACTTAATAAAAGATCCTCCGCACTAGACAACTAGCCGGGACGGTAAGGTAAGGTATGGTCCTAAGACCTCCGCACTAGATAACTAGCCGGGAAAGGAAACTAAAATCAAAAACAAAAAAAACTATTAAAGGAATGTCCGTGGCACCATGACCACATCATAGGACACTACAACTCTAGGTACAGAATTCAAAATTTAGCTTAAAGGCTAAAACTAACAGAATGTCACTAAATTAACGTTAACCGACGAAGCAACACTTGCATTTGACTAAAGGGAACGAAATATACCGAAATCGAACCTACGAGGCTAAAAATATTGGCAACATATGTTGTTCCAAATTAACCCAAACTTAGCCTGTAAATACTTAAAGAGATATAATACAAAGCAATGTTGATTTCCAAATGACCAGGGAACTGGATTTATAAAAAAAGAACCAAGTCATTTGAAGACCTCCAAAGACTAAACTTATCAAACTAAATGATGTCCCAAGTCAACCCTAAAAATTTCCCATAACAAGGAAAATAAAGGTATATACAAATATGTCGATTAACAACAGAAATATATGGCCCTAAAAATTCCTTAACTCAGACCATTAAAGCGAATATACACAAGCAAAACTATGACAAGAGAAACTCAGACAAATTCTCTTAGTCTGTCAAACAACAAAATTTTTCCAATCAGGAAAATAAGGTAACTTGTTAGCTTTTAGCCAGCTAAAAAATTGTAAACATCCCAAACTAGACTAGGCTAGTCAAGACAGAATGCACATAAAATATTAGCCTTCATCAAAAATATCCCATACTAGACTCAGCTAGACAAGACAAAGTACAAATATCCTCTGCTAATATATCTTAGCCAAGGAAAACGGAGCGTAAACTAGTGTAACAATAGCTAGACCCAGCTTGTAACTAACAAGACTTACATGGTCCTCTGCACCCAAATCCAGGAAAAGGTAAAGGTAACGTAAGACAAAAAATGGACAAACATAACCCTGCACTAATTGTTTAGATTAGCCTGGAAGAAAAAAATTAACAAACATAACCCTGCACTACGAGTAGTAAGGTAAAATATCGCACGAATACTTCGTACGAAAAAGGTAACTCTGAACTAATACGTTGATTAGCCAGGAAACGTAACGTAAGATAACAGAACTTTGCACTTGCACACAGCAAGCCAGAAAGGTAAGGTACTCAACAAAATGTACGATAAATTAACGTACAACAAACAGAGCAGAACAAATTACACACACTTGCATACAGCAAGCGGGAAAGGTACTATACACAAATAAATATACGATAAAACGCACAAACTATACAAAAAGATAAAAGCATCTTGTGCTAATTTTAAGCTATCCAGGAGAAACACTAAACACTAAGGCACAAGATGTAAGCTTTATACAGAAATACTAAAAGGCAAACCTGCACTAATATAAGCGTAGGCAAGGAAAAGGTATATACATAAAATATGACGAAAAAATCATGACCATTACAGACTACCAAAACTGTAAAATGTACTTAAAAGGCAAAATGGAAAAGATACAAAAAGGCAGAAAATTGTAAACTAGAAAGGTAAACACATGAGAATGTAAAATATATATATATATATATATATATATATATATATATATATATATATATATATATATATATATATATATATATATATATATATATATATATATATATATATATATATATATATATATATATATATATATATATATATATATATATATATATATATATATATATATATATATATATATATATATATATATATATATATATATATATATATATATATATATATATATATATATATATATATATATATATATATATATATATATATATATATATATATATATATATATATATATATATATATATATATATATATATATATATTTGTCTAATAACCCAGATTTTAAAGCAAAATGCCTAAATACGAAATAAATCTATTTATTTCATATTTAGGCATTTTGCTTTAAAATCATGGTTATTATCATTTTCAAATATATTACTAACAGCTCATGAGTTGAGTACATATACTCAATGACATATTTGTAACAAGGAATCGCATTCTTTGAATAGATAAAATGATAACAGAAACACAGGGTCTAGTTTCACATAATTCATTTATTTTCGAGTGCATTTTATTCACTAGAGAATAGGTACCATAAGTTCCTAACGACTTTCAGAAAATCTATGGTCTGCTTTGTTCAGAAGTTTACACATATTTACAAAGTTGATTTATTTTTTCAAAAGTATATGTATTTTCATACGGCCCTATTTTTACGATAGATTTATTTGATATTATACGTTATTAATAAATTACAAACAGTAATCATTATTTTCAATGAAAGGCTATTTATAAAAGGGTTACAAAAGAAACAAATACTAATATATTCCTGTAGCTACAGAAAAAAAAAACGAAAGAGTGAAACATATATTAACAAAATTTTTAAAAAATGAACAGTGTTGTCGAACATTGATTTTTATTAAAGACATATTAAATTTAACCTGAAAAGAAAGCATGAGACATGCTAAAAGTACACAAACAAAAAAAATATTAAAATACGTAATAACATCAATTTTCATTGCAACAAATGCGAAAAGTGTTCTAAATTTGGAAGATGTGTACTTAACCTAATGAAGATAAATTATTGAAACAAAATAAACTGTGGTAAGAATGTTCATAGCTTAATAATAGTCGCTGAGTGTATTAGATTCTACTATAAAACTAGTAAATAAGTAAAGCAACCTAGTAAGAGTCCAGCGGTTTTTTAATTATGATTACGGCAGTGGAAAATAATATTTAAAATGACAATATTCCCAAAGAAGGAAACTTTATTTACTTTTAATGATTAATATATCCTTACTTCATTAACCAATCAAAACGTACATTTTCAAAAAAATCGACCAATAGGATTTTTTTAAAGTATTTGTATATGTTTATAATTATTTGTACACTAACAAATGATCTTATAATTTTTTAAACATCTCCCATTTCCATTATAACAAATTTAGAAGCTGTAGAATAATTATAAAAGTAATTTATTTATTCAATTACCATCACCAAATAATTAGTAATTTAATTACATTTTTTTAATAGTAATTTAATTACATGGTAATCAAATTACTTTTTAACATTAGTAATTTGTAATTTGTAATTAATTACTCTTTCAAAGTAATTTGTCCAGCTCTGTATACTGTACCTTAGTATTTTATTATCAAAGCGAATTAAATATTAAAAGTATTTACCGTTTCGATAAAAAATACGTACAATCGTGTTTTTAAAATTTTGAATTTTAGAGCTTCGACCTGCTGTATTTTTGAAATAAAGACATTTTGGATCTTTATCCATAACAGTTTTCATTGAGAATGACCTAAGGATTATATGCCCTGAATTTGCAACAGTTACTTCAACAACAAATTACCCATGCATTTGGTACGGGGTCCGAAATGAAGCGTTTCTAAACCTATGTTATGGGATCTTTTTCTTATTTTTCGCCAAAGAATTAAAAATATTTTGTCGACTGAATATTACAACTACCTGTATATACAAATATATAATTTACTGTTGTGGGTTATGGCTTCTAAATTATTCAGAAGGTAGTAGTAGAAGTATTTTTCGATAATAAATCTATCTGTGCAATAAATGTCTGCTAGTAAGGACTTGTGGATTTTCCATAGTAATACGTTCAACAGGGTAAATAAAAAAATTATATAATATACATTTATTTGACAAAATCTTATCTTAAATTTACCGAAAAGATATTTATTATTTATTGTATTTCCATAATACCGACGTTATTTTTAGAAAGCCTGGTTTCTATATAGTGTATACATCTTTTGGGTGAAATACTTGAAAATAAATAATTTTTTTAGATCAAAGGAAATAAGTTTAACAAGAATGGGTAATCTGAGATCTGTTTTTAATGATACCAAAAACTAGTCTTTCATGGAAAGCGAAGAGGAAATGGATCATGCTGTAGTTTGGGAATTCCTGTCCCGAAATCGATAAGGAAGCGTCAACTAAACTGTATACAAAATCTAAAAACCAGATTCTTATGCAGAATTTTCTATCGGATTCAAATTTCGACAGTTTATATGGAATTGTAAAAATAAAGCAAAAAGCATTTATCTACAAAAACTGCAAAAAGCATGAAAAGATATATTTATCTTTTTATTTATTACTCAATATTATTGCTATTAAAAATATCAAACGTATATTTCAACAAAACATCATTCAAACTTTTCATTAGCTATAGCCAAACTAACAGTGAACCTTACATGGTGTTTTATAGAAAATATTTGAGTTGACTTTTCTATTTAGTGATTGATTTTAATTGCCTTCAAGTAAATATATCCCGTGCACTAAGATTCTTTTACATTGTACGCGCTATTAACAAGTTACCATTAATACTCTTCGCCGATTTACAGCACTTTTCATATAATTGTTGCCCATTCTATAGGATACTCTTCGCAATTTTTTTGTAAATAATATTAGTTTTAGATATTCTTGTTTAATTACAAAACATAAAAAAATAGATTTTTAAAAAATTTAAATAATTAATAACTTTTTATTTATTATAGTTTAGTTGACGCTTCCTTATCGATTTCAGGCACATTCAAATGTTTAGTCATTTAGGGGCCTGTACTAACTGTACAATTAAGTATATAAGTTGTAATTTATGAATATCGCATCCAATTTGTATCTATTGAAAAATCCATTGAATAAAGTTGAATTGAATTGAAAAAAAAAAAAAAAAAATTGATCAATCTTGTTAAAAAAACCGCTACCCAAGGAATCACTACTTCCACATCCAGATTCTCTATCCAAGTCACTCACAACGAAAAAACTGTGTATGTGGAAATAATTGTTTATGAAACTTTAATAATATAATATTTAAAATCCTCTACCCCAAAAACCCATAAAACGATACCCCACATCGGTAGTGGGGTGGGGGTGGTAGTGGGTAGTGGGGGTGGATGAATTAAAAAAATATTTTGAGGTTTCTGGTTGTTGTACATACACTAAATCACATTTTTTTCATCCCCTTTAATAA
This sequence comes from Rutpela maculata, assembly GCA_936432065.2. Taxonomy (NCBI): domain Eukaryota; kingdom Metazoa; phylum Arthropoda; class Insecta; order Coleoptera; family Cerambycidae; genus Rutpela; species Rutpela maculata. Next base: position 185,360,609 of record OW386285.2, read on the forward strand.
AGGGGTGGGGGTGGTAATGGGGGTGGCTAATGCCAAAAATTTTTTTGAGACCTTAGCTTCTCTTGTATATACTAAATACCAATTTTATGGACTCCTACCTGCTTGATTTACCCATTTACCCCAAATTTACCCCAATTTACCCCCCAACCCTTCGTCGGAACAACATGAAAATATAATCTAGTTCCAGATCTCGTTAATGTACATACGTGTACCAAATTTTAAGTCAATATCTTAAACGGTTCCAGAGTAAACGTGCGCACAAAAAAAGTTACAGACAGACAGACAGACCGACAGACAGAAATTTTTTTTTCGCTCAAACTTAAAATCTCGACGTTTTCTGACATTTTAAGCCTATTTGAACAATAATAATTTTTAAAAATTTTTTTGTCGTTACTATACTTCCACTGGATGTGGAAGTAATAATAGGGTTCTTCCTCTGGCTCGCACTAACTTACTTTCCAAATTTCGGTACAATCGGACTTTTCACTCTTAAATTACAAGAAACGTGACGGACGGACAGACAGACAGACAGACAAACGGATGGACGGACATTTTGAAAGTCGTTCAGAATTCAATCATCAACGTTTTCCTAGTTGTGAAGAGTATAATAATCTTCCAGTGAAATTAATAGGTGCTATTATGTTTTTGTTTTCACTTTTTCTTTTAAGTAATTTCTCAAAATCTTTCATATTTATCTTTTAGTAAAGCATGAATCAGACAGCATTGGATATTGGATAAATTTGATGTGGTTGTACTACTGGTCTATATTATAATTACTTTTACGGATTATGATCTTTTTGTTTCTGAAAGCCTAGCATGATCATGAAAATAAAAAGTTTTTATTTGAGCCATTTTCTTATATTTAGTATAAATTTCGGACTTTTCATGAAAAAAACTTGCAAATAAAAAAGTTTTCTTTCTTCCAAATTTAATCCGTGGACATACTGTATATTAAGAAAATTTAAAAAATTAACAATTACTAAATGCGTATTTATTAAATCAAACTTGAAACTAACTACCTACTTCGTGAAGATGATTCATTGGGAATAAACTGTAAATATTATCATTTTCGCGCTATTTTTACAGAATTTGAGCGACCGTAATAAAATTTTACCTAGGTACTCGTAAATTGTCTTTAATAATATCGAGAAAGGTTTGAAAGACTGACTTATTTTTTAAATAGAAAGTACGTACTTTTCTTAAACAAATTTTAAGTAGCACTTTGATTTCAATGTAAGTGAAATTTTCATTAAGTGAGAAATGTTTGTTAATTACATAAGATTTTATATGCCGTCAACAAATTAAAAAAGAACATTATCTGAGACTATATAATAATAAATAACGTTTCATGATTTTTTCTCAAAATGAATTTAACTATATTATTGCATACTTATACATAAATAATCTGTTAAATATTCAATATCTCATAGAACTTGTTAAGTACCCAAATGAAAAAAAAATTATAGAAAAACTACAAATGCATTATGATCTTTATTTGATGTAATGGTAGAATAATTGTAATAATTGAAATTGGACCATATCCATTATACAGAGTGATCGCTGGAAGCGTTTCATATTAATTGCATATTGTATGAACTGTTTTATTATAATTTCAGAGAAAAATTTTATTAAGCTTTTTGAAGAAGCACACAAAAATACGACGTGCCATTAATCATAATTGTTTACATAAATGCGTTCGCATTGCTGTTTGGCTGCACGGTAACGATAATAACTACAACAGTTTATCTTACAGTCTTACAAAATGAATGTAAATTGAAACTTTTAGGCTTTGGCTCTTTTCTCATCATTATTGGAACTATGTTTTCATCTAGTTTACGCCAGCCAAAATAAAAAACCGCTGCCCAAGGAATCACTACTTCCACATCCAAGTCTCTTACAACAAAATACTATATTTGCACTCCACTATGTGGAAATAATTGTTTATGGAACTTTAATAGTATAATATTTGAAATCATGTACCCCAAAATAATGGGGGTGAGGTGGTGGTGGGGGTGAATGAAGTGAAAAAATTTCTTGATGACTTTCGCTCTTGTACACATCTTTAATAATGGGGTGGGGGTGGTAAATGCCATTTTTTTTGAGACCTTAGCTTCTCTTATATTTACTAAATACCAATTTTATGGACTCTTATTTGCTTGATTTACATATGTACCCACATTTACCCCAATTTACCCTTCAACTCTGCAACGGAATAAGATTAAAATATAATCTAGTTCCAAATCACGTTAAAATACATACGTGTGCTATATTTTAAGTGAATGTCTTAAACGGTTCCAGAGTAATCGTGAGCACCAAAAAGATTAAGAATTTATTTTGCTCAGACCTAAAATACTGACGTTTCATGATATGCTAAGCCTATTTAAACAATGAAAATTTCCAAAAATTTTGTTTGCGTTAATACACCTCAACTGAATGTGGAAGTAATACGCAGAACACGGCATGACAAAAATGTAAAAAATCGTTGTGTGCCGTAAACTATACGATAGAAGTAAAGCCTCTATTTCAAGCATTTTCTTCGAGGAAACCTACTACGCATCCATACTAGTTAAAGTAACCCACAGATTTTTTTCATCCCTTTTAATAATAGGGTAGGGGTGGTAATGGGGGTGGCTAATGCCAAAAATTTGTTTGAAACCATAGCTCTCTTGTATACACTAAATACCAATTTTATGGACTCTTGCCTGCTTGATTTACTTGTTTACCCCCCATTTACCCCATGTTACCCCCCAACCCTTCGACGGAATAAGATGAACATATAATCTAGTTCCAGATCCTCTTAAAGTACATATGTGTACCAAATTTCAAGTCAATATCTTAAACGGTTCCAGAGTAAACGTGCGCACAAAAAAGTTCCAGACCGACAGACAGACAGAATTTTTTTTTTCGCTCAAATTTAAAATCTCGACGTTTCATGACATTCTAAGCCTATTTAGACAATAAAAATTTTCAACAATTTTTTTGTCGTTACTATATTTCCACTGGATGTGGAAATAAAGTAAACATTTTCCACTGGATGTGGAAGTAATACATACATACGTGTGCCAGATTTTATTAAGTCGATATCTTAAACGGTTCCAGAATAATCGTGGGTACCAAAAAGTTGCAAGATCAACAGACAGACCGACGCGACAGACAAATTGTTTTTATTCAAACTTAAAATATTGACGTTTAATGACATTCTAAGCCTATCTGAACAATGAAAATTTTCAAACATTTTTCTTGAGTTCGTATGCTTCAACTGGATGTGGAAGTAATACGCAGAAAATGGCATGACAAAGATATAAAAAATCATTATGTGCCGTGGACTACACGATAGAAGTAAAGCCTCTACTTCAAGCATTTTCTTCTGGGAAACCTACGACTCATTCATACTACTTGAGGTAAACCACTGCGCAACCGATTTACTAGAGGAAAGCCACTACGCATTCATACTTCTTGAAGAAACCCACTGCACATCCATTTTACTCGAGGAAACCCACTGCGCATCCATAATACTCAAGGAAACCTACTGCGCATCCATACTAGTTCAAATAACCCACTGCGCATCCATTTGACTCGAGGAAACCCACTGCGCATCCATACTACTCGAGGTAACTTTAATAACATGATATTTGAAATCGCCTACCCCAAAAACCTATAAAACGATATGCCACATCGGAAGTGTAGGTGGGGGTGGGGGTGGATTAAGTGGACCCTTACCTGCTTGATTTATCAATTTACCCCAAATTTACCACCCAATCCTTCAACGGAATGAGATGAAAATATACTCTAGTTCCAGATCCCGTTAAAGGACATACGTGTACCAAATTTCAAGTCAATATCTTAAACGATTCCAGAGTAAACGTGCGCACAAAAAAGTTACAGACCGACAGACGACAGACAGAAATTTTTTTTTTCGCTCAAATTTAAAATCTCGACGTTTCATGACATTCTAAACCTATTTGAAACATAAAAATTTTCAAAAATTTTTTTGTCGTTACTATACTTCCACTTGATGTGGAAGAATTATATCAGGCAGAGAACCTCACGAGTGTTCTATAAATTGCAGCGTGGGGAAAAGCTGTTTTCGCAAGCTACAGGAAGGCATTTTCTATTAGTAGCCCGTCGGGCAGAGCGCGAAAAGCCTTCTCTTTCTTGACCTACCCAATACTGAAGTATAACCAGATGGGACCTTCACTACTTATTAAAGCATGTTATTTTACATAGGAAATCAAAATTGACGACAGTCTCCATTGGTCGAGACCGAAGATATAAGAAAAAAACTAAAAAAAAGAAATTTAGAAATTTAAGATTTAATCAAATATAACTTTAGAACTAAAACAGATCAAAATACAATTTTTTTTGGTTTTGACAAATAAACATTGCTTTTTAATTTGAAGTATAATTTATTGCAATAATTAAAAAATTAACATAAAAAAACTAGCAAAATTCAAAAAGATAGACAAATCAGCAACATTTTTCTAATTCTTAACTCGCCATAACTCGCTTATATAACGAGGTATTCAATTTTTTCTTTCACCAAAAACTGACAAATTTAATAGGCTTCATTTTGTCTCGATTAATGCTGGATCTAATTTTTTAACTAAAAGCGCTACAGCCCTCGAAACACAACGAAGCACAGTACGGCGACGAAGACGCGAGACTTCCTTTCCCGCCCCCGCTACTTTCTCGGCCCATCAAGAAACGTATCGGCTGTTGGCCTCATTATTGTCTGGGTAAATATTAATAAGTATATACTATTTTACTTACATGTAAGCTATTACAGTTTATGTATATTGTAGATTCATTTTTATCAATGGAGAAAAACTACATGTTGTTTTACGAAACTGCTGAAAGCAGTGAAAATCTAATGGTAAAAAACCAACTGTTACTGGCATCAGGTGTATTATTAATTGTGCAAATGAAAGAAAATATGCAATTTCATTAAAATTTTTATAAAACAAAGTGGTGGCACTTATTTACACACCCTTCGATACCGATTTCATTATTCTTGTCTGACATCTTTTTGAAATAAATAACATTAGCAAAGATAATACGTATTGTCTCTGATATTAGTAACGCGATAAAAAAATGCAAGTGAGCCTTCATGTAGTTATAATAAAGAAAAAAAATCAGTTGAAAATAAAATGGCATTGTCTGATTTGTGGAAAATCCAGAAAAATGAAAAATAAATTAAGAACATCTTTAAGTACCAGTTTGTACAGGAACGGGTGCGGAAACTAGAAAAAAAAATTATATTAAAGCTGCAGTGTCGCATTGTGATACAGAAATACAAGGCAGGTTACACATTTATTCAGATTTATTTGGGCTAATGGAAATTATCATAAAATTTATTATGCAAAATATATTAGCAAAAAAAATTAAATATGTACAAACTAAACAACTGAAAGAACAAAATGAATTTAAAGTAGCGTTAAATATTTTATTTAAGGAGGTTTATCTTGCTGTTTTGCAAAAAAGAATTCTTAACTCTAATATTTCTAAAAACACGCCTTAATGATATATTTGAAGAAATGACGAAAGAAGAATTAGATTATTATAGCAGTGGAAATATAAGAAAGATATTAGAAAAGCATTTAAGCAAACAAAGTGTTTTGTGAACACAAAGAAAATACAACAACAGTTCATTCAAGTGATAATAAAGCTAAAAGGATTTTTTTTGTCAGTCACAAGTGAATCAGGTGAAGAAAACTTGGTTCATGAGAATGAATTGACAATTCCTGATAAAGCTGCCGGTATCTTAAGAGAAGCTGGATGTTTTAAAACTATAAAAAAACACGACTACTAATCTGAATGAACATAAATGTAAACAAGAAGTTTCAGATTTGTTATAAACATTTATGTCGTGGATACTAAATATGTCAGGACAGACAAATTTGATTTAAACGTTATTTCTATAGTAATGGAATTTATATTAATACTTATGGGAAAAACAAACAATCAGCTTAGGCCATTTTTTTAATCCTTTACATATCACTACATGTGTTTCGTGCCGTCAGAAGAAAAATAACTTAATGATATGCTTTATTCTTTTGGCTATGGTTATTCCTACGATGAAATACGTACATTTTTATTGTATTTAGCTAGTCACGTATTAGTAAAAACTGTAAGTAAAAACTTTACTAGCTGGCATGATTTTACTTCCACATCCAGTGGAAGTAACGACAAGTAACGACAAAAAAATTTTTAAAAATTTTTATTGTTCAAATAGGCTTAGAATGTCATGAAACGTCGATATTTCAAGTTGGAGCGAAAACAAAATTTCTGTTTGTCTGTCGGTTTGTCGGTCTGTAACTTTTTTTGTGCGCACGTTTACTCTGGAACCGTTTGAGATATTGACTTGAAATTTGGTACACATATGTAGTTTAACAAGATCTAGAACTAGATTATATTTTCATCTTGTTTCGTCGAAGGGTTGGGGGGTAAATTGGGGTAAATTTGGAGTAAATAGGTAAATCAAGCAGATAAGAGTTCATAAAATTGATATTTAGTATAGACAAGAGAAGCTAAGGTCTCAAAAAAAAATTTGGCATTAGCCACCCCCATTACCACCCCCACCCATTATTAAAGGGGATGAAAAAAAAATGTGATTTAGTGTGTGTACAAGAACTAGAAACCTCAAAATATTTTTTACTTTATCCACCCCCCCACTCCCACCCCCTGTCACCACCCCCACCCCACTACCACTACCGATGTGGGGTATCGTTTTATGGGTTTTTGGGGTAGAGGATTTCAAATATTATATTATTAAAGTTCCATAAACAATTATTTCCAGATACAAAATTTTTTCGTTGTGTGACTTGGATAGAAAATCCGGATATGGAAGTAGTGATTCCTTGGGCAGCGGTTTTTACAATGATATATCTGAAAATCAGTTATATCTGTCTGATACCTACCTATTATTTTCACTTTATTAATGCACCACCCACGTAGTACGACACCATATATAGCAGATTATTACAACTAATATCATATTATTCAATTTGATTTGTTAATTTTATCATCTTACAATAAAGGAAGATAATTCTAAAGCTCTTGTTACGGCCGCTGATTGTAGCCTTGCGCGATTTATGGTGAACGCGGGATGTACCGGGAACGAGTGGGGAAGCCTCGCGACTCCGTTGCCGTAGCGCGCTTCGTTGTGTTTAAAAGGCTGTACCGCTTTTATTTACAGAGCTAGACCCACCATTAATTGAGACAAAATGAAGTCTATGAAATTTGGCAGTTTTTGGTGAATAAAACATTCGAATAGCTCAATACATAAGCGAGTTACAATGAGTTAGACCTTTCAAAAAAATTGACAATTTGTGTACCATCTAAATCAACGTCAATTTTTTAATGTTAAAGTTATTATTTTTGTAATAAATTATACATCAAATTAAAGAGAATCGTTTGTACTATAAAACTAAAAAAAATATATAATTTTATCTTTTTTCGTTTGAAAGTTATTCGTGGTTGAATTTGAATTTTGTTATTTTCATTTTTTTTTGTTTTTTTCTTGTAACTTCAGTCTCGACCAATGGAGAGTGTCGTCAAAAGTGATTTCCTATGTAAAAAAACCTGCTGAATAAAATGAAATAGGTTTTATTTGGTTATACCTCGGTATTGGGTTAGTGAACGATAGAGCCAGCCATCCGACGTACTATAGATGAATGTGTCTGAAACAATAATTTAAAAAGCCTAGTGAAACGCACTAACTAATGGCATGTGCAATGTTAAAGAATCTTAGTGCACGGGATATATTTACTTGAAGGCAATTAAAATCAATCATTAAATAAAAAAGTCAACTCTAAATATTTACTATAAAACACCATGTAAGGTTCACTTTTAGTCTGGCTACAGCTAAAAAAAAGTTTGAATGATGTTTTGTTGAAATATATGTTCGATATTTTTAATAGCAATATTGAGTAAGAAATAAAAAGATAATTACATATTTTCATGTTTCTAGCAGTTTTTGCAGATAAATGCTTTTTATTCTATTTTTACAATTCCATATAAACTGTCGAAATTCCAATCCGATAGAAAATTCTGCATAAGAATCTGGTTTTTGATTTAGTCGACGCTTCCTTATCCATTTCGGGACAGGAATTCCCAAACTACAGCATGATCCATTTCCTCTACGCTTTCCATGAAAGATTAGTTTTTGGTATAATTAAAAACAGATCTCAGGTTACCCATAATGTTTAAACTTATTTCCTTAGATCTAGAAAAAATCTTTCTTTTCAAGTATTTCACCCAAAAGATGTAAAACACTATTTAGAAACCGGACTTGAAAATAACGTCGATATTATGAAAATACAATAAATAATAATTAAATTTTCGGTAAGTTTAAAATAAGATTGTCAAATAAATATAAATTATGTAATTTTTTTATTTGCACAGTTGAACGTATTATGGGAAATCCATTAAGTCCTTAAAAATTTCTTTGCATCACAGCGTTATCTATATTTTAATTTTTAGAGAGATCATTTTTACTAAAAACTGAAGTCATTTATATATTCTGGTGAATACTTCTTACAGAATTCAAATATCTCTTTTAATTATCAATAAAATGGCACCAGGAGTTTTAAGTAAGACACCTTTATATATTTACCTAAAACTTCTTCTTTATTTCCATAGATAATTTTGTATCAATATAAGTAACATATGGCACCTTGTAGTAAAAGTTAATGTTTTAAATTAACTTGTACGATTTTTTGTCAACAATTTACGTTTCAGTGAATAATAAAATAAACAACCATAATGGGGTGGTGATGTTTATATTTCGAATACTTGACCAATACCTCCTCCTCAGTGACAATATCTAAACGAATAATACGTAAGAAATAGAAATACATCAAGTTTCTATAGCGAACACCTCTAAACATTGTGTCGTAAGTCTTTATTTTTTTAGTTATGTGCACCGCTTCTAAAAATTTGAAAAAAATCGACAATAAACTACTCATAGCAGTACATTTTTGGTAAAAAGTTAGTGAACGCGAATCATTATTTTCATGAATAAATAATTAGTTTAATATATTTTTCTTTCATTCGAAAGGGGCCATAAAATCACCACATTCCTTTCCCTCGGATGTATTTAAATTACATCCACGTTCACAATTAGTTTTGCAATAATTAACTTGCAGGGATAAAAAATGAGTACGAAAAATTATATTTATTAGGTACATAGGTTACTAGTGGCAACAGAGGGCTAAAACTCGAGGAAAATATTTATTTTCCTATTGTAGATCTACTGACACTGAATTAGGTCCAAAGCTTCTAAGGCCATTTCACTTTGCTTATTCTGCTACACCATTTTGAATAAATCATGAAGTTTAGAACCATTTAGAAAACTTGGATAATTTTCAAAGTGAAGTTAAATTAAATTAAAGAAAAAAGTATTTCCTGTACAGATATTAAATATAGAGATATAAACCTACAATTTGAGTCTAAAAACCTCTACAATCGTGTCTGATCCTAGAAATTATACCAACTTTCTTGATTTTCATTCTTTTTAGATTAAGGAGCAAGAAAATAATATTTTCAAAATTTGACTACATATAATATTTTGGGTTTAAAGGAATAAGTTGTTTTTTTTCTTAGTATTGAGGTAAAATTTCATTATTTTGACATCGGATTTAAACAGATTGATGGATAACTATGTTTATAACTTTTACCCGAATATTTTTTTTGTCTTTTCTTCAAAATTTTCTTGATTGTAAAAAAGTAAGCAGAGGATATTTTTATTCTTCAGTCTAGGTACTTTTTCAGATTCATTAAGTCTAGCGATAAAAAAAAACCAGCAACCACCTCAAAAAAGGCCAAAACGCGTCAGTAATTTGGTCTTCTTCTCATCTCTGGCGCTTACTCTATAGGAAATGAGGTATTAGTGAGAAATAAAAAAATAAATGTTTTTATGGTTTTTCAATATCTACATAAGAACATGGCTTTCTAATATTTTGCAATTTCGAATTATGTGGAGAAATTCAGATTCGGAAGCGGGAGAGAATTTTACGTGATGACCCACACATTTTTAAATATTCTAAGCAGTACCCAACTCAGCACACTGTAATCCTTTACCCGATGCATTTCTTAAAAGCATTTAATAAATGCTCATTCTGGCGTTGTTCGCGACGTTGCCAATATTTGGAGGTAACAACGTATAGCCTATCATCAAAAAAGTACTATATATAGGCGGAGGTAGCATCGCACTGACTGTTATACAAACGAAATCGATAGCAGCGCCACTGATATACAGTGGAACTAAAAATTTAAATTGCCGGGTATAAACGTGACTTTGTGACCTCCACACAAAAATTTCAATATAGCCTTCTGATACCATCTACAAGCTTATAAAGTTGAAAACAAGGCAAAACGTTGTCACCTCCGAAATCGGAGGTAGCAGCGTTATATATGAGGTGACAACGATTAGCCAGTATCTACTTTGGATGTGGCACCGTACTCTGCATACGTATATATATATATATATATATATATATAGTAGCATCTGACCATATGAGAGTTTACCTCTCACCGTCACTTCATATATATATATATATATATATATATATATATATATATATATATATATATATATATATATATATATATATATATATATATATATATATATATATATATATATACATATATATATATATATATATATATATATATGAAGTGACGGTGAGAGGTAAACTCTCATATGGTCAGATGCTACTATATGTCGGACAAATGTCACTGACGTATAGCGACTTGCCTTTTTGCAAGTACCAAGAGCGGCGACCTCTAGCCTTAGTGGGCTATACTCACTGTTTATGAAATCGGATTTGAAGGAAACAACTACTCAGCGGGCAAATACCCCGACCTGCATTGAATTACACCTTCAAATCGTGATCAGTAACCAACTATCATTTGTCTGTTCCTAACCAGACATAGACCGGTTTCGAACTTATTATGTTCTCATCAGTATGCCATAGGTCATGGGACAGACAAATGATAGTGGTCAACTTGCTAGTCTTATACAAACTGAATCAAATGAAGTGACGGTGAGAGGTAAACTCTCATATGGTCAGATGCTACTATATGTCGGACAAATGTCACTGACGTATAGCGACTTGCTTTTTTGCAAGTACCAAGAGCGGCGACCTCTAGCCTTAGTGGGCTATACTCACTGTTTATGAAATCGGATTTGAAGGAAACAACTACTCAGCGGGCAAATACCCCGACCTGCATTGAATTACACCTTCAAATCGTGATCAGTAACCAACTATCATTTGTCTGTTCCTAACCAGACATAGACCGGTTTCGAACTTATTATGTTCTCATCAGTACGCCATAGGTCATGGGACAGACAAATGATAGTGGTCAACTTGCTAGTCTTATACAAACTGAATCAAATGAAGTGACGGTGAGAGGTAAACTCTCATATGGTCAGATGCTACTATATGTCGGACAAATGTCACTGACGTAGAGCGACTTGCTTTTTTGCAAGTACCAAGAGCGGCGACCTCTAGCCTTAGTGGGCTATACTCACTGTTTATGAAATCGGATTTGAAGGAAACAACTACTCAGCGGGCAAATACCCCGACCTGCATTGAATTACACCTTCAAATCGTGATCAGTAACCAACTATCATTTGTCTGTTCCTAACCAGACATAGACCGGTTTCGAACTTATTATGTTCTCATCAGTATGCCATAGGTCATGGGACAGACAAATGATAGTGGTCAACTTGCTAGTCTTATACAAACTGAATCAAACGAAGTGACGGTGAGAGGTAAACTCTCATATGGTCAGATGCTACTATATGTCGGACAAATGTCACTGACGTATAGCGACTTGCTTTTTTGCAAGTACCAAGAACGGCGACCTCTAGCCTTAGTGGGCTATACTCACTGTTTATGAAATCGGATTTGAAGGAAACAACTACTCAGCGGGCAAATACCCCGACCTGCATTGAATTACACCTTCAAATCGTGATCAGTAACCAACTATCATTTGTCTGTTCCTAACCAGACATAGACCGGTTTCGAACTTATTATGTTCTCATCAGTATGCCATAGGTCATGGGACAGACAAATGATAGTGGTCAACTTGCTAGTCTTATACAAACTGAATCAAATGAAGTGACGGTGAGAGGTAAACTCTCATATGGTCAGATGCTACTATATGTCGGACAAATATCACTTACGTATAGCGACTTGCTTTTTTGCAAGTACCAAGAGCGGCGACCTCTAGCCTTAGTGGGCTATACTCACTGTTTATGAAATCGGATTTGAAGGAAACAACTACTCAGCGGGCAAATACCCCGACCTGCATTGAATTACACCTTCAAATCGTGATCAGTAACCAACTATCATTTGTCTGTTCCTAACCAGACATAGACCGGTTTCGAACTTATTATGTTCTCATCAGTATGCCATAGGTCATGGGACAGACAAATGATAGTGGTCAACTTGCTAGTCTTATACAAACTGAATCAAACGAAGTGACGGTGAGAGGTAAACTCTCATATGGTCAGATGCTACTATATGTCGGACAAATGTCACTGACGTATAGCGACTTGCTTTTTTGCAAGTACCAAGAACGGCGACCTCTAGCCTTAGTGGGCTATACTCACTGTTTATGAAATCGGATTTGAAGGAAACAACTACTCAGCGGGCAAATACCCCGACCTGCATTGAATTACACCTTCAAATCGTGATCAGTAACCAACTATCATTTGTCTGTTCCTAACCAGACATAGACCGGTTTCGAACTTATTATGTTCTCATCAGTATGCCATAGGTCATGGGACAGACAAATGATAGTGGTCAACTTGCTAGTCTTATACAAACTGAATCAAATGAAGTGACGGTGAGAGGTAAACTCTCATATGGTCAGATGCTACTATATGTCGGACAAATATCACTGACGTATAGCGACTTGCTTTTTTGCAAGTACCAAGAGCGGCGACCTCTAGCCTTAGTGGGCTATACTCACTGTTTATGAAATCGGATTTGAAGGAAACAACTACTCAGCAGGCAAATACCCCGACCTGCATTGAATTACACCTTCAAATCGTGATCAGTAACCAACTATCATTTGTCTGTTCCTAACCAGACATAGACCGGTTTCGAACTTATTATGTTCTCATCAGTATGCCATCATAGGTCATGGGACAGACAAATGATAGTGGTCAACTTGCTAGTCTTATACAAACTGAATCAAATGAAGTGACGGTGAGAGGTAAACTCTCATATGGTCAGATGCTACTATATGTCGGACAAATGTCACTGACGTATAGCGACTTGCTTTTTTGTAAGTACCAAGAGCGGCGACCTATGGCATACTGATGAGAACATAATAAGTTCGAAACCGGTCTATGTCTGGTTAGGAACAGACAAATGATAGTTGGTTACTGATCACGATTTGAAGGTGTAATTCAATGCAGGTCGGGGTATTTGCCCGCTGAGTAGTTGTTTCCTTCAAATCCGATTTCGTAAACAGTGAGTATAGCCCACTAAGGCTAGAGGTCGCCACTCTTGGTACTTGCAAAAAAGCAAGTCGCTATACGTCAGTGACATTTGTCCGACATATAGTAGCATCTGACCATATGAGAGTTTACCTCTCACCGTCACTTCATTTGATTCAGTTTGTATAAGACTAGCAAGTTGACCACTATCATTTGTCTGTCCCATGACCTATGGCATACTGATGAGAACATAATAAGTTCGAAACCGGTCTATGTCTGGTTAGGAACAGACAAATGATAGTTGGTTACTGATCACGATTTGAAGGTGTAATTCAATGCAGGTCGGGGTATTTGCCCGCTGAGTAGTTGTTTCCTTCAAATCCGATTTCATAAACAGTGAGTATAGCCCACTAAGGCTAGAGGTCGCCGCTCTTGGTACTTGCAAAAAAGCAAGTCGCTATACGTCAGTGACATTTGTCCGACATATAGTAGCATCTGACCATATGAGAGTTTACCTCTCACCGTCACTTCATTTGATTCAGTTTGTATAAGACTAGCAAGTTGACCACTATCATTTGTCTGTCCCATGCCCTATGGCATACTGATGAGAACATAATAAGTTCGAAACCGGTCTATGTCTGGTTAGGAACAGACAAATGATAGTTGGTTACTGATCACGATTTGAAGGTGTAATTCAATGCAGGTCGGGGTATTTGCCCGCTGAGTAGTTGTTTCCTTCAAATCCGATTTCATAAACAGTGAGTATAGCCCACTAAGGCTAGAGGTCGCCGCTCTTGGTACTTGCAAAAAAGCAAGTTGCTATACGTCAGTGACATTTGTCCGACATATAGTAGCATCTGACCATATGAGAGTTTACCTCTCACCGTCACTTCATTTGATTCAGTTTGTATAAGACTAGCAAGTTGACCACTATCATTTGTCTGTCCCATGACCTATGGCATACTGATGAGAACATAATAAGTTCGAAACCGGTCTATGTCTGGTTAGGAACAGACAAATGATAGTTGGTTACTGATCACGATTTGAAGATGTAATTCAATGCAGGTCGGGGTATTTGCCCGCTGAGTAGTTGTTTCCTTCAAATCCGATTTCATAAACAGTGAGTATAGCCCACTAAGGCTAGAGGTCGCCGCTCTTGGTACTTGCAAAAAAGCAAGTCGCTATACGTCAGTGACATTTGTCCGACATATAGTAGCATCTGACCATATGAGAGTTTACCTCTCACCGTCACTTCATTTGATTCAGTTTGTATAAGACTAGCAAGTTGACCACTATCATTTGTCTGTCCCATGACCTATGGCATACTGATGAGAACATAATAAGTTCGAAACCGGTCTATGTCTGGTTAGGAACAGACAAATGATAGTTGGTTACTGATCACGATTTGAAGGTGTAATTCAATGCAGGTCGGGGTATTTGCCCGCTGAGTAGTTGTTTCCTTCAAATCCGATTTCATAAACAGTGAGTATAGCCCACTAAGGCTAGAGGTCGCCGCTCTTGGTACTTGCAAAAAAGCAAGTCGCTATACGTCAGTGACATTTGTCCGACATATAGTAGCATCTGACCATGTGAGAGTTTACCTCTCACCGTCACTTCATTTGATTCAGTTTGTATAAGACTAGCAAGTTGACCACTATCATTTGTCTGTCCCATGACCTATGGCATACTGATGAGAACATAATAAGTTCGAAACCGGTCTATGTCTGGTTAGGAACAGACAAATGATAGTTGGTTACTGATCACGATTTGAAGGTGTAATTCAATGCAGGTCGGGGTATTTGCCCGCTGAGTAGTTGTTTCCTTCAAATCCGATTTCATAAACAGTGAGTATAGCCCACTAAGGCTAGAGGTCGCCGCTCTTGGTACTTGCAAAAAAGCAAGTCGCTATACGTCAGTGACATTTGTCCGACATATAGTAGCATCTGACCATATGAGAGTTTACCTCTCACCGTCACTTCATTTGATTCAGTTTGTATAAGACTAGCAAGTTGACCACTATCATTTGTCTGTCCCATGACCTATGGCATACTGATGAGAACATAATAAGTTCGAAACCGGTCTATGTCTGGTTAGGAACAGACAAATGATAGTTGGTTACTGATCACGATTTGAAGGTGTAATTCAATGCAGGTCGGGGTATTTGCCCGCTGAGTAGTTGTTTCCTTCAAATCCGATTTCATAAACAGTGAGTATAGCCCACTAAGGCTAGAGGTCGCCGCTCTTGGTACTTGCAAAAAAGCAAGTCGCTATACGTCAGTGACATTTGTCCGACATATAGTAGCATCTGACCATATGAGAGTTTACCTCTCACCGTCACTTCATTTGATTCAGTTTGTATAAGACTAGCAAGTTGACCACTATCATTTGTCTGTCCCATGACCTATGGCATACTGATGAGAACATAATAAGTTCGAAACCGGTCTATGACTGGTTAGGAACAGACAAATGATAGTTGGTTACTGATCACGATTTGAAGATGTAATTCAATGCAGGTCGGGGTATTTGCCCGCTGAGTAGTTGTTTCCTTCAAATCCGATTTCATAAACAGTGAGTATAGCCCACTAAGGCTAGAGGTCGCCGCTCTTGGTACTTGCAAAAAAGCAAGTCGCTATACGTCAGTGACATTTGTCCGACATATAGTAGCATCTGACCATATGAGAGTTTACCTCTCACCGTCACTTCATTTGATTCAGTTTGTATAAGACTAGCAAGTTGACCACTATCATTTGTCTGTCCCATGACCTATGGCATACTGATGAGAACATAATAAGTTCGAAACCGGTCTATGTCTGGTTAGGAACAGACAAATGATAGTTGGTTACTGATCACGATTTGAAGGTGTAATTCAATGCAGGTCGGGGTATTTGCCCGCTGAGTAGTTGTTTCCTTCAAATCCGATTTCATAAACAGTGAGTATAGCCCACTAAGGCTAGAGGTCGCCGCTCTTGGTACTTGCAAAAAAGCAAGTCGCTATACGTCAGTGACATTTGTCCGACATATAGTAGCATCTGACCATGTGAGAGTTTACCTCTCACCGTCACTTCATTTGATTCAGTTTGTATAAGACTAGCAAGTTGACCACTATCATTTGTCTGTCCCATGACCTATGGCATACTGATGAGAACATAATAAGTTCGAAACCGGTCTATGTCTGGTTAGGAACAGACAAATGATAGGTGGTTACTGATCACGATTTGAAGGTGTAATTCAATGCAGGTCGGGGTATTTGCCCGCTGAGTAGTTGTTTCCTTCAAATCCGATTTCATAAACAGTGAGTATAGCCCACTAAGGCTAGAGGTCGCCGCTCTTGGTACTTGCAAAAAAGCAAGTCGCTATACGTCAGTGACATTTGTCCGACATATAGTAGCATCTGACCATATGAGAGTTTACCTCTCACCGTCACTTCATTTGATTCAGTTTGTATAAGACTAGCAAGTTGACCACTATCATTTGTCTGTCCCATGACCTATGGCATACTGATGAGAACATAATAAGTTCGAAACCGGTCTATGTCTGGTTAGGAACAGACAAATGATAGTTGGTTACTGATCACGATTTGAAGGTGTAATTCAATGCAGGTCGGGGTATTTGCCCGCTGAGTAGTTGTTTCCTTCAAATCCGATTTCATATATATATATATATATATATATATATATATATATATATATATATATATATATATATATATATATATATATATATATATATATATATATATATATATATATATATATATATATATATATATATATATATATATATATATATATATATATATATATATATATATATATATATATATATATATATATATATATATATATATATATATATATATATATATATATATCTATATAAAACATCCGGTTCGGCGACCTGATCCGCCCCTATAAACCACGCCCCCCCAAATATTTTATGGAGGGAAAATATTTTTTAGGGCCGAATTATAGTACTTTTTTTTTTAAATCGAGTGGCACCAAAATTTTTATCGAAATATTTACCAAATTTAAATGAGAGAGGAAAATATACTGTTCAAATACATGCATAATCGCGGCAATATATTTTGTTTTATATATGGTTTGGAGACATCACAATATAAATAAATCATCTTATGATGTTAAAGATTGCATAGTATAAAAGTAATTCAGTTTTATACAATTTCATCAGGTGTAAAGAAAATAATTGCGAAATTCTTTTAATATTGTGTTTTCAGTGTCCCAGTGAAAACTTTTACTGGCATAATTTTTAAACTGAGATGAAAATTTTTAGAAACTTTTTCGATATATTGATGATGTGGGTAGATTGGCAGAGTGTTATGTACACCGAGAAAATTTTTCCACCATCATAGCGAAAAAATAAGCTGTAGTAGCAGAAAACTCTAATAACATAGGCGCCAGTGTAGTACTGTGCTGTAGCAGGAAATTTTGATTTGCTGGCAGTACTTTACAACCACAGTATACTTATTTCATAAAAAATAACTTTTCTGATCCAGGAAGATAACATTGCTACTATTGTTAAGGAGCAATTGCTGTTGTTGGCAAAATATATTTCTGTCAGTATAAAATAACTTGCAAGGAATATAAATTGACCTCACTACCACAAAAAAGTGACTTGGAGTCACTGTAGATTGATTTGGCTATAGTCATAATGTAGTTTACTGTTACTATAAAGTAACTTTGCTGGCATTATAAAATAGTTTTGCTACCCTAGTAAGATTTTTATTGCCATTATACAGGATGTTTCAGGATTAACCGGTCAAATTGTAAATTTGGAATAGGTATTTCTAAATATGAAAAATATTTCCTATGGAGGTATAATAGGTATCCGAAAATGCCTCAAGAAGGAGTTATACCATTTCAAAATTTTTAGCTGCCATTTTTGTGGTATAATTCTTCAACGTTGAATTTCTGAACATACCTTCATACATAAATAAAGGATTTTTTTTCATATTTTGAGATGTCCCATCCAAATTTAAAATTTGATGGTTAATCCTGAAAAGCCTGTACAAGGTCTTCTAAATTAAATAGACAAAATTAGCTAGGTGCATGATTCATTTTTTCAGGACAAAGAAAAAGTGGTTTTATAAACACATAAACGTTTTTTAATGACCGGGTCGTTTATTTCAAAATAGATTGCTGTATATAATGCAAAAAAATAAATAAAACCAGTTTAACATTTATTAACCTATAGGCACCTACTGAAAATGCAACTCTATATGTCAGTGATTTCTACAACAAAAGAAAAGAAATGCTTTTTGAAACAACATTTTGATAAATAAATAATATGTAATTGAAGAGTTTCCGGTAGAAGGGGGCTAAGTGCCGAAAGTAAAATTTCTAAGTTATTGCGATCAAAAATTTCTACATACCACCTACTAATATGCAGAAAGCGGTTAGTTGCCAATAAAAGAAGCTGTTTAAATTTTACTTTTGGCACTTAGTCTCTTTCTACTGGATGCTCCTCAATTATACTAAAAATTTTTCCAAAGGACGAATAAACATTGCCAGATGAAAATTGAAAATTCTTGACAGAAAATAAATAAATGAAATCAGTTTCACGTTTCTTAACGTAATCATACTGATACATAATTATTTGCATTTCGTGTAATTATAACGTACGTATCATAAATTTTCAAATCTCGAAAGAAAATGCAACTCTCTATGTCAGTGATTTCCACAAGAAAGGAAAATAAATGCTCATTAAAACTTTTTGAAACAACATTTTGATAAATAAATGTCATTTTCATACTAGAAATTTTGCCAAAGCACGGATAACGATAACTACAACTCGAAAATAAGTGGAATCGAAAGGCTTTGCACCACTAATCAGTAATCACTAATCGCAAAATATATCTTCACCACTAATTAATACATAATTTGTGTACAAGGCACACGACAAGTACCCAAAGATTGGCACGTATACCGCACCACACCACGTGGCACGTACTATAGGTATGCTACTCTGGTCAGTAGTGGCCCCAATACAAATATGATTGTATTGTGAGGAATGAGAGAATAATGCAATAATGAGATTCTTCTTCCAGCCCGCGCAGCATAACCAACGAAAACAATAAGAAGACTAAATTAGAATTTCACTCTTATGAAGAGAACCGAGTCTACTTTCGCAAAGCGCATGCGTTAGCTCAATTTTTAAAAGAATTCTCTTTTGTACCAGCTAAGTTTTTTTTAGGAACAATAATAAAGTTTTCAACTGCAGTTAAAATATTTATACAAAATTTGACTTTCTCAAGTAACAAAGTACATTCCAATGGTAGTTAGGAATTATTTAGTGATTGTAAATTAAAGTTTTATGAAATATTTTATTGTGTTACAATATAGACTATTTATTATTCCAGCAAAAAATGTTTCTGTTACTGTGAAGTGCCGCAGCATACCGATTTTTTTAACTGCAACATAGAGTGTTTACTGTTCTAAAAAAAATATATGTTCTAATAGCAAAAAAAGTGGTAGCAAAGATTTTCTTTAGGCTAATTTTCTCGGTGTAGCATGTTGTTTCACCTTATCAGTCGCAGCTACCCCAATCTTAAAATCTTAAATGGTCAAATACCATAAGTAGGTTGGAAATATTAAGTAACTGTGAATATAACATCTATTTTCAACTATTGTGTAGTAGGCGAGTCTGTCTGGGATTTTTCCCAAAAATTTTCTATACCATTTGAGTTAGCCACGGATTCTTATAGGAAAAATTCTGCTAAACAAGAATTTTTTATGAAAAATTTTCCAAAACTGCGAGCTTCATGGTCAAATAATTGTTTAAACAAAATTTTTTTCGTTTTTATTTAATAAAATGAAAATGGTTTGACGGATCCGAAAAAATCTTGATTCAATCGAAAGATATTTTCAATACGCATCGTTTGGCACCAGGCACAACTCATTTTGTCAACCCGTTCATTTGTTATAGCCAAAATAAATTTCTTAATTAACAAATTGACTACTACTAAACAGCCAATCAAATCGAGATATTTTTGAAATCCTTAATCTCTATTGGTTACGTACTGATTGTATTCATTTTGTTCAGCACGAAAGAAAACAGCTAATATTATGTCTGATATACCTATATAAATAAAGCGCCATTTTGATTTTCGGTCGGCCAAACTGGCCAAAACAAATACCCCAAGCAAACTAATTTCTCAAATATTTAAATAATACCTAATTATTGTTAGTGGCTGTATAAAATATTTTAGTGTCTGCATTCCAGACTACAAAAAGTGAGTACAAACGAATTAAAAGTATAACATAACCTATTAAACTTTATGTTATGATTGATGATTTAATTAGATATTAATGTCATGTTTGAAACCACGAAAATTTAATACGATTTTTTATACTTTCAGAATGCCAAAGGAAGCTAAAAAAACGAGGATCACAATCGCTGAGAAACCTACGAAATAAAATTAATTTGGCTCAAGAATTGAATACCTACCTACCTACTGTAGTTAGCTTGGAGAGAAAAATTGAATCATTGTCAAATTTGACAATAAACCTGATAAAATTGAATTGATCTTAATTTTTCTCTAAAATATATCTGATGTTTTAAGACAGGTTTATAAAAACTGGCCTTTGTTCTAAGTTGATCGGAAAATAGATACGCGAACTTTTCACGCCAATTGGAATTGATTTCTGATCTATTCTGTGGTATTAACCCCTAGGAAAAATTAAACTAAAAATTTTAGGTTAAGTTAGGACCAAGACAGGATTACGACTTTTATAAACGGCGTACGGGTAACCTGTACATTTAACTTTTTAGGGAAAAAATTAAGACTAAGTTAGGCTAAGTTAGGACTGGGACTTTCTTTTTAAACTCACCCTGGAGAATGACGACAAATAACGTACTTGGTTAATAATTTTAAAACCATCTAGCAACCTCACTAGCAACTGATTGTGAATGAAAATAAGTAAGTAAATATTGTGCTAATAATAATAATAATAATAATAATAATATACATTGGAGAAAATTTGCAGCACTCACTTCACAGATTAGAACTTTATAAATCTAATCCTTACTATGTCGGTACGGTTCTATAGGTATAATAAATTAGATATAAGCATAAAAAGTTGCTCTTTAAAGAAATTTATACCTCCTGTTAAAAACATGTTGCTCACTAATTGCCTTTTATAGCATAGATGAAAATTTAGCTTTTTAAATTAAAAAAAATTATTTGAAACTTTTATTGCACTTTTAAAAGAAAGATATGATACCATATCAGGCCGAACACAGGTGGACAGACTGCATGAAAATACAGAGACTTGTTAAAATCTTTTATCTTGCAATTCTATTTGTCAGAGTGCACTGTATGCATTTTATAACCCAGATCGTGTCGCCTAAATATAATATGGAAATGCATTTGGAATATAGTGGAATCTATATAACATTACCAAATCAATCTAACATATGTGTAATTAATATGTATCGCCCACCCAATGGCAATTTAGACACTTTCCTTGCAAACACCGAAATGTTAATAAGTGACGTGTATAAAACTCACCGTTTAATTATTTGCGGGGACTTGAATATTGACTATTTGAATCAGTCAAACCATAATTTTAAACTTTTAAATGATCTACTAGCCTCTTTTGAATTACTTATAGCCAACAATAACAAGTGTGCAACAAGAACCTATACTAATAAAAATGGAATTACCTCAACAAGTGGACTGGATTATATAATTACCAACTTGTCGGTAGCATCTTATACATGCGATATTTTTAACCCACATATCTCTGATCACTCTGCAATTATATTCCATTATAAATATAATAATACCACCATTACATCAGAAAAACGCCCGCTTCAAACCAAATATAGAAAATCAACTCGAAGAAATATTGACAACCTGAAAATCAAACTGAATAATGCCAGTTGGGATTTTGACGATAGGGACACAGTAAGTTTAAATTTTGAGAAATTCTCAAACATTTTCCTAATGTATTATAATAAAACCTGCCCCGTGACTCAGTTGAATAAGAAAGAAACAACTTATCCATGGTTTACGAACGACTTGAGAAAGGCAAGGGAGAATTTATCACGTACCTACAATATGTATTGCATCTCTAAGAATCTCCAACTACAAAAATTGTATAAAAAACAAAAGAAAAACTATAGAAAACTTATAAATAAGGCAAGAAGAAATTATATTAGTAATAAAATTAACGGTGCAACGAATAAAACCAAACAGGTATGGACAGAAGTTAATAATAAACTAGGACGTAAAGAAAAAAAACACCCACATAGAAAGAATTCACTACAATGATAATTTCACATCTAACCCCCATGACATCACCGTTTTGGTAAGCATTTCTCGGAGAGTATTCACACCAAGTTACATTCTCACTTTGGCAATGATAAATCCCAGTCTTGCACAACAGGTGAAATAATTCCACATTCAATTTTCTGTGAACCAGTAACCAGTGAAGAGGTACTAAGTGTAATAAGAAACTTAAAAAATTCTTGTTCGTATGGATATGATGAAGTGCTGGTGAGTGTAATAAAGGCCGTTGGTGAATCAATAGCTGAACCCCTAACAATTTTAATAAACATGTCATTTGCAAAAGGCGAATTTCCTGACATCTTAAAATTAGGAAAAATCATATCTATATTTAAAAGTGGTGATCCAGCGGATATAGACAATTATCGTCCCATATGTATTCTAAGTGCATTTTCAAAAATAATTGAGAAACTAATGTATAATAGGCTTATCTCCTTCCTAGATAAATACAATATCCTAAGTGAATCTCAACATGGTTTCCGCCCAAACAGGTCAACGGAAACTGCTGCAGTGAGTTTCGTTAACTTTTTAAATACAGAACTAGATAAAAATAAACATGTTGCAGGAGTTTTCTTTGATCTGTCTAAAGCTTTTGACTCCATTAACATAAAATTCATTAGTGTAAAACTACAAAACTTAGGTATAAGAGGAATTACATTAGACTGGATAATTTCATTTCTAAGTGGAAGGAAAATCTTCACTTCAATAAATGGTCATTATTCTGACCACTTTGATATCGACATTGGGGTAGCGCAAGGCTCCATACTGGGTCCTTTGATTTTTTTATTATTTGTTAATGATCTGCCACAATGTATTAGCAAGGGGCATGTTACTACTTATGCAGATGACACCTCGATTGCTATAGCAGAACCATCACTGGAACAACTGCAGAGATCAATAGGTACTATCGTGGATGAAATGGCAGGATGGTGCCAAAAAAATAGCCTTATGTTAAATTCAGAGAAAACAAAATGCATTTACTTTAACAGAAACATACAATTTCCTGCGGAGCTATGTAACATGTCTCTTGTTAAGAGCACAAAATTTCTTGGTGTCAGTGTTGACCACAAAATGTGCTGGGAAATACATATTGATGTAGTTGCAAAGAAATTGAGTAGTGCTTTTTTTGCTATCATGAAACTCGGATATGATCTGCACTCTGAAATAATGATGCAGGTTTATTATGCGCTAGCATATTCAGCTATGTCATATCATGTCATACTATGGGGAAGCGCAGTGGGCGTAAACAGAGTATTCCTAGCCCAAAAAAGAATTGTACGTCTTATCTATAATAAGAAAAGACGTGAATCTTGCCGGGACTTATTTATAAACAACGGAATTCTCACATTCTATTGCATATACATTCTCAAGTGTTCACTCTATGTCAAAAATAATCTTAACCTTTTTGCGGAAAATGGCTCAAACCATAATTACTCAACCAGGTTTCGAAACGCTCTTCAAAATGAAATGCATAGGACAGCAGCTTATGAAAGATCTGCACACTACAAGTGTATACAAATTTACAATCATCTACCAAATGAATTTAAAATCTGTCCATCTGCAAATAAATTTAAAAATGACATTAAAAAATTCCTTGTATCTAAGTGTTATTATTCAATGCATGAATTTTTTAATGACAGGTTTTAACTATTACATATACATGTAAACATTTTATATCTAATTCTAGGTAAACCTATTGTAAAGTATATTCTTTTTAATTATTTTATCTGTACTGTGTAAGTGTTCCTGACCACCAGTTTATTAACTTAAACTCGGACTCGTAATCTGACATATCCTATATATCATGTGTATTTGAAATGATCTGTAAGAAGGATGAATAAATATATTATTATTATTATTATTATTATGGCTTTTAATTTATAATTCGGTAAATTATTATTATTCACTGAGTGCTATATATAGGTTATACCTATATCCTTCAATCATTTCCACTTGTTCATATATTTTTTTGAAATATGTAGGTAGTAGTTCAAATAATAATAACTATGTTTATTTTAGCGGCTCCCATGAATGAGGATGTTATGGAAAACGAAGCAGAGAAGGTGCTAAAAGTTTACCCGAGAAATGCAAAAGGAAGGAGTATGTAGTTTGTACAGCCTATTCGTAATACTTAGGACATCCGAAATATCCTGGGATGTCCTTAGTACAAGCGCCGGTATATCCTTCAGGACGTCCCTCATATCACTTTTATCTGATACCGAGTTGTGACATTGGGATGACCAAAAGAGTGTCGAAAAGCATACATAGGCAAGCCCAAATACTAAATGGGATTTGTCATAGTACGTCCTTTGGACAGCCTTATGTTGTGTGGGTAGACTTTTTGTCACCATAAGATTTTTTAGAAAATGGGGCTCACAGATGCGTGCTGGCCCACCGGGAGTTTCCCGGTGGGCCCTCGATAAAGGGGCGCTCCATGAATTCTCCCCACCGCTCACAATTTTTATTTCGGAGGTAAAATTTATTCCGATTTCTGCCTGGGGCCTTTTCTAAATGATTGTCTCAAGACTCAAAATGATCCCAGCACGCGCCTGGGGGCTTATAACAAATAATAACATATTAGACGTGTTGAAAAGTTATAGACATGTGGAATACGAAACTATAAAAATCGTAGCAGAACTCCAAAGAATTTGTACATAAAAAACTTACGAGTTCTCATTTTTTTACTATACGTGTTTCGTGTTTCTACTTTCTGCTGATGATTTTAAAAGTATGAAGCCGAGTTTGATGCAAATTTTTTGCTCCTAAATATAATTTCAGTTTGAAAAAATTCGCAGAACCACTTAAACACGTTGCAAAAACGCATACAACCTAAGAATACTTAAATATTAGGACTACACATCCACGTAGTGGAGTGCAAGTATTAAAAATATGTTTGCCTGAGTGTGGTCATGTTTGTGTAGCTCTGGTTTACCTATTTAATATTTAAACGTGTTCTAACTGCATTAATAGTGAAAACAGTGATTAGATAACTGTGTTAACTATGGCACGAAAAAAGAATAAACAAATCCATAATTGAAACAATTGAATAACACACTTATAAGCAAGAGATAGCTGACTTGGTTCTCAGATAGGTAATTAGCTCATCTTTCAGTCCTAAAAAGTAAAGCCAGTGGCTGGTGGCGCGTACGGTTTCCCAAGAAATGAGCAAAAGTAGCCATTAGTTTTACATAAAGAAATAAAATTTTGTGTTTTGCTTATAGGTAAATACTAAAACTAGATAGATAGAGTTATTACTGCACAATTGGTAGATAATACGAATGAGAAAAGACTAAAGATTTCAATATGCTAATGTTATATTGAAGTGGTTATGATATGACTTACTCAATAACATTTTTAGGACAATTTTAGATATGTGATTACAAATATATTTGCATTTTTAGGTCTAAAGTGTGGTAAGAAGCTATCGGAATGAACACTTTTGCAAATTTAACAAATTAAAGGACGATGCAGTTCCAGTGGCGTAACTAGACATCATGGGGCCCCAGGGCAAAAAAGCAAAAAATTGTTGAGGGCCCCCCAATTCACCTTTACTTAAAAATAATCCTAATACCTGGCCTCATCCAGGCACCGGCTGGGGCTCTTAGTCTCCGGGGCACTGCCCGGTTTGCCCTGCCATAGTTACGCCTCTGTGCAGTTCCTATGCTTTTATTACCACCGCAAGAGCTAAAGAAGTTGCTATTGTAGGTTTAGCTGCTTCTTCAACAGACCTACTCACTTTCGACACACACCACTTTGATAGGGTGATGCTATAGTTGCCGTTACCTGTTGCCTCCAGAGATAATCAGGTTTCAATTTCATATCAGGTTTAGAAGTGAGCGATCACAGGCCAACCCTCAGCAGGGAACAGTTGTTAGCTAAATTTTGTATATTTTTACCTCTAGGTTTAGTATAATAGTTTTAAGTTAATTATTGGTATATAATAAGTTATACCAGGAACATACAATTAAGTATTTCATCTTTATTAGGGTGGGCCGAAAATTTTTTTTTCAGAAATTAAAAATATATTTGTGCAGAAAAGTTGTGTCATGGACTCATTATTACTCATGAATAATTTCATAATTTTTGTAAACTATTTAGCCGGGCCGCCTGGGCCCTAAACGGGCCAAATTTTATCTTCGACAAATCAATTAAATATTAGTGAGGAAATGGTAGTTCATAACTTACTAAATATGCAAAAAAAAAATCCATGTCATTGCTTTATGTTTAGCCGACCCCCTCTGACTTTGAACGTACAATTTGCCCGGACCGCCCATCACGCACAATCAGCGGTCACAAAATGTGCTGTTGCAAGCAATAATTCATTTAGTAACTTGTCCCTGGCTTTTTAGTTTACTTCAAGATCTATTACAGTGCAATTGATTAAGTTTTGTATGCAAATAGTGCTAGTTTGTATTGTAAAACGCAGTGTTTTGATAAACTTTCTTGATTTCTTTATTAAAATAGACATTATTATGCCTAAATCAGTTGTAACAACTAGAAAAGGTACAATTTGCCCTGTGTTCGGTTATGTAAAGGATATTAATTCCGAACGGGCTGTATTATCACCAACGTATGAGGATGTAATTAGATGTTACCACAGCGTTCGATTATCATTAAAAGGCGAGGGAAGTAAAAGCAGCCACCTACACGAGAAGTTGCCGTTGAAGTTGCCAAAAAAGTTAAAAGAATCTGGACCCGAGCTTCTCTTCCTATTATTTTGCATAATCCGATAGTAAGTAAAATAATAGCATATAATATAAAGTCCCAGAATGTAATAAATCTGATGCTCAGAAACTATTTGGTATTTGTTCTTGCAAATGCGACATTGATTCATGTGATTGTAAATGTGAACGAATACGCAAAGTACCAAAGAATTAATTGGCATTTTTAAAAGACCAAAGAAGTGAAAGGAAAATGGGAATTGGAGATGTAGATAAGATCATGACACAGCAGTTGCAGAAAAGAATGGAAAGGGAAGCAAAAGGGCATGATAATAATAGATGTGACACAGTAGTTAATCTAATATCTCTACCAAGTACCAGCGGGATCAGGACTACCAGAACATTTCAAAGTACATCCTCCAGAACTGAAAAATATTCATCACCTCAACATAGTTCGACTGATGAGACAAGTTCTGATGAAGACGAAGAATTTAAATGGTTATATCCTTTAGAAAGACTTAAAAAAACAAAAATAACTAACGATCTGAATCAATCCTCCACTCAAATGAGAACTAGCTTGATTAACACAGCAAAGGCAGCTGATCCAACGGGCATCTCAAACCGAAGCATTGCAAAAATTGCCACAGCTGTATTGGAGGATATGAAACTTGTTTCTTCAGAAGACAATTTTAAAGTTATAGACAAAAACAAAGTAAGGAGAGAAATAAAAAAAACTAGAACGTTGGTGCAGCAGAAAGAATTTTCTGAATTACAGGACATGAAAGGTTTATACTTTGATGGCCGCAAAGATCAAACCTTGGTACAACTTGATGATCGAAAAATAACTAAATTAGAAGAACACATTGCTTTAATTCAGGAGCCAGGAAAAAAGTATTTTGGCCATTTATCTATAAGTCCACCTGTCACTGGAGAAAATATATCAAAAGGAATTTTATCCTATTTAGAAAACAGGAAAATTAATGTTGCAAATTTGATGGTTATAGGTTGCGACGGAACAAATGTAAACACAGGATGGAAAAATGGTGTGATTCGGTGTATTGAAAGTCGTATAGGTAAACCACTTCAGTGGAGTATATGTCTGCTACACTCAAATGAATTGCCACTACATCTTCTGCAGGAACTCGATGGTCAGACAACAGGGCCGTATTCATTCTCAGGGTCCATAGGATCACTCCTAAATGACAGAAAAAGCCAGTTGTAAATTTTATGATTAGTAATTTAATGCCGAATTTAGAAAGAATTGAAAAAGATCTGAGCACAGATCAGAAGTATCTGTACAAAATGACTAGTGCAATAAGAGACGGTCATTGCAGTGATACCTTAGCAAGAGAGAATCCAGGAAAAATGTCTCACGCTAGATGGTTGACTACAGCCAATAGGCTGCTGCGGCTTTATATTGCTACCCCAGATCCACCTGGAAATCTTGTGACACTAGCTAAGTTTATTGTCAAGGTTTATTTACCAATGTGGTTTGAAATAAAAACAAATCCACTTTGTCAGTACGGTGCAATACATATATGGAAGACAATAAGTTTAAGTATCAAGAGAGTTTTCAGAGAAGGTGAAGAAGATAATTGATAGAGTTATTGCAGGAAATGCCTACTTTGCCCATCCGGAAAATATTTTATTGGCAATGCTGACAGATCCCAGAGAACATGTAAGAGAATTAGCTATTCGGAGAATTATAAAAGCCAGAAAAGACAAAGCGAGTGGTATACGATTCTTTAGAATTCCAACCATAAATTTCACAGCCACTGACTATATAAATTTAATAAATTGGGCAGAATGCAGTGTTACAGAACCTCCTCTAACAATGAATTTAAGTGATGAAACCTTAAAAATATTACTTGATGGAAAACAAGGACCATGTTTTGAAAACTTTCCGTGTCACACTCAAACTGTAGAGCAATGCGTCAAAGTTATAATTGACGCCTCAGCAAAAGTTTGTGGTGAGACCGCAAGAGATGGATACATTAGAACAAAATTAGTAGCCAGGCCAGCCTTCTTTTGAGAACAAGAGTCAATACTATAGTGCTCGAAAAATGTAAGTAGAAACTAGAAACAGATTGGTGGGTCGGTGGAACTCCATGTGCAGCTACCTCCCCGTGGTGAGTTCTGGGTTCATTCGGCATTCCTTGAGTTTTTTAAGTTAAAATGATATAAGTACTAAATTACAATTGATTTTACCTAATACCTAATTAAAAAAATTCCGAATTAACCCTTTAAGATGCAAAAGCCTTTTTTCCTAATATGTATATAACCTATCACAGGCCAAAATGGGACGACCTGTCAACCAATTATTGCCTTTACTCAGGCTGGTCCTTATAGAGACCCCCAACACTTAGAGCGTTAAGCGAAAGGTTGCGTTTTCTAATGGGAAAAAAATCTTAAAGTCTAAGGGGGCCCGGCTAAACCTTGAACAAAAAATTTCATATTTTTTATGTAAACGGCTAGATCCATAATTCAACTATTTTCGAATAATAAACTAAAAATGTAAAAAAAAAAATAATTTTTTTTTAAGGGGCAAGGGGGCCGGCTAAATATTGAAATATATCGCCCATCTTTTTTATGGACTTTTTTGATAACACTAAACAGCCTTTTCATAGTAATATATACTTGATTTGTAAAAAAAAAATTTTTTGGCATTTTTCGGCCCACCCTAATCTTTATATTTTATTAACTTTTGCTCTACTCTATGTTAACAGCCTTTCTTGTATCTACTTTTTGTAATTTTCTAAATAAATATTATTTTTATAAGCGTATTATTTTATTATAGAGCAGTCAAAAGTCAAATTTTGACAAATCTAGTGTGGAAATTGGGGCATATTAAAAGTTCCTAAGAACTTAGTCTAGTACTTTCAGGGTTTCAGGTTTTTAAATTTTACCGCAGTATGCATACATGCCATCTGTGCATGGCTTAGATTTTTGTGAGAAGGATAAAACAAGCCCTCTTTTGGATAAATAAAATACACGTAGTTGCCTATATCAGTGTGCTTAGTTGTACAGAAAACTAATGAACAAATAGATGTATAGGTATCGAAAAATTTCCAATATCATTCTCCACCTAAAAAAATGTAGTGCCCCATATGGGAGAAAAATTGGTTATCGGAATTTACCATAGCAAAGGTTATTCATTTCCAACTACGGGTTTGTTGAATCAGTTTCATTAAAATCAAAATATCTCAAAAACTATTGATTTTTTTAGATAGAGAATGACATTGAAAGTTACTCTAAAATAATGTATAGAATTCGAATCTGGCATGAAAAATAGGGAATGCCATTTAAACTAAGTTGTCAATGTCCAGTGTAACCGGAAGCGTCACGTGATATTATTTTCATTAAATAGAGCCCCTCTACCTAAATTTTCAGCTTAAAAATATTTGTAGTTTTTCTGAAACATCCACTATTCAACTAAACCTGATGAACCCTGTATATAAACTTTGAGTGAAAATTTATCGCAGAAAATAAACCAATGTTGGCTAGGTTTCCCCGTTTTCCAGAAAAGTGATCACCCTGCATTATTAAAGGCGGAAACAAATAAAAAACGTTTTAAAATCTTATTATTTTCACATTTATTTGAAAAACTTAGCACACACTATATTATCAATTTTAAATATTTTCGTTACAAATACAATAAAACAAAAGTAACATTTTTATAGAACAAATGGATATTTTTATATAAAAGGGCATACAAATAAAGTAATCTGTCAATAATATAGTAACATGCTAATAAAAAATATTAAAGTACCTATCATAAAATACTTATATACAGGGTGTTTGGTAGAGCGATACTGACCCTGAACTGGGAGGCAGGGGATCATTTGGCATGACCAAACATACCTACATTAAAAATGCTCTGGTTTTTTATATAATTCCGATGTTATACTTTTTAAAAAAATCTCAGTATTTCATTATTTATGTAATTATTACGCCCTAAATTTAATTTTTGACACTCTGAAATATTTTTTTCTTTATCCGAAATAGGTAAACTCACAAAAGAAAAATAATTTAAAAGCTTCTGTTGGTTAGAAAAAGATAAAAAATATATTTATAGGAAAAAAATTGTAATGGTAATTTAAAGTATCGAATTTGAGTCCTATAATAATAAAAAAAAGTCTAGACTCTAGATGTAACAATTATTTTAAATACTTCTCCACTCTATCCCTTTTTATTGGTATTATCATACATACTATCAACTTTTGTTACTAAAAAAAGAAAAAAATATCAATAGGCAATAATTTTTCATTTAATAGATGATTGAATATGTGGGTTCTCAAACAAAAACAAGGCTAACTTTTCAAACATTTTATTTAAAGGGTTATATAATTACTATTTTTTTTGTCTGAAATGAGATTCGTTATTTCTAATGCATTTCCGTGCTCGACTTCTTATTTTTTAACCTGAGTCATTCTTAGTCTTACTTCTGTTCGTAATTGAAGGGCTGCTTGCTTTATTTTTGCTATCAGTGGAGCTGGGCTTTAAATTTTTTCATTGTAGACGAGTTCTATTATTTTACCTACACGAAAAAGACCAGTGGCATTAAATCTGGCAGATTGTGAAGTCTGCACGGTCTCTAGATTTAACGCCACTGGAGTTTTTCGTGTGATCTAGGATGAAAGAACTCGTCTATAATGAGGAAATCCAAAGCCGTGCTCAACTGAAAACAGAAATGGAGCAAGACGCCTTACAATTACGAACAGAAATAAGACTTAAGGACGACTATGGTGGAACTAAGAAGCTGAGCACGGAAATGCACTAAAAACAATGAATCTCATTTCGCACATAAGAAATAACCCTGTAACCTTTTAAATAAAGTTTTTGAAAACATAGCCTCGTTTTTGTTGAAAAATCACATATTTAATTTTCTATTAAATGAATAATTTTTGCCGCTTGATATTCTTCTGTCTCTTTTTAGTAACTTATAAAACTTGATGATATAACACCAATAACAGGATAAAATAGAGAAGTTTTTAATGTAAGTTCTTTATTCATCATACTAAGTCATACCATAGTATGACTTATGAGACTAGTCAGTACAGAAAAAAATACAATAAAATATCATATTAAAACAATAAAACACATAACAATACTACCAAGTACTAATAAAATAACAGTAATGTAATTGTAATATCTACTTTTTTATTATTATTTTACTTTGACTTCAAATTCTACAAATTATTAAATTACCATTATAATTTTTTTCCTATAAATACATTTTTTGTTATTTTCTAATCGACAGAAACTTTTGAATTATTTCTCATTTGGAAGTTTACTTATTTCGGATAAAGAAAAAAATATTTTAGAGTGTCAAAATTTAAATTTAGTGCTTAATAATTACATAACGATGAAAACCGAGATAAAAAAAAAAACAAAACAGGCATTATAAAAAAAAAACAGTAGCATTTTTCGTATAGATATATCTGGTCACATAGAGATCAAACGACACCCTGTCCTCATTGTTCGGGGTCGGCTTGGCTCTACCAAGCACCCTGTATTAATATAACATCATATTTTGTCCCTAGAAATCAACCAAAAATAAAAACCTTTATTATTATTCTATTACAAAACTATAAAACAAACTGCTATAAAAGCTTTTACAACAAAAAAAAAATCTATTAAGGAAGTCATTATATAGGACTCTTTAGAGTCCTTATAGTTCTCAATAATCTGATTCCAACTGTATCGATATTTTAAAATAATTAAATGTAACACGAAGCATTAGATCTTTTGCAACACTATGAAAATAGATGCAATAACCTTGTCACTCTCCAAGGGAATAGCTTTAAGGTGATGTACCAAAAAATGATTCTTCAGTTATATATTGCATTCCTCTCCTCCCGGAGATAGTCCAAGACCGTCTTTTTATGGGTCCTAATGAAATACCCAAAAATCTAGTTCTTTCCTTTGACAATTCATCTCCCATACATCTGCGTTTCTTAATTGGGTATTAATTCTCAGGAATATATGAGGCACCTGATACGGCAGCTGCATTGGGTACGCTATTAAAATATATAATGCCATGATAAGAAGCAATCTACGATTAATTGGGCGACTTTTAATTGAAGCCATTAAATTATCAGATAAGATTACAGATCTTACTTCTTGTTTTATCCCATCAAATTTTGACACTATCATATTAGCTATAAATAAAGTTGCCCGATTAGATACCACAGGAATATATGAGGCAGCTGCGTTGGGTACGCTATTAAAATATATTGTTGGTTTATTGAAGTCTCAGTTCATAAAAGAAGAAAATTCCGAAGGAATACGAAAAGTGCAGCAATTCTCTACTCTTCTTCGAACAGGTTTACTATCTTACTATAAATAAAACTGTTAGGCTGAAAGACTTCGGTCGCTGGCCTTTTAGAATATTTTATCCAATAAATATTATTCTCTCTCTAAAACTGTTATAGAAAATAAAATGGCAAAATGTAGAAAAAAAAAGTTGTATTACCGAGCATAAAAGACATCCAGACCTTGCTCTCTTATTCCTACAGTGTTGCAGTAAGGTCACATGAAATGTTACAGAAGAAATTCTCTAAAAAAATGTGGTTGGAAATGGCCAAGGCATTGTTGGTCAATCTTATCGTATATAATAGAAGACATCCTGGGAAAACTGAACGTTTTAAAATAGTTGATTATATGCAGACCGCTTGTTCAGTTGACGACGGTGAGGATGATGATCAATATATTTCAGAACGAGGAAAACATTTTAAGAGATACAGCATTAGGGGGAAATTAAATAGGACTGTACCCCTGCTTATTGAAAAAGAAATCGACCCATGTATTTCTATCAAGGCACTGATTGAAAATCGAGAGGCTGCTGGTGTATGTAAAGAAAATCCATTTGTTTTTGGAATAGCTAGCAAAGCACCTGTTTACAAGTATTTAAGAGGATGTGTACTTTTAAAGGCATTTGCAGAAAAGGTATGTGAATGCCCTGATAAGATGAAAGCCACATTGCTAAGGAAACAACTTGCCACGAAATCATCTAAATTAATAATAAATAATAAAGATAAGCAAGAAACGCTGCATAAATTTTTGGGTCACCATCGCACAATTCATGAAACGTATTATAGGCAACACGATTTTACGAAGGAATTAAATGAGGTGCCATTGTTATTAGATGCGGCAGCTGGTTTACAAGCGACCACAGACAACCTTGGTCTGCATCAAAATCAAACTACTACTTCTAATCCGATAGACATTTCCAATATGCTTGAGAACCCTCAAAAAACTTTAACAGATAGTAATCGAAAATTAGATTCAACACAACCTACAAGTTTGCAAAATTATATGCAACTGCAGGAGCAAGGTGATTTTTTTGATATAAATACGTATATTTAATTTAGAAAACTATTGGAAACTATGTCTGCTAGTCCTTCCTTATTTTGAGAGTAATTTCATTAAACTAATTTTTAAATTATTTATCATTTTCAAGTTTTGTTGTGGGTCAGTATGAACATCTGAGTAGATATCAAATTGTTTCCATCTGAATCTTAGAAAAAAAAATTTTTTGAACATTAATAACTGATTTTACTATTTACTTATTAGTTATATGAATTACCTCGAGGATTATACATTTGCAAATGTTGTTATTGATACTATAGTTTGAAGTTAAAATACAATAATGTGTTAATAATTTATAATGAACTATCGTTATGTATATATCTTTTTCAGATTGTTCAGATGATGATGATGATGCAGACTATGTACCTGCATCATTTTCTGAATCTAGTTTAGATTCAGAAAATGAAATACCAATTAAGAAACGCAGATGTATGGCAGATGAATTGTCAAAGGAAAGAACTAGATTTTTGGATATTTCATTAGGACCCATAAAAAGACGGTCGTGGACTATCTCCGAGAGGAATGCAGTAAAAGAATATTTCAAAGAAGAACTTCGGGAGAAAATATTGCCAACTACTGCACAATGCAATGATGCTCTAAAAGACTGCCCAGAATTAAACTTGCGTACTGCTAAACAATTGAAGTCATGGATCTGTAATCAAATTTCACTAAATATCTCAAATGAAGGTAACGTTAATTGCGTTCAAAAGAAATTGACCCATGTATCAAGGCACTGATTGAAAATCGAGAGGCTGCTGGTTAGATCAACCCAAAAATAAAAAATCTTGTTATATTTTATGTCTCACCCTGGAAAAATGTTTCTTTTTATGCAAAAGAAAAAACCGCTCTCTTGATTAAAAAAGAAAAATGAATTTTAAAATGTGCTACCATTCTATAAAGTACGCTATTTCAATCATTTTGCGTTATCTACAATAATTAGGCTGCACGCTTCATCTAATATATGTTTTTTAGTGCCAAAGTGGTTTTTCACTTTAAATATTGTATAAATAATTGAACATTAGAGAGTAAAATTTTTTTGTAAGAAACCCGATGAAAAAAATGTACTTTAAAGTGTTAAAAAACGGACAAGAGGAAAAACTCAAATAAGCCTGCGTTAGGCCTGCCGAAAATACATTTTAAATATGTTCCAAAAGATATCTAAACCAAAATTTACTATAATTACTTGTAAGCGAGCAGAAACTAGAGTGTGAAAACTAAAGTTTTCAGGGTGTATTTCACAATTTTACTAATAAAAGCACCAAAAAAATATCATTAAAATTGTAAATAACAAATGAAGTTACTCAAATAATATTTTTTTATTGGAAAATTATTAAATACAGAAAATATTGTTTTTTGAGGTTGCTGGTTTTTAAGAATAGGCTCAAATTTGTTTAACCCTTTCAGTGCTGATCATATTCGGATGATAGTACATTCAGGTGGCTGATAGTACATTTCTGTGTAATAATAAATATTTTGGTTCATGTTGATATGCAAGGCCGGTTTTCGGACTAATTTATTTTTTAATAAAAAACACTGATTTTTTTTTTATTATCATCTACTATCAATATCGAATCGATTCCAAACGAAACTCTCCCGCACTCACCTTCCCTATTTATACCCCCTAAACTATTAAATAATCAACATTCAGTTGATTTTTTTTCAGGTCATTGAAACTTTTTAACATGACTTGCTGAATAAGGATGTTTTTGATTTTGTATGTGTATTTTCGTTGTTTCGGAAGAGGTGGGGGGGGGGGAAGTTTCATTTGGGGTGGAATCGATTAAATATTGTTAGTAGATACTAAAATGTTTTTCGAATTTTTTCCTCAAGAAATAAATTAGGCTGAAAACCGGCCTTAGAGACCCTCCTTCTTTCAAAAAACACAAAAATGACGTCAAATAGACAATGACGTCTTTTGACGTCATTGTCTCTACAGTAAAAAAATATCATTGATGGCGGATGATGTCAAAAGATAATATATATATATGTATATATATTGTAAATGTTCGTAAAAATGTCAATGGCGTCGAAAGACGTCATGCACCTACCACTGAAGAAGTGGATGACGTTTTTCGACATCATCCGCACTGAAAGGGTTAACTTATTCACGATTGTAAATAATTAATAACATTTTAAGTTTTTATTTAATATATATTTTTTTTGTTTTTGTACATTTCTTTGTTTCTGCACTTTGTGTCAACAATAAAGCTTGTTTTTGTTCTTCATCTATTGTAATAACATTATTAAATAGAGAAGTCAACGCAATTTGACGTTCGCAGAATCATTGACTATTTTAAGGTTTATGCATACATTTTTTCCACATACATAATGATGGCCTGAATTCAGGCCATCATTATGTATGTGGCAAAAATGTATACATAAACCTTAAAGTTGTCAATGATTCTGCTGGACGTCAAATTGCGTTGACTTCTCGATTTAATAATGTTATTACAATAGATGAAGAACAAAAACAAGCTTTACTGTTAACACAAAGTGCAGAAACAAAAAAAAATATAAATAAATTGAAAAAATAAATTGTTATTAATTATTTACAATGGTGAATAAGTTAAGCAAATTCGAGCCCATCCTTAAAAACCCGGAACCACAAAAAACAATATTTTCTATATTTAATATAATTTTCCAAGAAAAAAAAAAAAATTATTTAAGTAACTTTATTAGTTATTTCCAATTTTAATGATATTTGTTCGGTGCTTTTAATAGTAAAATTGTGAAATACACCCTGAAAACTTTAATTTTTGCACTCTAGTTTCTGCTCACTTATAAGTAATTATAGTAAATTTTGGTTTAGATATGTTTTGGAACATATTTAAAAAGTATTTTCGGCAGGCCTAATGCAGATTTATTTTCCTTTTGTCCATTTTTTAACACCTTAAAGTAGATTTTTTTTTTGGGTTGGTCTACTGCTGATGTACGTAAAGAAAATCCATTTGTTTTTGGAATAGCTAGCAAACCACCTGTTTACAAGTATTTAAGAGGATGTGTACTTTTAAAGGCATTTGCAGAAAAGGTATGTGAATGCCCTGATAAGATGAAAGCCACATTGCTAAGGAAACAACATGCCACGAAATTATCTAAACTAATAATAAATAATAAAGATAAGCAAGAAACACTGCACAAATTTTTGGGTCACCATCATACAAAAAAATTTTACTCGATAATTTTCCATTATTTATATATTTAAAGTGGAAAACCACTTTGGCACTAAAAAACATATATTAGATGAAGCGCGCAGCCTAATTTTTGTAGATAACGCAAAATGATTGAAATAGCGTACTTTATACCGTGGTAGCATATTTTAAAATCTATTTTTCTTTTATCTAAAAAGGAACATTTTTTATAGGGTGAGAGATAAAATATCACAAGATTTTTTTTTGGGTTGGTCTACTGCTGGTGTATGTAAAGAAAATCCATTTATTTTTGGAATAGCTAGCAAACCATTGCAGAAAAGATGAAAGCCACATTGCTAAGGAAACAACTTGCCACGAAATTATCTAAACTAATAATAAATAATGAAGATAAGCAAGAAATAAATGCATAAATTTTTGGATCACCGTAGCACAATTCATGATTTCATGATTTAAAAATTATAGGCAACACGTATTTACGAAGGAATTAAATGAGGTGCCATTGTTATTAGATGCAGCAGCTGGTTTACAACAAGTTACCACAGACATCCTTGATCTGCACCAAAATCAAACTACCACTGCTACTACTAATCCTCTGGACATTTCCAAAATGCTTGAGAACCCTCAAAAAACTTTAACTGATAGTAATCCAAAATTAAATTCAACACAACCTACAAATTTGCAAAATTATATGCAACTGCAGGAGCAAGGTGATTTTTTAATATACGTATGCTTAATTTAGAAAAGTATTGGAAACTATGTCTGCTAGTCCTTCCACCAATATATATAATTGTATTATCTTTATTACTCGCACTGTATTTATAGTTTCCTTCATTGCGATGAATATCTATTATCCTCTTTCTATATTTATCACCTGAAAATAAAACAATAAACAATAAATATATAAGTATATAGTAATGTTACTACAAAATATTTAAATAGGGAAATACTTAATTGCAGCAGAACAGAGGAATGATGCATGTGAGCGAAGGGGATTGCGCAAAAGCTCATTTAATGCAATAAACTCCCTTGCGCTAATGTTTCTTAGTGCTGGGCAAAGGTAAATTTAAATTTTAATCTTAAATCGAGAGACAGTGAACCGAAAAGTGTTTTACTTAACTAAGCACGGAAAATGGCGTATCATGTGTTTAAGTATTTTAAGAAAGAAAAATAAGACAGTTGAGATACATCACTTTATGTATAAATTTTATAAGATGATAAGATATCACATTATAGTGGCAGAAGTGAACCAGAAGTTATGAACCAATTTGAAATAGCATCGTTCCAATGAGATATTGTGAGTTTTATTGCAGAACATGTGATTCAGGTGAACATACAATATCGGAAAGTGCTAATTGAAAAGTATGGAATAAGATCTCGAATTTCTTATTGATAGAGAATTAAACATTTGCGTCCAAATGTCAATTGTCTACCTGGATGAAACCTATTAGTACAGTGAACACATGTCTTCGAAGTGAATAGATGACTCGATGATAGGAATATGTCGAGAATATGAATCAAAGGTAACAGATTGATTATGGGTCATATTAATGGGGAAACGGGATTCTTCCCTGGATGTTGGCTAATATTTAAATCAGAATGTACAACTGGGGATTATCATAAATAAATTCTGAAAACTATGAAAAGTGCTTGGAGCAAATGTTGATCCCTAATTTGCCAAAATATTCTGTAATCGTCATTGACAAATTCTACCATATGTAGTGAAGATGAATCCAGTACTATCATTAAATCCCAGGATGGGAAATATGATGAAATAATTAGCTGGTAGGAACATTAAATTTGAACCTAGTATCTTGATCCTCAATTATAAAAAATTATCAGAAATGAAAAAAAAAAGGTTCATTATAACCTACGACAACCTTATTGTAAAACCATGGAAGTACCTTTCTACGTGTACCACCGTATCATCCAGATTTAAAACCTACTGAATTGAATGGACTGCAGTTAAAATTAATAGTTATCATGGAACTCTCAAATCAATAGTGTTCTAAAAAAACTCTCTCACTCGATTGTTTTATCATCTGTAGGCTAAGGTCATATGTGAATTTAAAAATTTTGCTATCAAACTATTTTTCATATGTTAATTCAGCATTGTGTTATGGCATTGTCAGCTGGTGCAATGCAAACCGGATAAATGAAGTACTAACTGCGCAAAAAAAGTAGTTCGTACAATGAAATTTAAAGGTGCTAGACACTCTTGTCGGGAACTGTTGAGAGACTTAAAAATTCTTACTGTTATATCTACGGTGTGTGCTATTTAAGACCACAACACTCCGTTATTTTGGAACGCGTTGACCGATTAAAATTTTTTTTTTTTTCGACAAGCTTTATTTGACTGCATTGAAAAATTTGTAATTTTCATATTTTCAAGGCCTACTAAGCTCCTCTAAATGGGTCGAAATTTCGATATCGACTATTAGGCAATTTTTTATCGGCAAATTGGATAGCGTATTCGATTCGCAGTTGTCTCAAATACCTCTATACAAAATTTTAGCTCGATACCACAAATAGGGTGTTTGTTATTCAATAGCAAAATTTAAAATTTCTCACTTTTCGACTGGCCCTGTATAAAAGTCGGTTAGGTTTACTAAAAAGGTAAAGTAGTCATTCGACTTAAAGAACATCAGATACTAAATGAGGAAGAAAAAAGAAAAGTTATTCTTTAAATAAATAGTGCTTTTATATATTATTCGGTTGCTGCACGTAGGTGCCTTAATGAAAATTTTTCGAATGGATAGTTGTGTATGGATTTTTTTAATACATTTAGTTCCTTTTGTTTTAAATAATGAACAGTTTGCCTCGGAATTTCCGTTGAACGATTAAATAATTAAATATGTTGTAAACAGATCTTACCTGGCGGTAAACAAGTAAATTCTTTTACATGTGGTTCATTACCATGAAGCAGCTCTAAATGTCTTGGAATTTTTACTACAATTTTTCCACAGAACACACATGCTCGACCCTTGGTAGGATATGATCGGTTTTAATTTGGAGTTTGTACAATATGCCCCTAAAAAAAAACATTAAAACTACTAAACAATAATTACACTTACTCATTAGGTGTATTATGTTGCTATTGACACATTTACGTTACATTTTTGTTCAATGTTTTGTTACATTTAAGTGTAGCAAAATAGTTATTTACATTACTAGTCAGGAACGTGATACTTTACTAGACAAGTGTATAGGTGAATTACAGAACAAGCTGAAGGTAGACGAGTCTAGTAAAACTTTACCAACATTCTACAGAACCGTTTTTGTTTATCTTGCAAACTACCTTATTGTTTTTATGAAATTTTACCTGTTCCTGGTTAAGGATTCCATCTGTGTTATTTACGTTGAAATTTCCACTTATTTCACATTCTGGAATTCCATTAGCAACAGCATCTTCTGGAGGTTGTAGAATTTCCGGCAGGGTGATATTCTCATCACACTACAAATAATGACAAAGTTGTTAATTAACATGTTATTATGGATATCTCAATTATATCGTAATTCAGATCAGTCAAACAACTCAACAATTTGAAAAAATACTTTACTTTTGATTGTTATAACAAATTATATAAAGAAGCTCTACTTTTATCAATATTTAAATTTGCTGAAACTTATACCAAATAATATCAGTGCCTGCATAATAATTTTGAAATGTAAGCAATATTTTGAATATTTGACGTTAAGACCATCTTATCGTGGTCTTCTTCTGAAGCGAAGTGAGCTTTGCCAGACTAGCTTGTCTTCAGAAGAAAATCACGATAATAGGGGTAACGTCAAGTTTTTGAAATAACCAACGCAGGAAAAACCCGCAGAAGCCTTGAAACCGAAATGTGAAAAAAGCAGAGATGCGCAGAGGAAACTTTCCATATTTGATAAAGGTCTGTAAAAGTCATGTAAATAATATAATTGTATGCACTTATTTGGTATCAAAATGATGCAAGCTTCATTTTGATACCAAATAAGCACATACAATTATTATATTATTTACATGACTTTTACACTTTTATCAAATATGGAAAGTTTCCTTTGCACATCTCTGGAAAAAAGTGTATACTTTTGAAATTTTGGTTCTTTATCATTTTTTGCTACATTCAAATTTCTCTCAATCATTTAGTGAAAGAAATCAAAAGTGAAC
Source organism: Rutpela maculata (assembly GCA_936432065.2). Taxonomy (NCBI): domain Eukaryota; kingdom Metazoa; phylum Arthropoda; class Insecta; order Coleoptera; family Cerambycidae; genus Rutpela; species Rutpela maculata. The sequence goes on from OW386285.2 coordinate 185,402,700, forward strand.
AATTATACCGCCTTAATCTATTTTCTACGGAGTTATGACTTGTTTGTAAAAAAGTCAGATTTGTAAAACATACGATTAATAACTTTTTTAAATATTTCAAAAAGGAAACCGTCATCTATCATTTTTTGAGATACTGATTATGAGGTTCAAAATTTGCAAAAAGAAAAGGATGGAGAATATGAAATGGCCGCTTGATACAGAATGAAGTCATTTTCTGCAAGGCAGCAAAAAAAATTATTCATTACATTCTACAGAACCGTTTTTGTTTCTATTTCAAACTTCTTGATTGTTTTTATGGAATTTTACCTGTTTCTGGTTAAGGATTCCTTCTGCGTTATTTACATTGAAATTTTCATTCATTTCACATTCTGGAATTCCATTAGTAGTAGCATCTTCTGGAGGTGGTAAGAGAATCTCCAGCAGGGTTATTCTCATCGCACTACAAATAATGTCATAGTTGTTAATTAACTTGTTATTATGGATATTTAAATTATATTGTAATTCAGATCAGTGAAACAAATCAACAATTTGAAAAATACTTTTTTTTCCTTATTGGTTGTGGTGCCGAAACCCCGACGGACTGAAGCTTATTGTACCCCATAGTTTTATTATCCCATTAATTCCGTTCCTCTCCAAAAGGCAAGTGTATACTTTTGAAATTTTGGTTCTTTATCATTTTTTTGCTACATTCAAATTTCTCTCAATCATTAAACCCTTTCACTGCTCAAGACGACTATACTCGCTGTTCGACCAACTGCTCAAAGCGAGTTAACTCGCATAATATTTTAAAATTGGTACCAGCTGCTCTAGACGCATAAATTCGTGTAGGCGTGATCTAAAGATAAATAACGATTTATTGATAGCGCGCGCGCGCGCGCGCTCGTGACAACGACTATAAAGAATATTCTCCCATAATATTTACTAAATACCAGTTTTATATTACGTAAATTTTTATTTTTATAATTATATAACAATAGTATCGTAAATATTATACAGATATTATTTTATATTAATTTTAAATATGCTAATTTTAATTACATATTTATTCCCGATTTTATTTATAGTATAAACAACATAAAAAAATATTCTAATTTTAGATTTTTATTCCCGATTTTATTTATAATACAAAATATGGCGCCCGCAATAAAAAAAAATTAACAAATATTTTAATCTTAGTTTTTTATTCCCGATTTTATTTATAATACAAAACATGGCACTCCAATAAAATTTTTTTTTTAAATAATAAAGTTTACTTTTATGTTTTTATCCCCGATTCTATTTATAATACAAAATATGGGACCCCAATAAAAAAAAAATTAATAAATATCTTAATTTTAGTTTTTTATTCCCGATTTTATAATATAATATAAAATATGGTGCCCCAATATATTAAAAAAAATAAAAAGCATGCTAATTTTAGTTTCTTATTACCGATTTCAGTTTTTTTTCCTTTATAATTAAGAGAACAATAAATAATTTGAGAATAAAAGAAAAATAATTAATGGGAGACCATTTTGATCTTTGACCCATTTGCTTCAGACTACTCTAGGCGACTATACTCGCACGCGATGATTTTAACTCGCACAGCGGGAGAGGTTAGCTTGAGCCTCTCCGCAGTGAAAGGGTTAATAAAAGAAATCAAAAGTGAACAACGATACCGCCTTAATCTATTTTCTACGGAGTTATGACTTGTTTGTAAAAAAGTCACATTTGTAAAACATACGATTAATAACTTTTTTTAAACATTTCAAAAAGGAAACAGTCATCTATCGTTTTTTGAGATACTGATTACGAGGCTCAAAATTTGCAAAAAGAAAAGGATGGAGAATATGAAATGGCCGCTTGATACAGAATGAAGTCATTTTCTGCAAGGCAGCAAAAAAATTATTCATTACATTCTACAGAACCGTTTTTGTTTCTATTTCAAACTTCTTGATTGTTTTTATGGAATTTTACCTGTTTCTGGTTAAGGATTCCTTCTGCGTTATTTACATTGGAATTTTCATTTATTTCACATTCTGGAATTCCATTAGTAGTAGCATCTTCTGGAGGTGGTAAGAGAATCTCCAACAGGGTTATATTCTCATCGCACTACAAATAATGTCATAGTTGTTAATTAACTTGTTATTATGGATATTTAAATTATATTGTAATTCAGATCAGTGAAACAAATCAACAATTTGAAAAATACTTTTTTTTCCTTATTGGTTGTGGTGCCGAAACCCCGCCGTACTGAAGCTTATTGTACCCCAGAGTCTCATTATCCCATTAATCCCATTCCTCTCCAAAAGGCAAGTGTATACTTTTGAAATTTTGGTTCTTTATCATTTTTTGCTACATTCAAATTTCTCTCAATCATTTAATAAAAGAAATCAAAAGTGAACAATGATACTGCCTTAATCTATTTTCTGCGAAGTTATGACTTGTTTGTAAAAAAGTCAGATTTGTAAAACATACGATTAATAACTTTTTTAAACATTTCAAAAAGGAAACCGTCATCTATCGTTTTTTGAGATACTGATTACGAGGCTCAAAATTTGCAAAAAGAAAAGGATGGAGAATATGAAATGGCCGCTTGATACAGAATGAAGTCATTTTCTGCAAGGCAGCAAAAAAAATTATTCATTACATTCTACAGAATCGTTTTTGTTTCTACTTCAAACTTCTTGATTGTTTTTATGGAATTTTACCTGTTTCTGGTTAAGGATTCCTTCTGCATTATTTACATTGGAATTTTCTTTTATTTCACATTCTGGAATTCCATTAGTAGTAGCTTCTTCTGGAGGTGGTAAGAGAATCTCCAGCAGGGTTATATTCTCATCGCACTACAAATAATGTCATAGTTGTCAATTATAGATTATTTGACAAACTATTTGTTTACAATGTTACAAAAATTTACCTGTTCTTTCGCTGTGTTACTTTCTGTACCATGTCCACTATTATTACAGTCAGTAGTAACTGTTGTTTGCGCCACAATTTTTAAATTACTGTCCACCAAAGCTCTCTGTTTTTGAAGAAGCATTGGTTTGGAGAACCCCTCTTCAATAATTTCCGCTCTATAGCACGCTTTTTTCCTCCAAAATACTGAAGCTATATTTCCTTGGCGGGATTTAATTTCTTTGTTTTGACATACATTATACACCCCATCATCAAAACGGACCAAAATAGAGGGGTACATCTATAAAACAAAGAAGAAAGGTAGCTAGGGCCTATTTTATTTTTGGATTTAAATTTTAAGAAATAATTTTTTTATCATCTGTCATCAATACCTATTTAATTGATTTCACCCCAAATGGAACCTCCCCCCACTCGCACATATCTCTTCTATCCCTTTTAAGTATTAGATAACCAGAATCCAGGAACGGTATCGCTAATTTTTTTGCATTTAAAAAGTGTTTAGGAACCCTCCAAAAGTATTTTTTTTTTTCAAAAAAGTTCATCTAGACTACCTTCTCCACTTATCCCCAAGTAGCAAGGTGTCGTCATTATGACGTCTCTTTTAGGTGATCAGCTGTCAGTAGTAGACGTCATTCGAAACGATTTTTTTTTATTTTAATCCAAAAATAAAATAGGCCTAAAACCGGCCTTAGATGACTTTTAATAAGATTATTATTTAGAACATTCATCTGTTCTACTATTATCCGTATCTTAATTTTAAATATATAATATAATGAATTATACCTACTTTTACTTTTAAAATGATGTATTTGAAGTATTTGAAGTATTCCATACACAATCAACTAAATCAAGTAAAAACACAAAAACATGTACAGAAGCAAGAAGTACATAAGAAGTGTATCAGGCATCTATTCCGTTTTCCGATCCGTTAGATTAAAAGCGTGCCGGAAGGATAAGCTGGGGCCATAGAAAAAATATGTATTATAATAATATATATATTTTATCTATGGCTGGGGCACGACAAACGAAGCTGTTTTGACGTCACACAATGCGCAGTTTGTTATGGGCAAGGACGCTACAAATTTAACCAATCGGTGTCCGGCGTTATGATGTCTCCTTTGTCATGGCATGTACTGTTGCGTCAAGTTGCCCCCAGCCAGAGACGAACCCAGCTATTTTTTTTGGGGGGGGGGGAAAGCTACAACTAATTTGCCAACTGCCCATTTTTTTTACAACTTATATTTCCTTATGTTTTTTTTTATTTCAGACTTAATCTATAAGTAGCCTAGCGATACAAATATTATGCAAAAGAAGTTTAACTAAACTACATGATGTAGGCGCTAGACCTAAGTTGACCCCGCGCTCTCCTTCGTCTAAAAGCTACTGGATGAGGTAACCGTTATAGTTATATGACCATGGAGAAAAACAAGATATAGTTTGTACCAACGATAATAGGGTCTACACACGATCCAGCGGCAGGGACCCGACATTGTCGGTACGCTTTGAAGATAATTGGAATTCTAGCGGACCAGTTCACTTTTACGAATGAGTTCAAAGCATGCCGACATGGCTGGGTCCCTGCCGCTGGATCCAGCGATATAAAAAAGTTCGCAAAAAAAACGTAAAGGGCACCGACCTGTATCAATTTCAGTCTATTTACATAAAAGGCCATAAAAGTGTTCGGCTTCTTTATTATCATCACAAAAAAAAATGGTCACATATTTTCCGAACAAAAATGTAGGCCACTCCCACTGAATATAATTGGTTTAAATTTTCTCTACCGGAATTATGATAGGTTGGTGGTCAACGTGGACTAGCGTTGTCAAATTGGACCGGTGGGCGGTACACTAACTAGAAGCGGTCGGCATCCTTTATGCTTTTTTGCGAGCTTTTTTGTATCGATGAAATATTTGTGCAATACACTATACAATACGATTACGCGCAAGTCGGGGTGCAAGTTCGTGAACGTCCGCGCTAGTACGGCTACCGGCCACTTCCCACTTCACATTGTGATACGCAATAGGTAGCATTATGGGGTCTACACACGATCCAGCGGCAGGGAGCCAGCCTTGTCGGCATGCTTTGAACTCATTCGTAAAAGTTAACTGGTCCGCTGGAATTCCAATTATCTTCAAAGCGTACCAACAATGTCGGGTCCCAGCAGCTGGATCGTCTGTAGACCCCTTTAATAGTCCCAGATTCTGATTCAGTGTCCTCTAAGAATTTAATATTTTAACAATTTCTGACCGACAACAATTTGTTATTATTATTATCTCTCGTTGAGAGGTTGGTAACTGATATTAGTGATACTCAATATAAACCAACAACAAACGACTTTATAGCTAGGACAAAGCATTGTATTGATAAAGGCAAAAAGGAGTGTTATTCTAATATTTCTAATGTAAGACAGTCTTTGAGAATTGTATGTCTACTGGGTCGAACGTCGAATTTCCGCGAGTTGACGAGTTTATTTTGGTCCCGTTCGACTGGCGGGCGGACCACGGTCGGACTGCTAAAAAGCGTTCTAATCAGCGGTCTGAAGTTGGTCGACATGGTCACGTTTTATGATACGACTGTGAAAGCGTTCGACCTCGTCCACTATGGGCGTGCCCACGGTGGTCCCAGTCGAATATAGCCTTTGTTGGCCCGTCGCGTAGGCCCGTCGGCGTCGTGCGTTGTCCGTCGACTATTCTGTGGCTCTCACATCAGTCACATCTAGTCATAAATAATATCAATTAAAATTATTTATAAAAAAATGGTCATAGTGACAGTGTCATTTAATTTTTATCAACTCATTATTCGTTTTTTTGCAATTATACCCAATAAAGATTTTTTTACATTTTTGGTGATTTTCCCAACTCAATCAACATTGGGGGGGGGAGCGTACCCCCCCCATAACCCCCCGTGGGTTCGTCTCTGCCCCCAGCCATTCATTCGGCGAGGTCGTTGAGGATCACGGTCAGTATACTATACGGTTATATCTTCCAGCAGCTTTTGGACACAGTTTAAAAATATACAGTTGGGTCACAGAAAAAGAAACAATCAGAATAGAATCTCTCATTGGCGCGAAAAGTTCGCGCATCTACATCGCACACTGTCAATCTCGGACGGAATTGTAAAATATTGTGCCAGGCCCGGATCACGGATTTCTTCTGTAACCGGATCGTCTGCGACAAATGGTGAATGGCGTGATCTCGCCTCGTGATACAGTTTATATATCATGATGCCGCCTAACTAGTTAAGAAATATTGAAAATCTAAAACAAATATTATTTGTCTTCATCTAATGTTTCACAGGTTTTTTGAATCTCTACCGGGCCCTTCCTAAAAGGGGTAAAAAATATTGAGTACTGTCCTGAACTCGCCCAACAAAAGAATGGCGGAAATTTACAACACGAGATCTTCGACCATATATTACCTAGACCCGGTATCTTAGCCAAAGTATAGAGAGTTTGTTATGTATACTAAGGCGGCGCTGACTATGGCAGCCGCGGGTGCTAAAGGGGGATATTTTTCTGTGTACGGGACCCTTGCCAGTGGCGTATATTCGTGAAGGGGTCTGAATGTTGGATAATATATAAAATTAATTAACATTGTGATGTTTAAAATTAAGCCCGAGTATAAATTTTTTTTCGAATTTATAAGCATACTTTTACAACAATATTCTACTACTGGAAAATTGCAAATGGAGATATTAATTTAGCTTTTCTAGATAATAAAAAAAATACTTTTGTTATTGTATAAAGCAGAGATGTTGCCAAAAATTAGTAATACAATTATTAGTCATTATTTAGGTTTAGAAATTACTGTTTTTCACGGGGGAAAAAATACATTTTCATATTTTTTTTCAAATAGTAATAAATGGTCATTGATGGTATTCCCTTTCTTGTGTGTATTGTATAATTTGTATTGGTAGGTAATGTGTGACATAAATAACATAAAACAATTCACACAAATCACATAAATTCTAATAAAGTTAAGTACATACGTGCATTAAAAAATTTGCCATCTCAAGCTGCTATTTGAACGTAGGGCTATATAGACACCAACTAGTTTATCCTTGCTCAGTCGGTGTACTTTATGTAGTACACCGACTGAGTTATCGTGGTCGATCATCATATGAAGTAAATGTTTTATAGGCAAAATGTTTTTTCACAAAAAAAAAGTAAGAATTAAAACACACATTTTGTATCGATATTTTATTAAGTATAAGTACATCTTAATTAGATCATAATTTAATAAAGACGTTGCTGAAAACAAACAATTTATAAATAAGTAATTAAATAAACAGTAAAAATATAAAGTGTCGTGTTCTTTATTAGAAGATATAAATACATTAAATTAATAATACTAGGTTATTACAACTTATTGCCGTTTATTCTATGTTAATTAACAAATACACCTTCAATACAATAAATGAGTCGATTCTTAATCGCTGCATATATCCATATCAGCTGGGTTAACAAAAACTTATTCTCTACAAAAATTGGTATATATGAAACCCATTCACTAATTAAACTATATACAATATATTAAAAGACTAAAAGGTTTGCGTACTCTTAAGTAACGCTCAAATGTTAAATAAATACTATCCAAAAATTAAAGATATGACACCAAGACTGAGAATAACTTCAATTATGATTTTTAGTGTCTAAAATTCGCATCACTATCCTCATCGAAGTGATGAAAAGTATATGTACTCTGTGCCAAAGGGGGGCGATTTGGAAAAATGAGAAGTACAACAATTTTCTACTATACTCTCTAGCAGGGCCAAAAGTCAAACTTAAAACTACGATAGATATGGTAATTAGTTGCGTTGTTCACATAACACATTCTCTTGGCTGATGATTAGGCAAAAAATTTAAAATCTAATGACCAATTCATTATACTATATTGAGAAATGCACCCAACATATTTTACAGCCACTTGCATTATCTTTACTGAATGTCTAGTGGCATTTAGGTCAAACCGAGAAAATTATTTGATTATTTAATCTTATTTTAAAACAATAATTTTTCATTTAATTAATTTCTACTGAAATCGATATGTTTTTAAAACTAATTTAGAATATTTTAAGGTTATATATATAGAGGTGATAGGTACCTTAATAAATTTGGAAAATCTGTCAGTGCATATCTAGTATATTAGCATTATTAGAAAATATTACTAGCGGTTAGTTCGGTAATAATTCGTTATTATAGCTTAGCGAGTTAAAACTGTCAGCTCCTGTTTTAACGATGTTAATTTTTACTTTTTAATTTTTCTAGTGTCGCTAAGCTCTAAAAGTAATTTCTTGTATGTTGAGCTTCATCTGGCTCTTCTTCTTAGACTCTGTATGTATATCATCATCTGATGAACCATCCTCAAAGCAATGTGGTAAAGGTTGGTACTGAAATAAAACATAGAGAGTATTATTTTTGATGTAATATAAGTATACAAAAGTCTCGGAAAAGAAATAAAAGAAAAAAATAATTACCTATTGCATTTGATGATCACTTTCCAAAAAATAATACAAATATATTTGAATCAAATATTATTAATAAACGGTGCTTTAACAAATGATTGTTTGTTAACAAATAAAATATGAATAATTTGTCTTTTTCATAAAATGTACCTAATTCCAGGTTTATACATGCATGAATTTACTGGCGCCAGTTACCACGCCAGCCCAACTTGCGCGCCAGTAGAGGTTTACACACAATTTTAAATTTTATCTAGTCAGTCTTATTCTTTGACTTCTGAGTGCAGGTGGTTATTGAGACAAAATGTCAAGTAATAAATTAAAGAAAATAATAATTCGTACCGGGTGCTGCATTGTTCTATGAGGGATTGTTCAACAGATTAGCAACGTGGAAAATAAACTAAATGATAAGCAAAGAGACCGTATCTGGTTAAGAAAATGGATTGCAAGTAGAGAAAACTTAGGTGCATCAGAAAGAGTGTTAAAACTTTCAATAGAAGATCCTGAATTTTTTAGAAACCGTTTATTGAACGAATCTTAGCCTTACATTCACACTGTCAAAACCATCAATCGCCATTGTTGTTGCTATTTTTTCATGAACAATTACTCGAGATTCTCTATTTTTATAACAATTAAAATGCGCATCCCATAAACACGCCTCTTTTTCATATAATTCAAGAAATTTTGTAATTTCCTCAGAAATCCACTGTTATTTGTTGTTTTCTTAATGCTCATTTTTATATTCTATAGACGAATTTATATTAGTATAGTTACTTGTACTGCTGTGCGCAAAAAAAATGGGACAAGTCTTATATCGTATAAAATCTAGTTTTGTACATCTAATTAATTTTTGTGACATTGTCAGTTATTTGTCAAAATTCATTGCAAGTGTGCAAATAGAGACAGATTTATATTAGGAAAAAATAGTTGTCCTATTTTTTTTTTGCTCACGACAGTACCAGCTACTAATACAAGTAACTAGCCAAGATAGTGTCTCTAGACAACTCAAAGTTTATGTCAATTTTACTTCATAGTGGCGTACAACTTGGTACTGGCGGGCCACAAAGTTGGAAATTCCTAACATTTTTGCATCATTGCATGCAAGGTCAAGACTTGCTCGCCAGTTCTCGCCAGTAACTGTTTATACGTTCAATATATTTTTACTGGGGTGCCAACATCTACTGACGCCACTAAATCCATGCACATATAAACTCGCTATTAAAGCAAGTATTGTGAATGTATAAACTGACATTCAGATTTTCATGGAAATGTACATTGTTAACCTAAATTGAATTCAAAACAGCTGTTTTTAAAAAAATGTTTACTGTCTGTATCACCTTTTTTTTGAGATATTTCAATTTGTTTCTTTTCGTACTTCATACTAAGATTATCCTGATTATTTTTTTTATAAAATAAGTCATTCGGAAATATTCTTTATTATCTTGCAATGTACCAATTTTGAAAGCAACAACTGTTATATGAGCAGAAGTACAAACATTTTATTATTTATTCATGCTATACATTCATAAAAGTCACATAAAAGTAATTGTATTGTATTGATATAGAATCAAAATTGAACGTCGCATGCAGTTGATCAATACGTTTTAAAATATCATCGGTAGTGTAGATTATACTTACCCAACAGAATGTGTTCTGAATATTTAACGTGCTTGCTATAGATAATATGGTACTTTTCCTAAGTACTTTACTTTATTGAACGACGTTTTGCATACATCTTGTGGTCTCTATAACTGGTCCAATTTTCCGTCACTATTTTTGGGCATCCAATTCTTTTAGAAATCTAAAACATTAAAAATAGATATAATATATTATGACACTTAATAAATTGTACTACCTACTTAAACTATCAGTTTATTAACTCATATTTGATCTCATGCAATACCTATATAATTTAAACCAAATATACAGAAGCTGGTTTAATAAGCAGTACCTATTTTAGTTTTATTTGCATTGAAAAACTAAGAGTACCTAGTCAATATTAGTTAGTCTAAGATCTGAAATGCCTCATAGACAAATTCAACTTTATTAAAAAATTATGTATTAAGTCTGTAAAATAATTATCTACTTATATATTATTTTATTTTAGAGAGCACCTGAAACCCTACGACTACGCCTGAGGAATAATTACAAATAAGATAATACTTACCTACAAAATGATTTATTCCATTCTTTCTCTAACGCGGGATCGTATATAAAACACTATTTACCGATTTTGAAAACAGAAAAATTGTCTGGCTGTTATGGAAGTCTAAGAAACACATAAATAAAACAAAAATAGCCACAAATAACAATGGCGATGTAAACAAAGTTTTAATGCATTTTCGACATTCGACCCGCGACGTTTGAATTAGCCAATAGAATTCAGGGTACCTTGAAACCCCCCGCAAAAACATCTTGTAACATGCGACACGCCCACATGCCGAGTCTAGATAATATATGGTCGAAGCACGGATCAAAGGATTTTTTGGCGACATTCCCTTCTGATTGTTTCTTCTTCTTCTGTGGTTGGGTCACTTCCCCTCATTTTTGTCCAAGACCCCCACTCACGCTATCGACGCCTGGACTACACTCAGTAGCAAAGGTGGTTTGTTGATTCTGTGTTTCTAACCTAAACACAAAATTAGGTTATTATTTTATTTTGAATGCAAATAGTTAGAAACAGTTGTAAAAACCAATACTGATACTGATAGAAAATATCATTCTGCTCCCTGGTTGTTCAAGCAGTACCTGTGCTAGAGAGTGATCGTTTAATTTTTTCCCGTTTTCCTAAAGTAGAACCAAGGTAAGTTAAAGTCACCAATAATAATTTCTTTCGTGTTCTTTATCGAATTTTGTATTGAATGGACACTTTTTCAATAATTGTGCCCAGTACTCGTGTCAGCATTTATAATTTTTGTATCGATTTCTTCTAATTTAGTTAATAAGAGCCAAATAAGGTAAATAGAAAAGCAAATGTTTTTCATATCATTTTGTAGCCACACTTTTTAGTATTAAAAGAAGTTTTTTACTTTGAACAGAAAATTTTATATATGTGGTTTAAATTCATCGATCATATTCAATGATCATGTCGTGAAGTGCATGGTTTGATGTAAATACTTTGACGCATTTGAAAGCAGTAGTTGTTTGTTGGATAAACTGTGTTACATATATGTACTTATAATTTTATTAATATAATTTAATATTTGCCAGGTTACTTGTGGAAACAATTCGTAGATAAATCTGAAGATAATAAATACAGTTCAGAAAAATGCTGTGTTCAACAATTTTGGTATGCAGTGTGCATTTCAAAAACGAGTATGCAAGACGATTCATATAAAAATGATGCATTACCCTCATTGTTTCGTCTTCTATTAAATAAATATAAAAATATGATTTGATGTTTTTGATGAGCACGATTATTTATTTCATAAGTATGTAGTAAAAAATAGAAAAAAATCATTATTCAGTTTGTAAAATATAGTTGTTATAATTTTCGTTTTTTAGAGAATTCATTTGTTCAAAATTTGCAATATAAATATAAATAAAAAAGGTAAACTACAATAATTTTTAGATGAAAAATCATTTCGCTTTGTATTCTTATTTTCTATTTGTTAGTTACCTACTTAGGAACATATTTTTATTAAAAATAATGTTTTATTTTATAGAATACTCCATACAAAGTAAGGATGACCATCGTCTATAACCTCAACGTCTCGTTTAGAAGATATAAGCCATCAAGTGTTGTTTTACTTTAGTAATAGGTACCAACTTGCTTTATCATCACTTGCAATTTGTACTCTCGTCTTTTTTATTGCATTTGTCACGTATGTAGGTAAATATAAATAGAAATATTTTTAAAATGTGTTATATTCTTAATTTTAATAAAATAGTCGTAATATTTAATTGAAAAAAAAAAATACAAACTCCTGATTGTTAAGTTTCATAATACTTTATATACTTTACGTTTATATTTATTGGTGGTCTCTCACTGTATTATATTATTATATATCCATCTATTATATTTTTCTTACTTATTTGTTAATCATTAGCAAATATAGAATTAATCTGTTATTAAATAATGTTTATAATATATTTATTGGAAATTTATATGTGATTATAGTTTTTAATAGTTATTTATCTAACCCCGCTATGAAATATTAAATTCTAAATGCATTTTTGACGTTACGAAATGTCACATTTTTCATAACTGTCAGTTTCCAGTTTCATTACATAACTAGTGATGTAATGAATTTTTTTTTCCTATTTTAAAGCGGGATTAGATAAAATTTTGTAACGTTATGCAAAAGTAATTTTATTTGGCTCATATAATTTGCAAAACTCGCTCTCTTCGCTCGTTTGTTTTGGCAAATATTACATTCGTCAAATAAAATTAGTCTTTTTATAACTGGTTACGTAAATAACTATTATGTAACCAGTTATGAAAATTAATTTTTCATAACGTGTTAAGTACAAAATTTTATCGGGTGAAGTTTGACTTACCGGAAATGTGTTATGTCAAAATGGTTTCCATGGTAACGGTCGTCATGGTTACCACTACCCAATGGTACTACTCCCATGGTGGGCACTTGCTTAGTTTTGAAGTTAGGTACTCCAGAATAGTGGAAATCATCTACAAAGAAGCAGTTGCTGTGGTAATGTTTACCACGGTACCAATACCTCTAGGGTACCACTCCCATGGTGGGCACTCGCTTAGTGACGAAATGATTATCTGTATTAGTAATTTTTATTTTCTTTTTTTGAAATTTGACTTACCGGAAATGTGTTACGTCAAAATGGTTTTCATGGTAACGGTCGTCATGGTTACCACTACCCAATGGTGCTGCTCCCATCGTGGGCACTCGCTTAGTTGCGAAGCTAGGTAGACACTCCAGAATAGTGGAAATGATCCACAAAGAAGCAGTTGCTGTGGTAATGCTTACCACGGTACCAGCACCTTAGGGTACCACTCCCATGGTGGGCACTCGCTTAGTTACGACATGATTAGCTGTATTAGTAATAAAACCCAACTTTTTTTATTGGTTATAATTAAATTAAAACAAAAATACAACTGAACATTAAATTTTTGAACGGAAATCTTCATATTCTATCCGTATGGCTTCTAAAAGTGAAGCAAATGGTTCCAGATTTCTTGTTTTGGTTCAACGGCGCCAAAGGTAAACGTATAAATTCAATGCAAATGAATTCTTCGCTTTTTTTTGTTTTGAACCATAACTTGGCTGATCTCCACGTGGTCTCTATCCTCTGTGTGTAGGTACCTTCTTCAGATTATATTTATATACAAGTAAAAAAATATATGTTATTTAATACAACTATAAATGATAGGTAAATGCCTTCTACAAATTCTGCGCAGTGATTCACAGTATAGTGGGTGTAACTATGACGAGGAAATGTTACAACAAAATGCATGACAAAAATATTAATTGCCATGGTATTTCGTTATTATTTGCCAAATATTTTGACAAATTCATTGAAAATATTCAAAAATGTATAGAAGTTTCAACAGTGCTCAAGCGACTGGTATTGTTTTGAATAGTAGTTGTTTACCAAAAACAACGAATGATGGCTATTTATTCTCTGTGAATGAAGGTCTAATACAGCCCCCCCCTCTTTGTAGAAAGAGGGCCAAAAATCATAACAGGCAAAAAGACGAACCATTTTCGCGATATGATATTGGAATTTTTGGGCTTGGAAGATACCGTTGCCCTAAAAGCAAAAAATGTCGACCAGATATCGCGGTTGCTGAGGGCTCCTGGTTTGCTTTATCAAAATTTAAAGGGATTCACCAAGAAATAAGGTAAAATTTTTAGTATATTGTAGTCGAAGTCGCATTAGTAGATCGACGGGTGAGACGCAAGACGCAAAACCCTTTGTACGCGCCGGCTAATTCCTTTGTCGGCATATCCGGCACTTTTCATATCTACTAAGTGGAAATATCTTATATCTGTTACGCCAACTATAGCTCTTAATAATGCGCGCTCCCTCAACGTTTCGAAATCCGCGCGCGCGTATGTCGATACGGGGACCGGTCGCGCGTTATCAAATTGAAACTGTTTTTTTCGTATATCGTTTCCACTAGTCTGGAGTACCTAGCTTCACAACTAAGCGAGTGCTCGCCATGAGAGTAGTACCATTGGGTAGTGGTAACTATGACGACCGTTACCATGGAAACCAGTTTAACAGATAAAACATTTCCGGTCGACGTTTCGAAATCCGCGCGCGCGGATTTCGAAACGTCGACCGGAAATGTTTTATCTGTTAAACTGGTTTCCATGGTAACGGTCGTCATAGTTACCACTACCCAATGGTACTACTCTCATGGCGAGCACTCGCTTAGTTGTGAAGCTAGGTACTCCAGACTAGTGGAAACGATATACGAAAAAAACAGTTTCAATTTGATAACGCGCGACCGGTCCCCGTATCGACATACGCGCGCGCGGATTTCGAAACGTTGAGAGGGCACGGTTGCTTAGCTTGCTCTCAATTCTTAAATCCAAATGGAAGTTTGATTTAAAAAAAGAAAAAAATCCTTTTAGACTCCTGTATGGTTTTGCACATAACGAATCTTATAGTCGCATTAGAACTGAATGTTCAAACTTAGAAGATAGTTGTTTTGTGTCCAATGATACCATCGCAGCACGCTTTAAATTTTGCAAAGAAATTATTGCCAGTGCATTTTCTAAAATGCAGGCAAGTTCCGGAAAAATTGGTGGTCCTGGAATAATTGTGCAGATTGATGAAGCAAAATTTGGCCACAGAAAATACAATCGAGGCAGACTAATAGAAGGACATTGGGTCTTGGGTATGATTGCCAATAACTCGGAGGACGTCCGAATGGTAGTTTGTCCCAATAATACAAGAGATGCTAGGACTCTGCTTCCGATAATTAAGAACCATATTGCGTTGGGATCTATTATACATTCAGATGAGTGGGGGGCGTATAATGAACTATGCAATCATGGTTACACGCACTATACTGTGAATCACAGCGTAGAATTTGTTGGTAAGTATTTACCATCATTTCGTAATATTAAATAACATATATTTTTTTACTTGTATATAAATATAAGCTGAAGAAGGTACCCATACACAGAGGATAGAGGCCACGTGGAGACCAGCCAAGTTATGGTTCAAAACAAAAAAAATTTCGCAGAATTCATTTGCATTAGATTTATGTGTTTACCTTTGGCGCCGTTGGATAAAAAAAAGAAATCTGGATCCATTTGCTTTACTTTTGGAAGCCATACGGCTAGAATATGGAGATTTTCGTTCAAAAATTTAGTCTGATGGAAGAAGTAACAGTAGGGGGTTTTAGCACGGTAAAAGTCCGGCTCGCCGTGATGCGATAGAGAACCAAGCACACGGTGTCCAAGAGGGATTTCCCCCAACCAAAAAAAAAAAAAAAATAAAAGTTACTAATACAGCTAATCATTTCGTAACTAAGCGAGTGCCCACCATGGGAGTGGTACCGTAGAGGTACTGGTACCGTGATAAACATTACCACAGTAACTGCTTCTTTGTAGATCATTTCCACTATTCTGGAGTACCTAACTTCAAAACTAAGCGAGTGCCCACCATGGGAGTAGCACCATTGGGTAGTGGTAACCATGACGACCGTTACCATGAAAACCATTTTGACGTAACACATTTCCGGTAAGTCAAATTTCAAAAAAAGAAAATAAAAATTATTAATACAGCTAATCATTTCGTCACTAAGCGAGTGCCCACCATGGGAGTGGTACCCTAAAGGTACTGGTACCGTGGTAAACATTACCACAGCAACTGCTTCTTTGTAGATGATTTCCACTATTCTGGAGTACCTAACTTCAAAACTAAGCGAGTGCCAACCATGGGAGTAGTACCATTGGGTAGTGGTAACCATGACGACCGTTACCATGAAAACCATTTTGACGTAACACATTTCCGGTAAGTCAAATTTCAAAAAAAGAAAATAAAAATTACTAATACAGCTAATCATTTCGTCACTAAGCGAGTGCCCACCATGGGAGTGGTACCCTAGAGGTACTGGTACCGTGGTAAACATTACCACAGCAACTGCTTCTTTGTAGATGATTTCCACTATTCTGGAGTACCTAACTTCAAAACTAAGCAAGTGCCCACCATGGGAGTAGTACCATTGGGTAGTGGTAACCATGACGACCGTTACCATGGAAACCATTTTGACATAACACATTTCCGGTAAGTCAAACTTCACCCATTTTATCTAATCGCACTTTAAAATAGAAAGGAAATGACAGAAATCAATACGT
This sequence comes from Rutpela maculata, assembly GCA_936432065.2. NCBI lineage: Eukaryota > Metazoa > Arthropoda > Insecta > Coleoptera > Cerambycidae > Rutpela > Rutpela maculata. The sequence continues at coordinate 185,419,346 of OW386285.2, forward strand.
AAAAATTCATTACATCATTAGTTCAGTAATGAAATTGGAAACCGACAATTATGAAAAATGTGACGTTTCATAACGTCAAAAATGCATTTAAAATTTGACATTTCATAACGGGGGAGGAAATACAAATATTTTGAATAAAAATTTATTTACTTATTTAAAAGATGTTTTCTTAACAAATTTTTTAGGCCCTACTCTTAAAAAAAACACTCAGATTTTACTTACTTTATTTTATAAATTATTTTGTTAACAGATTAATAAATTAATTAATTAATAAAATAACATACCAGCAGAAATTTACTTAAATCTCAAAATACATAATTTTTTCCGTGCAAATTATTAAATAAATAAAAAATAACTAAGTCTAAAACATTATACATTTATGTTTGTTTGTTTAAAAAGCAAATTCTTATTTAATTTTAATTAACTAGCTATAAATCTACAATGTTTTATGTATAACCTACCATTAAACAAATTTGTGCGATTAAGGTATATTAGGAAAGTAACACAAGGTATCATTACTGTAAGAAGTTACAATTAGAAACTAATACAACAGTAAATTTGCATAAATTTTTTTTTTTCAAAAGATACCTAACATTATTTTATTTTGTTATTACTATAAGTACAAAACATGTATTTAAAATCATAGATATGTCTCATCTTTCTCTTCGATTGCAGGCAGTATGTTCGTTTCTGAATATTTATTTTCTGAGGAATTTTTTGTCGAAACAGCATGATTTAATGATATGTTAATTGCTTCTATTATTTTAGTTGAGAAGCATAAAGAATCCTCAATTGAAATATTACTTAAATTGTTCACAATATTCCTATGTACTGTACCATTTAATTCAACATTGCAATTTCTTCTGTAGGCATATTTTTCCCTAATAAATTATTCTAGATTTATTTTTGTGATCTGAAATATAGTTGCCCTTCCACCTTTCGCACTTTGCCTATGCTCTCATCTTCATAAAAATTTTCTTCATGTCCTCCGATTCCATTCATCATGAACCCAAAATGTCCCAGCATGCTGATAAATCTGTAATAGCAGTAGTAAGGAAAAATGAACAATTATATAATTATAATGTTACATAACTAACTAAAAATAGATCTGTTTTGAATTTGGCAAAATACACGAAGGATTATTTAGAGTTTAACAATGAATTTTTGTGAATGTTGCAAATTACCCTCAACTGATTGTTAATTTTGAAATGAAGCACCCAAAGCGAAAGGTTTATCCCTATGCAATATGGTGTACAGACATCCTCAATTAAGTACTTAAGAGGAAACATGTCCACATAAATTAGACCATGAATATCTTGTAGTACAGATATGAAATATAGGTATTGTAGTGCAGTGGGCCAAAGCGCACGAGAGAAGAGCACACTTGGCCACACGGTTTATCGTGTACTGGGTTTGATTCCCAGTTCCGATGCTTGCAATGTCGGTGGGTAATGGCTTTGGACTTGAGAGTTGTGTATATATGTATGTATGTTTTATGCTTAATACTCAAAAAAATAGGAAGAAAATATAAAAAAACACTAGACAAATTCGACTATGAAACACCGAAATTACCTGGAGAATGAGATACCATAAAAAAAATTCCAGCGGTTGACTTTACCAAAGATGATTTTATGCTACTCCTAATATCTACCAAATGATGGCATAAGTCCATGAGATACTATTCAAAATAAAGACCTGGGATAAATAATTTTTAAAAACGTGATGAATTTTGTTGAGCTGCGATTTATCGTATATATTATAGAAAGGGCAAAACTTCAATATTTTTTTGGTCAATTTATATGTAAATCTAATTTTAATATTAATATTTAAAATACTCCCATTACCAGATATTTTTGTACAATACACATACCTGGTCCACATTTCTTATTACTTCCATTACTCTTTAAGTAAGAATTTAGCCTTCGACGTTATGATATCATGATTTAAACTTCTGTAACAAAAAAAAATTAAGATACGATTTTTTGTCAAAATAGTGGTTTATTTATTTATCCATTAATAATAAAACTACAAGTTCTTAGATTATTTAAGAATAAATTTAATAACATACCTGGTATAAGCTCAGTTTCCAATACAATTTTTAGAGTCCTACGAATTTCATTAATATTGTTTGATTCTTGCCTTTATAGTGTACGTTATGTAGCAAATGAGAATGTTTATTGTTTTAAATATTCCAATTATTTGCATTTTGTATTCTGATTATTTACAACATAACCAATAAATTTGACAAGCCATAAAGTACATTTTTGCGACATACCGGGTAAGTTGTGGTATGTATTATTAGCTTACCGCTTCATTTTCGCGAGAAGTGGTTTAATAGGGGAGTACGGTTTCACGTGACTTCTGATATGTCAAAACAGTAACCGCAGCTTACCCAGCTCTCGACGTAGGTTAGAAGCGGTATGTATCGCTGTCCTTGTTTACTGTCAAGCCCGTAAACTAACATCTTTTTGAATTTGTAAGAAATAATATAAAGTAACTATCTATATTTTCGCGACACCGGTTTGCAAATATATAATAATATGGTGGGGGTTTAACCACTACATACCACTCTTATTTAACCCGGTATGTCGCAAAAATGTACTTATTGTGACATTTCACCACAGGTCTAGCACCTCTAGTTGCTCGATTTTAAAATTTGCGCGTTCCCCTACATGCGCGTGGACTACACTCACTCGTCCTGGACTAGACATAAAAACCAAACTAAGGTCCACTGAAGTCCATAATGAAAAAATAGAGTGGGTATACTGTATATTCCTCTACTGTGTTTTGGACGAAGGAGCGCGCGGGGGGGGGGGGTTAACCGAAAATGACGTTGCCTCTAGACCCAGCCAGGGCCGGCACCAGACATTTTGCTACTCACTCAATTAATAAACACTGATATAAACGAATAGTATACACTGGGACGACAGCAAACTAGTTTATTACACCGGACAGTGACAGTGCGACGTGCGACAAACAATATGAAAATAAACACACTGTCGTTGTAATATGCCATACAAATTGAAAACACGACACGCGGAAACTAGTGCCGGCTCTGGATCTACCTAGACTTTGACCTTGATCTGAATAATTAAACAAATAAAGCGTGTAAGAGAGACAGATATCCTATTCCCATGCAAACGATAGAGACAAAGATATTGGTGGCTACATGACGTAGCCGCTAGACCCAAATTCCCCCCCCCCCCCGCGCGCTCCTTCGTCTAGAAGCTACTAGATGATGTAACCGTTATAGTTTAATGACCGTGGTTGTGGATATTACATTTTGGTATGAATTTGGCGGTAAATATAAACGTTGCCGTACAGTATATAGATTATACAAGTAGAGTGTTTATACCGGAGCTGGGCCTCCCCCCCACCACTTTTCGTGACGTCATGGGTGGTGGGGGGTAATTAGTGTGGTGGGGGGTAATTACTGTGGTAGGGGGTAATTACTGTGGTGGGGGTAATTGGTGTGGTGGTGGGGGGTAATTGGTGTGGTGGGAATAATTACTGTGGTGGGGGGTAATTGGTGTGGTTGGAGGTAATAAGAGTACTGAGTGATTGAGTAATTGATGTAGCAATGAGGACTTCATGATTTGTCGTTGCAATCTTATTCACGGGAGTGGGGGCAACCCATCCTTATAAAAGCAAGAGAGGAGTTGACACATGATCATTAAATAGGCTAGACTCCTATAGTAAATTTAGTATGCCTTCGTGTACGTCTTGTGGTAAAAGTTTTACACGTGGCGACAATTTACGTCGTCATGAAAGGCAGTCATGTGGGAACGATGGACCTCTCGCAAAGCGGCCTAGGGTTGATTCAACGCCTTCAACATCATGTACTAATATGCAAACATGTGATTGCTGTAACGTGACTTTAACAGCGACTCAGATGAAATCACATAGAAGAACTTTGCAACATAGGACAAATTCATGTGCCCCTATGGTGGATGGTGTAGCTATTGTCCAAACAGCTTTTAAAAATAGGATAATTACATATCGAGTGCATTGTGAAAATAATTATCTAGATTACGCCATGTTTTTCAACGAAATCAGACCAAAGATTCTCAATCTACTCGAAGAAGTGCTGCGTATCCATAAAACAGTGAAAGTAAATATGGAATCGTTCGCCAAGTACATTTTACCGACTCAAGATCTAACTGAAATGAAATCATTTAATACCTCCAATAGGATTTTGGATGAATCCATGGATCTGAATGATGTTTTGAATAGTTTTGTGGATTCAATGGTTACGCAAAGTACTGAGTTTCAGGAGCGTGATTCAGGTATACTAATATTTTTTTAAATTATAAAACATAATGATTAATCATTATCTCTTTTTTTAGGTTGGGCCCTCGAACGAATTGCTTTTGTTGAAATTAACGTAAACAAGTATAGCCCTTTGGGTGGTTCATCGTACATAAAATTACCGAAATACATCGAAAATAAGAAGGCGGTGGTGAATGTACAGAATCAAGATCAATGTTGCTTCGCTTGGGCTGTGACGTCAGCGTTATACCCCGCAAATGGCCATGTATCGTACACATCATCATATCCACATTTTTCAAGAGTATTAAATGTAACAGGTATGAATTTTCCAATAAAATTACGAGATATATCGAAATTTGAAGAAATGAATAATATTTCAATTAATGTATACGGTTTAGAAGAGAAATTTGAAAATAATAGGGTTAAATATGAAGTTGTTGGACCTTTACGTTACTCGGGTAAGAAATTGTATACTCACGTAAATTTATTGTTAATTTCAAGTGAATGTGTTGGCGATGAAAATCACCACTGTAATAATGATTGTGCTAATAGTCACTATTGTTAGATAAAGGATTTGTCTAAGTTAGTTTCCACTCAAGTTTCCGCTAGCGATCATAAGAAACATTTTTGCGATGGTTGTTTACTTTACTTTAATACTGAACGTCACTTATTTCAACACCAGAGAAATGACTGTAATCATATTTATACAACAGCACCAACAACAAAATTTCATATTAACAAATTTGGAAAATATTAAAATTTGAGAATATCGAGAAACAAATGCGAGTACCATTCGTAGTATATGCAGACTTTGAGTCAATTTTAAAACCTATCTATACGTGTCAGCCAAACCCCGAACTCTCTTTCACGAATAAAACCTTTAAACATGAGCCTTATTCATTCGCATATTACATTAAATGCTCTTTTGATAATTCTCTATCTAAGTTTGATTTATATCGGGGGTGTGATGCAGCCCGAGTGTTTATAGAGCATATAGAGACAGATTTAAGGAATGTATATAATAGACATATGAAAAATATAGTCCCAATGGCTAAACTCACAGCGCAAGAAAACCTAGACTTTCAGAATGCGACCGTGTGCGGTATATGTGGGGGGGGGGGGGGGCTTTCGAGGGGGAGGATGTTAAAGTTCGAGACCATTGTCACTTAACGGGCAAGGTAAGATTTGGTGCCGCACATTCTGTATGTAACTTAAATTACAAGTTACCCAATTTTATACCTATTATATTTCACAACATGAGTGGATACGATAGTCACCTATTCATCAAAGAGTTGTGCAAATACAAGGATAAAGTTGGTGTAATAGCACAAAATAAAGAAAAATACATATCCTTTACGAAACATCTGTATATGCACGATTATGTTGATAAGAAGGGAGTTACAAAAAAGAAATATTTACAACTGCGATTTATCGATAGTTTTAAATTTTTATCGGCTTCATTACAAAATTTAGGTGCGAATTTAGATGATGATCAGTTGGGGACAATGCGGAGTTTTTATGGCGAAAATGACAAATTTAATTTAATGAGACAGAAGGGTGTATTTCCATACAGTTTTATGGATAGTTTAGAGAAATTAAATAGAACTGAATTACCATCTAAGGAGGAATTTTATGATAATTTAAATAAAGAGCGCATATCAGACGCTGATTATTTGCGGGCTAAGAATGTTTGGGATTTGTTTGAATGTCGCAGTCTAGGTGATTATTCAGATATTTATTTGAAATCAGACGTGCTTCTTTTATGTGACGTGTTTGAAAATTTTCGCGCAATTTCTTTGGATAAATGTGGACTAGATCCAGCTCAGTATTATACAGCCCCGGGGCTATCGTGGGACGCTATGTTAAAATTAACCGGAATCGAGTTAGAATTGTTAACGGATATCGATATGATCCATTTCTTTAAAAGAGGTATAAGGGGTGGAATAAGTCAGTGTTCAGAAAGGAAGCATATTGCAAATAATAAATTTCTACCTGATTATGACCCTAACGAGCCGTCATCATTTGCTGAATCTTACAGCTTGCAAACATACCTTGAATAGACGTCAGCGTTGTTGCCACATGACGCACTCTAATCGGAATGTAACCCAGGATGTGGTACAGCACTCCCATAAAAAATGATGCTTTATTTTACTTTAAAATAGGAATTCTTGTTGCAAACATTCCTCGAATACAAGCTATGGTACAGCACCGCCCATAAATGACGCTCACTTTAATTTAAAACAGGAATTCTGGTCTAAAGCTTAATAACAACACATAATTATTCTTTTCTATGTATACTTTATTACAATATAGTTCTTCAATTAATTTTTTAATTACATATTATTACACATTATTACATACAAAGTATGAAATCAACTTACAGTATCTTTACAGAATAGTAGATACATAAACTTAACATATTTTTTAATATTTTGGAATTGTACGTTAAACGAACACCCACTTTTAATGACAATATAAATTACTTGCTTAACAAAACTCTACTTAATTTATTTACAATACTTTTACAAAAAAAAAATACATAAATAAACTAAATCTAATTTATAATATTCTGGACCTTTACGTCAAACAAACATTCATGTTTCAATAATGATTACTGGCTTAACTCTGCTATTGCCGCAAGTAAATGATCTATTTTATCAATTTCCACAGTACTACTTTGAACGACATTAACAGCAGACATTAACCAACGCATATTTTGTTCTAGTTCGGTTTGAAAAAATTGTATGTCAGAGTGACCCCACGGCAGAGTTTTAGTTGTATTGGGGATGACAAAGCGTTTATCATCGTGATGAGACAGAGCTACTTTATTCTTTACTTCGGTAAAAATATCATGTAATTGGCTTCGAAATGTATTCATCTTTCTGAATATTAAGCCACCTTGTTCAACGATTTGCCTATAGTCATCTATTGATAATTCTTTTTGAATGACAGATCTCTTTACTCCTTTTGCTTTTTTTAATTCATTCCCCACGGATTGTACGTAATAAGCTTTTGCTCCGGTACCATAAAAACTGATTATTGGGTCCGCGGGAAACTCATCTTTAAAATTACCTAAAACCGGTGGGCCCCTAGGTACATTAAATATATTACCATCCTGATAATTTGAAGTGTCGAATTTGTCTCCGTTATCTATTATAAAATCGTAAAAATTTTCTGTTAAAATTTTAATAATCAGACTATCGGTATCAGAATACAATAAAGAGGCGTTATCCCCATACTCTCTTTTAATTACATTATAGAAAAAGTTGTACAATACTGTCTTTGACAACTCCAAGATGCAAAAGCCCACGTAAATTGGTTTATTATAGGTCACCTTTTGTTTACCCATATGGATCGCTACAAAATCTTCAGTAAATATCGAACAAGTTTTAAAGTTTGGACGAGATATTAATGCATTTGCACCCTTACTACGTCTAATACTTTCCCAGTGAGTAACCAACTTTATGTCTGATCTGATGTCCACATTTTCCATCGTCTTACCAAACGCTGCATTATTCATTAATTTGTACTGATCTTTTTCAAATTTATTTGTAGCTTTATTTCTCATCTCGGTGTTTAAGTCAATATATTTCTTTAACCACGCCGATTGATTAAATTTAAGAATTCTATGTATTTTCGTAACCACTAACCCGTTATTAATAGCCTGCTTTAAATTTACATAGTGTACGACGTACTTTTTTTTATCCTTCAGGTTTGGTATTAACTTTGTTAATTTTGATTTTGATTCAGGAGGCACAATATTTTCAACTAAGAAGGGGAGATCTGAGTGTAAGTCGTGCAGGTATTCCGGATAATGTATATCTACTTCCACGACGTACCCGTGTGGGCTATCATCCGAGATATTCATAATATCTAAATCATTTATTTCTCTTTCAGATAGCCACATGAAACAACCCGTGGGTAACACCTTAGACATACTATGTCCATATAAATTCGTGGCGTCTAGATACGTGATAAATGATGACGGCTCGTTAGGGTCATAATCAGGTAGAAATTTATTATTTGCAATATGCTTCCTTTCTGAACACTGACTTATTCCACCCCTTATACCTCTTTTAAAGAAATGGATCATATCGATATCCGTTAACAATTCTAACTCGATTCCGGTTAATTTTAACATAGCGTCCCACGATAGCCCCTGAGCTGTATAATACTGAGCTGGATCTAGTCCATATTTATCCAAAGAAATTGCGCGAAAATTTTCAAACACGTCACATAAAAGAAGCACGTCTGATTTCAAATAAATATCTGAATAATCACCTAGACTGCGACATTCAAACAAATCCCAAACATTCTTAGCCCGCAAATAATCAGCGTCTGATATGCGCTCTTTATTTAAATTATCATAAAATTCCTCCTTAGATGGTAATTCAGTTCTATTTAATTTCTCTAAACTATCCATAAAACTGTATGGAAATACACCCTTCTGTCTCATTAAATTAAATTTGTCATTTTCGCTATAAAAACTCCGCATTGTCCCCAACTGATCATCATCTAAATTCGCACCTAAATTTTGTAATGAAGCCGATAAAAATTTAAAACTATCGATAAATCGCAGTTGTAAATATTTCTTTTTTGTAACTCCCTTCTTATCAACATAATCGTGCATATACAGGTGTTTCGTAAAGGATATGTATTTTTCTTTATTTTGTGCTATTACACCAACTTTATCCTTGTATTTGCACAACTCTTTGATGAATAGGTGACTATCGTATCCACTCATGTTGTGAAATATAATAGGTATAAAATTGGGTAACTTGTAATTTAAGTTACATACAGAATGTGCGGCACCAAATCTTACCTTGCCCGTTAAGTGACAATGGTCTCGAACTTTAACATCCTCCCCCTCGAAAGCCCCCCCCCCACATATACCGCACACGGTCGCATTCTGAAAGTCTAGGTTTTCTTGCGCTGTGAGTTTAGCCATTGGGACTATATTTTTCATATGTCTATTATATACATTCCTTAAATCTGTCTCTATATGCTCTATAAACACTCGGGCTGCATCACACCCCCGATATAAATCAAACTTAGATAGAGAATTATCAAAAGAGCATTTAATGTAATATGCGAATGAATAAGGCTCATGTTTAAAGGTTTTATTCGTGAAAGAGAGTTCGGGGTTTGGCTGACACGTATAGATAGGTTTTAAAATTGACTCAAAGTCTGCATATACTACGAATGGTACTCGCATTTGTTTCTCGATATTCTCAAATTTTAATATATTCTCAGCTACTTCTTTTCCAAATTTGTTAATATGAAATTTTGTTGTTGGTGCTGTTGTATAAATATGATTACAGTCATTTCTCTGGTGTTGAAATAAGTGACGTTCAGTATTAAAGTAAAGTAAACAACCATCGCAAAAATGTTTCTTATGATCGCTAGCGGAAACTTGAGTGGAAACTAACTTAGACAAATCCTTTATTCAACAATAGTGACTATTAGCACAATCATTATTACAGTGGTGATTTTCATCGCCAACACATTCACTTGAAATTAACAATAAATTTACGTGAGTATACAATTTCTTACCCGAGTAACGTAAAGGTCCAACAACTTCATATTTAACCCTATTATTTTCAAATTTCTCTTCTAAACCGTATACATTAATTGAAATATTATTCATTTCTTCAAATTTCGATATATCTCGTAATTTTATTGGAAAATTCATACCTGTTACATTTAATACTCTTGAAAAATGTGGATATGATGATGTGTACGATACATGGCCATTTGCGGGGTATAACGCTGACGTCACAGCCCAAGCGAAGCAACATTGATCTTGATTCTGTACATTCACCACCGCCTTCTTATTTTCGATGTATTTCGGTAATTTTATGTACGATGAACCACCCAAAGGGCTATACTTGTTTACGTTAATTTCAACAAAAGCAATTCGTTCGAGGGCCCAACCTAAAAAAAGAGATAATGATTAATCATTATGTTTTATAATTTAAAAAAATATTAGTATACCTGAATCACGCTCCTGAAACTCAGTACTTTGCGTAACCATTGAATCCACAAAACTATTCAAAACATCATTCAGATCCATGGATTCATCCAAAATCCTATTGGAGGTATTAAATGATTTCATTTCAGTTAGATCTTGAGTCGGTAAAATGTACTTGGCGAACGATTCCATATTTACTTTCACTGTTTTATGGATACGCAGCACTTCTTCGAGTAGATTGAGAATCTTTGGTCTGATTTCGTTGAAAAACATGGCGTAATCTAGATAATTATTTTCACAATGCACTCGATATGTAATTATCCTATTTTTAAAAGCTGTTTGGACAATAGCTACACCATCCACCATAGGGGCACATGAATTTGTCCTATGTTGCAAAGTTCTTCTATGTGATTTCATCTGAGTCGCTGTTAAAGTCACGTTACAGCAATCACATGTTTGCATATTAGTACATGATGTTGAAGGCGTTGAATCAACCCTAGGCCGCTTTGCGAGAGGTCCATCGTTCCCACATGACTGCCTTTCATGACGACGTAAATTGTCGCCACGTGTAAAACTTTTACCACAAGACGTACACGAAGGCATACTAAATTTACTATAGGAGTCTAGCCTATTTAATGATCATGTGTCAACTCCTCTCTTGCTTTTATAAGGATGGGTTGCCCCCACTCCCGTGAATAAGATTGCAACGACAAATCATGAAGTCCTCATTGCTACATCAATTACTCAATCACTCAGTACTCTTATTACCTCCAACCACACCAATTACCCCCCACCACAGTAATTATTCCCACCACACCAATTACCCCCCACCACCACACCAATTACCCCCACCACAGTAATTACCCCCTACCACAGTAATTACCCCCCACCACACTAATTACCCCCCACCACCCATGACGTCACGAAAAGTGGTGGGGGGGAGGCCCAGCTCCGGTATAAACACTCTACTTATACAGATTGTTTATTGTTGCCACTTGCTAGTTGCTGGCATAGCGACGAAAATTGCGACGTCCATTTCTTTTTTTTCAGGAAACAAAGAAATAAGTATATAAGATACGTTGTAATGTTATTGATAATAATAAGTAATTTACACCAAAAATGTTTGCATGTTTTTGTTGTAGATTGCAACTACCTACCTACCCACTTCACTTATAGGTATATTCACACAGGTAGGTAGGTACCTAGCATTAACATAAATTGGTCATAAAAATAGGAATAATTAAGAAGGTACTACTAACTAAGACGTCAAAAAAAGAAAAAATATTTTTAAACAGCTGACATACCTTTTATTACTGGCAAATTTTGTCTGAATTCTGAGATTATAATTCTATAAATACGACAGTTGGAGAAATGCAAACGCGCCAATTTTTTATTCGAAGGAGATACATTTTTGCAACAAAATTTGCATTAATAACAATTATAGTAACTAGGTGTACAACCCCCTACCATTATTGACAGCCTACTTCTCGAGAATTTGAATGGGTTTTTACGTTCTTATACCTAGGTAGGTACTACCTAGTGCAAATGTGCAAATAAGTACCCTACCTAGGTACCAGGGTGTCTAAGTACAGTTTTGAATTTTATTTTTCCGAGAAAAATAAATTTGAAATTTCCAAAGTATTAATTGGGACGGGAAAACTTTACAAAACAACCATCGTTGAACAACAAAATTTTGTTTTAAATTATTCCACAACAGGTACAAGTCGAAAAACCCCTACACACTAATTACTAACTAACTAACTACTATATAGGTATTTAGGTAGATATCTAAGGTATATACCTACCTCCCAGGCAGCAAGGTGCCGTCATTATGACGTCGTTTTTTCGACATTAATTACGTCAATTTCAACGAAAAAACCCCGTTCCAACTAATAAACATCCTTCGTCCGGTGGTCAGACTGCCTCCGGTAAGGTAGGGTGAAAGGAGAGTTGTAGTTTAATGAGTTTGGATTTTCAAGAGATTATTGGTCAAGGGGTATTTTGAAAAGGAGACAAAAAGGGACAAAAGGACAAAAATTAACAAAAGTAACAAAAAAGAGAGACGAATAGAGGGAATGGAACAGGGTTTGAAGGAAAAGATGATAAAAAGTAAGAGGTGGTGAAAGGGAAATTGTGGTATAGGAAAGTGACGCTAGGGAAGTTGCCGAAAGATAGGCAACGCCTGGTATGGTAGGGGGTGTCTTATATCGAAAAGTATGGCATTATGCTGTCTGATTCGTGTTATATCGCGGGTTAGCGGACTACCGCCAAATTGAATCGATAGAATTTCTGTGATATTTCCTGGACGAAGTCCGCTAGTGGGGTTATGTCGTGGCAACGTGCGTAGAGATCTCTGAGGGAGATGTAAATACCGGAGTCTGAAATGAGGCGCATTTTATGTTCTAAAACTCTAAGTTCCCGCATTGTCGTGGCCGGGATGTTGCACCACACCTGCGCCGCGTATGTGATGGCCGGCCTGATCACCGTAGAGGTGGGTAGTACTCGTATGATTCGTATCATTGGTACGAATCCTTGCAGTGGTACGAATGGTACGAATCCCACAAAAAAAAAAGATTCGTACATTTCGTATCGCCGATACGATTGATACCAATATGGAATTTCGGTACCGGTATTGCGATGCGATACTCTTAGGGTCAGTTTTAGGACCGTTTAAACTGGAGATTTATTCAGATTTTAAAATATTCATAACCTCATATAATTGAAAAAATGCCCTATTTTTGTATGTAATATGATGGATATATTCGAAATATTTGATTATTACTATATAATTATTATCAATGTACTGCAGGATAGCATTCGTTTTATACAACGTACTGATTACAAAATCTGTGACATATTACACCCTTTTTTCTTTTTTTGTTATTCTTTTTTGTTTATTTGACTTGCTACAAATTTACAAACATGTATCATGTATATAATGTGGTTAATTAAACGCTATATCTATTTACTGTGTAATGACGATGAAGAAATTATTAATGTAATAGAAGGTGCTCGAAGTCCTAAGTTTAAACTGTATGGTTAATATAACATTATAATACTTTGGCCCTAACTAACACCACATATAATATTCTAATAATTTATGCTAAACACTGTGGAGTGGAAGTGTGGGTACGAAATACGAATAGTACGAATGGTACGAATAGTACGAATCAGTGCATGATACTGTTTAGTATCATGGAATCAGTGGTACGAAACGTACGAATCTCTCGATCGAATATCTTTCCTTGATACGGATTCGTTTGATACGACTCCTTAAAAAGAGTCGAATCGCCCATCCCTAGATCACCATCGTGTACAATCTCCGATTAAAGAACTTATATCTAGACACATAATGGTATTGGTTTGCATGTTGCTGAAAGGCTCACAGTCTAAGGCACTTCTTCCCATAGGTTCCTAATTGGCCCATCGGCCTATTCGCGGCTCTTTCGTACACAATCGTTATGTTCGATTATCATCGTCTTAGTTTGGCGTTTCGCCATTAATGTCAATGAATGTTTTTCGTGTTCTCTGATGAGAAAGTGGTTCACAGTCGTAACATGATGGGGTTCAGTACAGTTGTAATAATAATCTTATAAATATTACCCTTTCAATACATATTTCCCTTGAATAAAACATCTCTAACTATTATATTTTTTAAATCCGCGGTTATGTTCCTAGAGGTTAACCAACAATTATTACATAAAATAGGTACCCAGGTAGCAAAGGCACGTGAAAATGACGTGAAAAAATGGTCAGGACCCACTAAACAAAACATATATCCGTAATATTACGCAATATTAAACTGAAGTAACATATTAAATGTTTTCTTGCAATATGATATTTATATTAAAATAACCTAACTTTGGTATAGCTGAGAAATGTTAAATTGCAAAATATTGAAGAAACATTTAGTTAATATTAGCTCGAAAATATTTCCGTAATATAAAAAATTATATTTAACAAATGTATGTCACATATTATAATCAATGTATCTTTAATATTGCCATTAAAATAAGCTTATTATATTACAAGAATGTAACTTGTAATATTACACGAAAATATTTCACATATATAACTGTAAATGTGTTACGAATGAATCTCATACATTATGAATAATATGCATTTGATCATACATTAACATTATTTGCAACGTTTATTCTATGTAACTACCATGAACTTCTATGAAAACTCGCCTATTCACAGAATGCGTCGTTTCTACATAACCTTAAAACCTTCGATATTTTGTGAGTAAGTGTGTTGCGCCTTAATGCCTTTAATTTCAGAAATGGGTGATAAAGCGAGAATAAGGTGAGTAGATAATTACAGTAATGTAGAAATTCGTGGAAACTTTTAGCAACAAAATAAAAATAAACTTTAAATTTTATTTATTTAGTTACCTTACCCTGTGTTATTAAGGCGAGTTTATAAAAAAAGTCCCAGTCCTAACTTAGCCTATCTTAGTCTTAATTTTTTCCCTAAAAAGTTAAATGTACAGGTTACCCGTATGCCGTTTATAAAAGTCGCAATCCTGTCTTGTCCTAACTTAACCTAAAATTTTTAGATTAATTTTTCCTAGGGGCTAATACCACTGAATAGATCAGAAATCAATTCCAATTGGCATGAAAAGTTCGCGTATCTATTTTACGATCAACTTAAGACAAAGGCCAGTTTTTATAAACCCGTCTTAAAACATCAGATATATTTTAGGGAAAAATTAAGACTAAGACAGGCTAAGTTAGGACTGGGACTTTTTTTTATAAACTCGCCTTTTATTTGTCGAAGCACACTAATTGCATTTTATTGATAAACATATAACATTAAAATATTATTCTTGTTTCAACCTGCTTATTTTAGGTCAGTTATTTATTGCTTTACTCGTCGGAGGCTAGGGGTTTATCCCCAGATCCGTTGCATATGTGGTCCTAATCACGGGGATAAAAAAAAATAAAAATTTGATATTAGGCCACCGATCAATTGTCCCTGTTTTAAGTTGGCTGCTCGACCAACGTAATAGCTAGGGAGTTGGTGGCAGAATTTTTTATATGATTTTATCATGTGACTGAAGTCGAAAAGTGTAAAGATCTCATAATAACAAGCCGGAAAAACCATTTCAGTCATTACGGCATTGCTGATTTTTTAATTAACAGTTATTTAAAAGTGCAAAAAAACAAACGCTCCTATATAATTTTATTGTGTCAGTAATTTGTTTTAAATGTTGCCTGTCAGTGTCAATATGACATTGATATGAATGCAGTCGTCTGAAATCTATGTGTCTGCGTTTTCTTGTAATTTAATTTTTTTAATTAATTTATGATATACTAAAAATTAAGTGATTTTATTGGCGCTGTACCATATATCAAAAGTTTCGCAAAGCGGTAAGAAACAATAAAACAAACTTCAATTACCCGTACTGCTGAGTTTAAAGAGGGTGAATTTTCAAAAATGCGAAAAAAAAAACGCTTCTATATTATTTTATTATTTCAGCCACTTTGCAGGAAGCTTTGTTTGTTTGTAAAGAACATAAAAAAAATAATGACTGAAATCTACAATGCTGATTTCTCATTGGCTAACGTTTCTTATTAATAATTGAAAAGTGAAACATGTTTTTTCAAAATAATTCGGCAACGCTCGATCCTACGAGAAGAATGTTCAAGACAAAGTTGAATAGGACAAAATTTCCTACATTTTTTGTATATACATTTTTATTGTAAGTCTAATACGTAAGAAGATACAGCGGTGGAAAAATGTTTGATTTTTTTTTTTTCAAAAAATGCTCGAACTCCTTTGTTGCGCGGACGGTCCTGCCTTTAATACGTACAGGCTTAGAGAGCAGTGTTTTTGATTTGATAATAATTACTTACACTTTTGGTATATTGAATGTTTCTAAGCAATTGTAAGGATTAAATGTGTGTAAGGATTTTGTAAGGGATTTAAAATTTTGTAGCCAATAGTCAGGACATAAAATTTTATAATTTGAAATTTCTTTAAAAAATGTTGGATTATCTAGAAATTATAAAAAGAGTATAAGAGCAAGTGCCGACTCTTGAGGTATTCCATTTTTATTGCCAATTCTTCTGAATACCTGTCATTAAATTTAATAACTTTTGTTTCCTATTTTCGAGAAATGATGTAAGCCACTGTAATACTATTCCGTCAATTTAATATTTTTTTTAGTTTCAATACAAGTATTATTATAATATATCTTTATTATAATAATATAAAATTTGTTATGTTGTGAACATGCATTATATAATAAAAAAAATTTTTTCTTAAACCCATTTGTCTGACGCTGTATCTCTTTAAACATTAGACTTACAATAAAAATGTATATACAAAAAATGTAGGAAATTTTGTCCTCTTCAACTTTGTCTTCAGCATTTTTCTCGTAGGATTGAGCGTTGCCGAATTATTTTGAAAAACAATTTTTTGCACCTTTAATTCAAGATGGCGGTTCGCGCCTCCTCCCCACCCCCAAGGTTGAAAACTTGTGTTTTTTATCATGGCCTCGACTTAAACAACATATGTCAAAATCATTAATACTCCACATTTTGCAGGGCAAAATTCCCGACTGATTGTCTTACTTTGACATTTTTTGGAGTAAATTGAGAATATTTCTGAAAATCAGCAACGTACACGTCAGCCAATGTTTTTCTCTGCTAATGGATATAAAAACTAACAAATTACCAAACACCATTCGAGGTTTCTATTTTGAATAGCCTACATTTTTATTTGCACTTAAGCTTGGTTGCCATTTTGATAATATAACTCGATAACTGAAAGACACTCGACCTATGGTCTCGTGTTTTTGTACCATAATAAAGATAATGATTAACTATGTTATGTCAGTAACTATGATACTTCTATACTGTATTCTCGATCAGATATTAATATATTCCATTTTTTAACAGAGGCTGTCAAAATTACCTTCGCAGCCACCACAGCAAAACAATTCGAAGATGTGGTAGCTGAATGGCAGCGCTTCGCCAAACAAAGGAAACAGCGAGAGAGGCAATGAATAATATGGATTTTTTTCTTATAACACTAGTTTTTTTGTTGTTGGGAATTTGCATTTTTATTTTTATTTATTTTTATACATTGTATATTTTTATGTATATTTTTAACAAAATATATTTTTAATTAAATGTTTTCTTTTTATTTTAAGTTTAGGTGATTATTTATTAAATACTATAGATGCCTCAACTGATGCAAGTTAGTGCTGAAGGATTATGGACAGGTGCCTGTCGAATAATGTGTCCCCCACTAATTTGTACAGTACATCTTACAATTTCCTATGAGTAGAAACACATAATTTGACACAATATTTCTGTCCGTAATCCTCTAATACTAACTGGCACTGGGACAACTATAGTATTCAACCAAGGTTATTGTTACTTTGGGGCAATATTAATTCAGAACTAAATTAATGTTACCTTAATATTTACATTTATCTTGATACTACATTGCCTTCGAATCAAGTGCGGATCTAGAAATTTCAATAATTTTTTTCTCGTCTGTGGCGCATGGGACCCATACGAAATATGGGAAATAACATATCGAGAAGCACTTCTGTAATGACCCCTAAAAAATTTTGAAAAAGCAGTTTGTGGATTTTTTTTTCAAAATTCGGTTACCGGGGGGGGGTAACCTGGGGGGGGGGGCGAGGTCTAGGGACTCCTGTTTAATTTTTTTTTGTCATATGCATTTTACTTTTCATAAAAATACAACAATATGTTTTGAAGTTTATGAAAATATTTTCATTACTAACTGAAATACAACGAATTGAAATTTTGTGATTTACAATTTAACAAATCACAAAATTTCAATTCGTTGTATCTCAGTTAGTAATGAAACGTATTGATGTAATTTTGTGAAAAGTAAAATTCATATAACAAAAAAAAATTATTTTAAACAGGAGTGTCTAGATCTGGGGGGGTAACCGAATTTTGAAAAAAATTTTCGCAAACTGCTTTTTCAAAATTTTTTAGGGGTCGTTAGAGAAGTGCTTCTCGAGATGTTATTTCCCATATTTCGTATGGGTCGCATGCGCCACAGACGAGAAAAAAATTATTGAAATTTCTAGATCCGCGCTTGATTCGAATATTAAGCATGCAATGATATTCATGGTGAGATATAAATAAGTATGTAATGTAACACGTTAAATAAGTATGTAATGTGGCAAGTTATATTGATAAATTATTACGTCAATATGTTATGAACATTAAGTAATATTTTCACAATGTTACCTTTTTAACAATGTAACAGAGTAACATTTAATAGTATGACAAATTACTTTGTAGCAACATTACGACACTGTTCATAATCTGTTTTACATAACATTACATGTAACTTTGTAATATTGATGTTCTATTAAAGTAATAATGCATTGTTTAGTGGGGAGTGACGAGAAATGACGAGTTAGATGACGTAAATGAAACGTGAAAATGACTTCCTAATGTCTCAGACGTATGACGTCTTTTTCAGGTTATATTTGGTAATCCCCCCACAGGTTTTTATTAATAGGAACATATAAAACTACATACTAGTTAGTAATCTACTTGATAAAAATAAAATAATTAATGCATAAATAAGTTTTGTCCTAATGAATTTGTTTGTTAGCCATCCGTAATTTTATTTACATTAACATATCTAATATTGTTTACCATCACTCCAACTTTTTCTCACAAGGGTTGCCTGCAAATTATAATGTTTATTAAGTTATTAAATTCATTTTTACTTACCTTTACCAATTGCGGTCCGTAGGATTCGAACCTACATGTTTCCCGTTGTCCGATTACAGTACTGACGCTTCAACCAACTGAGCTAGCTTGGCGACCGCTATTTTGGATGCTAAAAGCAGTATTTATTGTGGTGAATGAAGTCTTTATTATGTGAAATTGAATTGCTTGCCTTATTTAAAATATATGAAAATCTTTCAGATTCTCTTTTTTCTTTTCTATTTTTTTACGTGTTCCCAAACCTGAATTTTTCGAGTTACTAGTATTTTTATTTATTTATAATTATTAAGAAGAACTTATATTTAATTTAATTAAACTGTCACCAGTGCCACCTGAGAAGTACGAGTACTTGTTGAACAACCTAATTATTACATTTATTCAGTGGCGGTTCGTAAAAAAAATGTTTTCCCCAGATCTCGAAGGGGAAGTCAGGAGTCAACTATTTTAAAAATGAGGTACTTATACAAACCTGGGAAACATGTTGGAGAAAAAACAGTAAAGGTATAATATCGACATTTACAACATAGAATATTTAATGGTCTAAAACAGACCTAAAATTGATAAAAAGTACATTCGTACATCGGTTTTATAAGCAATTATTTGGAAGGGAATGAGCAGGGGTCGAACCGCCGACCTAGTGACTTATAAGACGACGCCTTAACACACTCGACCACCGAGTTCTTTGAGAATGCTTACTTAAATGCTTTACAGTTGAACAGCGACGGCTAGATTTTGTTTTTTTAATGTATTTTAATCTACAATTTCATTATTAAAAGAACTCGAAACCTGCACAAATAAACTGCCGAATCTTTGCAAACTCTTTCGAATATAAATTATTTTGGATATTGTTAAAAAACCTTATCCTCGAATAAAAACGCCAATACTTATCCCTCACGACACGGTTTCTTTTTTTTTAACTTTACACTCTGCTTACGATAACAAAATGCCATTAACGAGTTTTAAAGTTTGTAATCCGATAAAATATAAATAAATTTAACACCGAAAAAAGACGACAATATGACGTGATGTGTAGCACGTCATTTTAATGTCATTTATAAGACGTCATTCTGTCGTCGATTTTTAGTGCCCTGACGTCTTTTTGACCAGAATCACCAGATTTTGACGTCATTATAACGTACCCTTGCTAGCTGGGTACAATATTCTACATTTTCCCCAGACAGCACAAGTATATCCTATGTACGTCCTATGGATATCCGCATTGGACGTGAAGGACCTAAAGCGGATATCCTTAAGGATCACATATGGATTACATAGGATATCCTATGGATATTCTTTTGTCACAACTTTGGACGTCCATAAGATATCCATCGTAAATCTTTGGGATATCCACTGGACATACATTGGACGTATTTGTTATAGAGTAAATGGACATAAAGCGGATATCCTTATGGATCACATATGGACCACATGGGATATCCACTGGATATTCTTTTGTCACAACTTTGGACGTCCATAAGATATCCATCGTAAATCCTTAGGGATATCCACTGGACATACATAGGACGTATTTGTTATACAGTAAATGGACATAAAGCGGATATCCTTATGGACCACATGGGATATCCAGTGGATATTCTTTTGTCACAACTTTGGACGTCCATAAGATATCCATCGTAAATCCTTAGGGATATCCATTGTATGTCCATAGACCATACGTTTGTCACAAATTGGGACGTCCATAGGTAACACATTTTGTGTCCGCTTGTGGACATCCACTGGCCATACCGTGAACGTTTATTAACTGCAGGCCACTCAAAATAGTTCTGTTGATCAGAATTTATTTATTTAGTCAACATCAGCCTTAACAATTAATTTATATACTTTTTGCCTTTTGCACCAAGTATATAGTCAAATATTCTTTGCTAAATAAATTAATCGTTAAAGCCAATGCTGACTAAATAAACAGACTCATCAGCAACGCCCTTTTGGTTGTCCTCTACATTTAATGGATATATCCCACAATTGTGCACTAATTTCATTATTTAAATATCAAATAGCAAAAGCAATATTTCGTATATGGTGCTAAAGGAGAACTTATGCTTACCATATGCAACATACCTATGCCAACGTTGCTTATAACTTATTTCAAATTGGCTTTAAATCCGTTGCAACTACTACTTTCAAATCATATAAAAATAAATAGGTGGATAAATAGATTTAATAAATTTTATGTATTTATAAAAACAATCAATTCAAATAACTGCAATACTTTTGACTGTTGATTAGATGTTGTTATATATTGATATATGTATGTTAAAATGTAAAAAAGAACTTTTTAATCTAGAATTAAATTATTTATACATCAGTTCCATTATGTTATCATATATATTCTATCCTATTCTAACTTTCCTCATGTTTCGTCTCTCCTTGGCTCAACTTAATCAATTTTTTATTCCATCCACAGTGCCAGCGTTACGATGTATTTCTGCCGCACCTAAAAATTGTAAATTATGTACGAAAATCTGCTTAATTTCTGCCTGATTATACTCATAGACAAAGCTAGATATGTTTTTCAAATAATATCAATTTTCCATTTTTAAGTTAAATTTACCTATATTTTTTTACATATACAGGGTGAACCAAATTAGAAGGGATTTGGGGTTTTCTCTAAAACTATGGCAGATAGACAAAAACCAATATAGATGTCCTGAGCTCGATTTTCGAGAAACAAACAATGGCGCAAACCGCGATCGTCTATCTTTTTCGACTACCGAGTTACAGAGCGTTTTTGGAAAATTGGCATTTTTGGATGACCTCTATCTCAATTACCAAGTGTCGAATAGAAAATCGAGTAACATATTCTTAAGGCACTTTTTTGAGTAGGATCCGTTGCTGATAAGAAAATTATGCTTGCCTCAGTTTTCGAGAATTAGACATAACTTGTGTTTTTTAAATGGAACAAAATTATTAAAAAAACACAAGTTATGTCTATAACCTCGAAAATTGAGGCAAGCATAATTTTCTTCTTATCAGTAACGAATTCTATTCAAAAAAGCGCACTAAGAATGTGTTACTCGATTTTTGATTCGACACTTGGTAATTGAGATTTAGAAGTCATCCAAAAATACCAATTTTTCAAAAACGCTCTGTAGTTCGGTAGTCGAAAAAGATAGACGATCGCAGTTTGCGCCATTGTTTGTTTCTCTGTCTATTTACCATATAGTTTTAGAGAAAACCCCAAATTCCATCTAATTTGGTCCACCCTGTACAGGAATGTCAAAGTTATCAATAAGCTACTCATCTAAATCCCTAAAAAAATCATTGCAATTCAAGAGCACTCATGCCAAATGTATCACCAGATTCAATCATGGCATGGCAACTCATTACCTGCCTAAACGTGGGGATGGCAGTTTCAAAATTATATAAACAAGTATGATTTCTAAAATCTAAAATGTATTTTCTGCAACATTAAGTGTGTCATATGAACTTTTTTGGAGATTTTTATTCTGCTTAATTTTTATTTAAAACAATTTTTGAGGGGGGGGGGGGTGCATCTAATTGAGGGTGATTTTTCAGAGGTTCATACAGTTCATACTCATAACTGAAAGAAACAATTCATAATAAAATTGAATTTGAATTATTGTTTGCTGCAAGCATCGATGTATTCGAATCGTAAGTTGTTCTTCTGCCCGGCTGTATTAAGTCCTTAATCTAAAAATAATT
The DNA here is from genome assembly GCA_936432065.2 of Rutpela maculata. Taxonomy (NCBI): domain Eukaryota; kingdom Metazoa; phylum Arthropoda; class Insecta; order Coleoptera; family Cerambycidae; genus Rutpela; species Rutpela maculata. Next base: position 185,442,005 of record OW386285.2, read on the forward strand.
AACACTCAATTAAACATTAACATCACAATCTAAAAAAATTTAAAAACAAAAAAATTAGACTGGTAACTAATTACTTTTTGGAAGAAAGCGAGCTAATTCGCATTATAGTTAACTGTATGTATTTGCTGTTGGGGGGTCTGATAAAGTTTATGTATCTCGGATTTTGCAAATTTTCTAAAAAGTAATAAATAGTATAAATATGATAAATAGAGCACATTTACGAAAAACAAAAATTATACAATTAAGCGAAAAAAAAATGAGAAAGTTACGGGACCGGGGATCGAAAAGGGGTGCTGAGGATAACAGTAACCTTTCCAACGGTGCATAAATGTGATTTTGCTTAAAAAGTGGGGTAGCAGGTAAACACTTTAAGCCGGTGATATATAAATGTCAAATATAATTTTATATAAATATAAACAGGTTGGAAGGTAACATAGGTAAATATAAACACATTTTCATAGATAAATGGGAATAGCAAATTCAACTTACCACCAGTAGATTCAGGTTTTCAACTAGATAAATTGAAATCAAAGCTGCTTCTATTTGTTGAAGCCAAATTTTCAGATGAACTCTTGGTATTTCACCAGCAGTTTGCACTTTTAATGTAGAGATAAAAGCCCTGTACGTGGTCTTTGTACATCACTATTATTATTGTCGTTTAAGTCACCAGATATTCCTATATTATGTAGAACAGAGCTAAACAAACACTAAGAACTGGAAGCCGCCATTTGCAAACTGGAACGGGACACGGAACTAACGGGAGAGAAGTCGCTGTTCATTGGTTCAGTTGTGATTCAGTTGACCAACTTGAGCCAATCAAATTATAATTTCAAAATACAAAGAGCGCGGTTTTTAAACATACGTGAGTTATACAAATACATAAATATGGTAAGAAGCTAATAAATAGCCTTGATTGAAATATTCCAATCAACGGTAAACAGTTTGGCCATTTTGGCCGCGTGAAGAATAGTTAGCATAATATGTGGTAGTATTTAAATTTATACCAATTCTTGCAATCCAGATAGACAATGAAACAAATTAATAAAATTGAAATTTGACTGTATTTTAAAAAAAATTAATAAAACATAATGTTTCTTCAATTATAAGGTCCAAGTTGCTATATAACTTGTTTAAGTAGGTATGACTTTTTGGTGGATATCCATTGTATGTCCAGTGGATGTCCAAAGAAAAATATCAAAATTAATCCACAAGTGGACATCCAGTGGATATCCGTTTGTGGTACACGGACTTCCAGGACTTCATATGGACTTAATATGGACATCCAATGGGTGTCATGTGCTGTCTGGAATTGACAATTTACGGATATATGTTGATGGATAAAAACGGATATCCAGTAGATATTTCTCGATGGACAAAGTACGGATATTCGTTGATGGATAAAAACGGATATACAGTGGATATCTTTAGATGGACAATGTACGGATATTTGTAGATGGATCAGAAACGAGCATCCGATGTATATCCCTTAATGGACAATGTATGGATATTCGTTGATGGATAAGAACGGATATCCAAACAATATTATGTAACATAATCAATAATTGTAATCGTTTGAAAACATAGACTATTTATGTCTCTCTGCAGCGTATATTTCATATTTCCGTCTCAAAAGTGGTGAGAGAGAAACTCGGCAGACATACGTGAACAATGTTCTTAGATTATTGCTTTAACTTTGTGTGCAACAGAAAATGAAATCGTACGCGTATTATCAACACATACGCACGCCACCTTAGAGAGGTGACCAGATTATATACGTATAGTCAAATCACGGTGCGCAACTAGGTACATATCTATCAACAAACAGCTGATCGCTGATCAGGTCAATGGACTGCAATAGTACCTACTATCACTGAACACCCTGAAATGTAACTCGCATTCGCGGAAAGAGTTCGCGCATCCAAGTTGGCGCACGGGAAATCTCCATTTTCTTACCCTGTCAAAAAAATCTCATCAATCCGTATTGAAAATTATCAAAAATTAATAAGTATCTATGAGAACCTATATGGTCAATAAGTTTCTATAAGAGTTAGATAAAGTTGCTGTTGAAATTGTTATCAGTTTATATCCGCATTGACCAGCAAAATGAGTCAAGCCATATCCATTTGTTAATCCAAACATTTACTTATACCATATCAATGAGAATTTATGAGCACAGTATTTAATGTAATTCGTGCGGCTTTCCGTGATTAAAAGACAAGTGTTTCTTTAAGAAACGAGCTGCATTAGGTTAGAACAGTTTGGATTTGCAATTGAAGATTACAAATTATAATGTTTGAATAGGGATTTATGAGATCAGTTTCTATGAGTATTAATGTTTTTTTTCAGTAATATATTAAATGTGTTTTCATTTGTTTGAATGGGTAAAACGAAAGGTCAGTTTTCAACTGCAATTACAAATACAAGTTTAACCGCTTCGAATGGGATTATATGCGATCAATTTCTAAAAGTATTTATGCTGTTTTCCGAATATAGTTATGATGAGGTTTAATCAGTAACAAATTGTTAACTACTTGTTATGATATGGTCGGAAATTCCAAGTACACATTTAGTATTCCTTCAAGAGGATTGATGAGAGCAGTTTCTACGAGTATCTATTTGTTGTTCCTATAGTAAATTATATAAGTCTTTATCAGTACAGATTCGGATTTAATTTAAATATGAAAATTATATCAGAATAAAGCAACCAAATATTTTAAACAGTATCTATTTGTAAATCCAAACATTTACTTATACTATCTCAATGAGAATTTATGAGAACAGTATCTAATGTAAAACGTGCGGCTTTTCGTGGTTAAATGGCAAGTGTTTCTATAAGAAACGAGCTGCATTAGGTTAGAACAGTTTTGATTTGCAATTGAAGATTCAAAATTATAATGTTTGAATAGGGATTTATGAGATCAGTTTCTATGAGTATTAATGTTTTTTTTCAGTAATATATTAAATGTGTTTTCATTTGTTTGAATGGGTAAAGAGAAAGGTCAGTTTTCAACTGCAATTACAAATACAAGTTTAATCGCATCAATTTCTAAAAGTATTTATGCTGTTTTCCGGATATAATTGTGAAGAGGTTTAATCAGTAACAAATTGTTCACTACATGTTATGATATGGTCGGAAATTCCTAGTACACATTTGGTATTCCTTCAAGAAGATTGATGAGAGCAGTTTCTACGAGTATCTATTTGTTGTTCCTCTAGTAAATTATATAAGTCTTTATCAGTAAAGATTCGGATCTAATTTAAATATGAAAATTTATATCAGAATAAAGCAACCAAATATTTTAAACAGTATCTATTTGTAAATCCAGACATTTACTTATACTATCTCAATAAGAATTTATGAGAACAGTATCTAATGTAAAACGTGCGGCTTTTCGTGGTTAAATGGCAAGTGTTACTATAAGAAACGAGCTGCATTAGGTTAGAACAGTTTTGATTTGCAATTGAAGATTACAAATTATAATGTTTAAATAGGGACTTATGAGATTAGTTTCTATGAGTATTAATGTTTTTTTTTCAGTAATATATTAAATGTGTTTTCATTTGTTTGAATGGGTAAAAAGGAAGGTCAGTTTTGAACTGCAATTACAAATATAAGTTTAATCACTTCGAATGGGGTTATATACTATCAATTTCTAACAGTATTTATGCTGTTTTCCGAATATAATTGTGATGAGGTTTGATCCGTAACAAATTGTTCACTACATGTTACGATATGGTCGGAAATTCCAGGTACATATTTAGTATTCCTTCAAGAGGATTAATGAGAGCAGTTTCTACGAGTATTTATTTGTTGTTCCTACAGTAAATTATATAAGTCTTTATCAGTATGCATTCGGATCTAATTTAAATACAAAAATCATATCAGAATGAAACCCCAAATATTTTAAACAGTGTCCACCTGTAAATCCAAGATAATATTATAATGAGAATCCATCACAACAGTATCTAATGTAACGTGTGCGGTTTTCCGTGGCTAAATTTTAAAATTACTTGCAATAAATAAGCTTTAACGGATTCGAACAGTTTTGCATTTCCAGATGAATAGTTTTAATTGTTAGGGATCTATGAGGTCAGTGTAATGTTTTTTTTTTTCAATAAAATGTGTTTTTATTGGAAAATAAACATTACACAAAGACACTGATCTCATATTTAACAATTAAAACTATTCATCTGGAATTGCAAATTAAAACTGTTCAAATCCGTTAAAGCTATTTATTAAAAATACTTTTAAAATTTAGCCACGGAAAGCCGCACGCGTTACATTAGATACTGTTCTGATTGGTTCTCATTAAAATATATCTTTAAATGTTTGGATTTACAAGTGGATACTGTTTAAAATATTTGGTTGTGTCATTCTGATATAATTTTTGTATTTAAAGTAGATCCGAATGCATACTGATAAAGACAAATTTTCTATTGGAACAACAAATACATACTCATAGAAACTGCTATCATCAACCCTTTCGAAGGAATACTAAATATCTAAAAATTTCCGACCATATCGTAACATGTGGTGAACAATTTGTTACTGATCAAACCTCATCACAATTATATTCGGAAAACAGCATAAATACTGTTAGAAACTGATCGCATATAACCCCATTCGAAGTGATTAAACTTGTATTTGTAATTGCAGTTGAAAACTGACCTTTCTTTTTACCCATTCAAACAAATGAAAACACATTTAATATACTTATTACTGAAAAAAAAACATTAATACTCATAGAAACTGATCTCATAAATCCCTATTCAAACATTATAATTTGTAATCTTCAATTGCAAATCAACACTGTTCTAACCTAATGCAGCTCGTTTCTTATAGAAACTCTTGCCAGTTAACCACGGAAAGCCGCACGTTTTACATTAGATACTGTTCTCATAAATTCTCATTGAGATAGTATAAGTAAATGTCTGGATTTACATATAGATACTATTTAAAATATTTAGTTGCTTTATTCTGATATAATTTTCATATTTAAATTAGATCCGAATGCATACTGATTAAGACTTGTATAATTTACTATAGGCACAACAAATACATACTCGTAGAAATTGCTATCATCAATCCTTTCGAAGTAATACTAAATATGTACCTGGAATTTCCACACGTAACATGTAGTGAACAATTTGTTACTGATCAAACCTCATCACAATTATATTCGGAAAACAGCATAAATACTATTAGAAATTGATCGCATATAATCCCATTCGAAGTGGTTAAACTTGTATTTGTAATTGCAGTTGAAAACTGACCTTTCTTTTTACCCATTCAAACAAATGAAAACCAATTTAATATATTACTGAAAAAAAAAACATTAATACTCATAGAAACTGATCTCATAAATCCCTATTCAAACATTATAATTTGTAATCTTCAATTGCAAATCAAAACTGTTCTAACCAAATGCAGCTCGTTTCATATAGAAACTCTTGCCATTTAACCACGGAAAGCCGCACGTTTTACATTAGATACTGTCCTCATAAATTCTCATTGAGATAGTATAAGTAAATGTAAAGACTTATATAATTTACTAGAGGAACAACAAATAGATACTCGTAGAAACTGCTCTCATCAATCCTTTTGAAGGAATACTAAATGTGTACTTGGAATTTCCGACCATATCATAACAAGTAGTGAACAATTTGTTACTGATTAAACCTCATAACAATTATATTCGGAAAACAGCATAAATACTTTTAGAAATTAATCGCATATAACCCCATTCAAAGTGATTAAACTTGTATTTGTAATTGCAGTTGAAAACTGACCTTTCTTTTTACCCATTCAAACAAATGAAAACACATTTAATATATTACTGAAAAAAAACATTAATACTCATAGAAACTGATCTCATAAATCCCTATTCAAACATTATAATTAGTAATCTTCAATTGTAAGTCAAAACTGTCCTAACCTAATGCAGCTCGTTTCTTATAGAAACACTTGCCATTTAACCACGGAAAGCCGCACGTTTTACCTTAGATACTGTTCTCATAAATTCTCATTGATGTGGTATAAGTAAATGTTTGCTGCTCCATTCTGGTAGAAACTGATAGAAATTTCAGCAGCAACTTTACTCCAGACTCCAGTAGAAGGAGCTGTATACGTGTAGCTAGTTCATATCTAATCTAATGTGACCTAAGGAACTGAAGTGTGTTTGTTAAATTAAAAACAAAGCAGTCTCTTTCACTGCTAACTCATTCATTGCTTCTAGGCTAGAACAAGAACACCCGAGGAAATAAGGACTTTGCAGAATTTTGTGTTTACCACAATATTAGTATTTCTATTTGAAATATGCAATTTAAACTGTACATTTGTCGGCATGCATATCCAAATTAATACTAATAAAAAAGCAAAATGGAAGTTTACAATAAAAATACATCTGTAAAATATACAATTGAAACTGTACTTTTGTTGACATGTATATCCACATTAATACTAATAAAAAACAATGTTGAAATTTACAATAAAAACATGTTGATAAATGGTGTGTTACATACGATAGATACTGGAGAAAGGACGGACTGGAACTCTTATGATATTACTTATAGAAAAGTTTAGAATCTCTTTAAAGTTGTATCTGTAATTCCATATGTTTACAGATATAAGGGCAAGGGTGCATTTGCAGACACTAAACTGTAGATTTGTTGATGTATATTTCATATAAGTACTCATGAAAGGGCAACATGATAATTCCAAATAGCTCATTCGGAATTACTGTTTCATAACCGATTTAAAACTTAATAAAACAGATAAAATCCTGTCTGTATAATACTAATATAACTTATAGGAACGATAAAACCGCATCACTTTTTTTTTATAAGTTTCTATGTGGAATTTTTGGCAGGGTAGGTACGTTTGTAGGCTTGCCGAGTTTTATTTCCAGTCGCAGTTGCCAAGTCGTGCGAAAGGAGTTTCTACGATTTCTTATATTCTTATATTTCTAGTTAGAATGAGAGCTGTCGGAATTATTATTTTTTGTTTTGTCCTTAGTGGTATTGTTTCTGTGTATTTAATAATATTTCTTCCTTCATTTAATTAATAAAAATGTAAATTGTAACAAAATAAAAACTAAGCCGACTCTGTTATCTTCGTTTGTGTGAAGTCGGTCCCGAGAATGTACCTAATAAAATGGCCGAAGGTCGCCTGAATTTGCCACACCTTTTTCACGTAATTTTACGAGAGTTACACTTCAGGGTGTTCAGTGCTACTACCCTAGTAGCACCAAATATGAAATAAATATTTATTATATGTTATTAAATATTTATATCTCTGTTAAATATTTGAGAGATAAAAATAATATTTTTTAAATATTCAAAAAGAAATATTATTTTATCAATATTTACTTATCATAACATAAATATTGGCAAAATAATATTAGTAAAATAACATTTATTTAATATGTTTAAATACACATGGAGAAAATATATAAAACTAAATATGTACATTATATTAAATGAATATTTGTTGTCAATATATTTACTCGTATTTATTACCGTCTACTGCAAGTAAACGTAACCTTTGTAATAATTTGATTTTCAGTCTATTTAAACATTTAGTAGAACATTTTATTCCAAATTTTTTGTTGCTCCTTTGTAATAGTTTGGTTGGTTACGTGTCTTTTTAAACATATCTGTAGTAGAAAATTTTATCCTATATATTCTTTTGAATATTGTTACTTTTAAATCTCTCTCTCTCTCCCTCTCTCTCATTGTTATAAAAGAACTTTGTCGACGGCCACGAATGTTCAGCGTTGTCATTATTGAGTGATAGTCTAGAAATTGAGGATTTTTATATTTAGGCAATCAGTTGGAGAAATAAATACATTTTCCGTTACTTATTTTTACTCACCTTAATCAATATTACTTACATTCGTGCAAATTATGATGGCAAAAACTGCACAAAAACACTACTATTATTTATTATAGGTAATACAAATATTAATATATATTTTGTTCGTCTTGACATTCTTGGCAACGCTGCTCATTTCATCTTTGTTGTAATCAAGATTGGTAGAGTCTAAGGTGGCCTCGTAACTCACGATCCCCGCCAAAAAATATCATTAGCCAATGAGCAGCTGGTGTGAAATCACACCAGATGCAGATCCTGATTCAAGATATTGTAAGAATTTGTGTAGTGTTAATAATTAAGCAAAGAACTCGTAACTTGAACGAGCTGGCAATGACCCGCCTGAGGTAGGGAGTAATTACCTCGTATTTTGAGTCACCGTTTTGCATGGTGGTAATCAGGATAAGTTGAAGAATATAACACTACAGGTCATAGTATACTTCTGGCCATATTACGGGCCAGTACGGACCGTCCTTCTAGAGTGAGATAACTGTGCCGATACTGCGCGTTAGAAGAACAAGGATAGTCTGACTTTTCACCCCTGCACTCACTTCTCGTCCAAAAGCTGAATACGAGAGAACCTTATGGTATAAAAATCTTGTGTTGTAATGGCGTACTGAATAGCGAGCAATTTTCCATACAAAATTCTGAAGACTGTTAAAGGTAGGTAACATATAATATGAAATTGCTTTTGTTTATTGCTTACTTATATTGATTTTATAGTTTACAGAGGGCTTGCTGAAATAAAATATGAAATTCGATCAATATCACAAAAATTTAACAAACTTGAGAAACTCTGTTACAAAATTTGGTAATGTTAAAAATAAATGAGGGAACCTGATGATGACAATGTTGACACATTCTTAAACCAGCTGCCACTGGATGAGACAAATTGAAGTTTTAATTAGACTATGAATACAAATAAAAGAAAATGCTAAAACTTGGTATGTATAAAGTTATTTTTTTTACGTTGCATTAAGAGTCATAAAATTTCATTTTGTAGGTGCAGTTTTATTATACCTTATGGATGGTGATGCAGCATGCAAAATTATATACAGACAAATGAAAGAAATGTTTACTAATGAGATTGCAAAAGATACTCCTGGACAGGGAAAGAAGATAGTCTGAAGAGTGCCCGTTTTATACAATGTGACACACTTAAGATGAAGGTACTCTTATAACTTTTTTATTTTTTTCCGATTTGAACTAAATTTTACTGAAGTATAGAACAAATTTAGTATATACTTATTTACAAAAAACATTCGCCTCCTAGAAATTCAAAGCCACTTGTGGTTCCAAAATAAGCCGAAAAAATCAATAAATCATATTAGGCATTTTTTATCAGAAAATGTTGTTAATGAAAGTTAAAACCAAAAACCTTAAGTCCAAAATTTAATCAAAATTAAAAAATATTGAAATTTTGTTTAAAATAAAGTCAAAGTCCGAAAATATTTTAAATGGGTTTTTTTGTTTAAAAAATTCATGACAATTTTGTTTGAAATTAAACCCAAGCTGTCAGGTAGTTGTCAAGTAATTTGTAATTTTTTTTTTAAATTTATCAATTTTTTAAATTTTAAGTTTTTTAATTTTTTAATATTGATGAAATTTTGAACTTTAGGTTTTTGGACAATTCTGAACAACTTTCATTGATAAAATTGTCCGATAAAAAATGCCTAATGTGATTTATTGATTTTTTCGGCATATTTTGGTACCGCAGGTTGCTTTGAATTCATAGGAGGCAAAATGTTTTTTTGTCCATAAGTAGATACTAATTTGTTTTATACTTCAGTAAAATTTCGTTCAAATCGGAAAAAAAATAAAAAAAGTTATGAGTGACTTCATCTTAAGTGTGTCTCACACTGTATATTAAAATTAATATTTTTAAAATATAACATTTCTGTGATTTATTTAATATTCCTAATAAAATATCATTTATATACTATAATGCAAACATTTTTAAATATTTATAAATCTTTTCTAAATATTTACAAATGATTTTTCGTAATATTTGTTTCATATAAAAAAGTGTGGCGGTCAAAATATTTTTTAAATATGTTTATTTTAATATTTATTTCATATTTGGTGCTACTAGGGTATAGCGTTGGAGAGGCGATAGAACAGTGACGAGTTGTTTTATTATGATATTATTTTGGGGACTGATGGGTTACAGTTGATATTATATAATATATAAATTTGAAGGACTTTGTATTTTCTATGTTCTATGTTTAATGTTTTAGCCCATTCTATAAACTGTAAACGGTTTTAACGTAGGAATCCAATTATGGTGAACGGATTTGACTGAAACTTTTGTATTTTTGTTTTTACTAAAATATGAGAGTTAAAAAAGTTATAGTATGCTCTTCTCATTTTTTAATTATTTCGATCAGCTGAACACTGAATAGGTCTCATGTGTAATCATGAGCGTCGTAGATATTTTAGATCAAAATTTAATTGTTTTCTTCCTTATTTTTCATATATTTTACAAGCACAGTAGAGGAATATACAGTATACCCACTCTATTTTTTCATTATGGACTTCAGTGGACCTTAGTTTGGTTTTTTATGTCTAGTCCAGGACGAGTGAGTGTAGTCCACGCGCATGTAGGGGAACGCGCCAATTTTAAAATCGAGCAACTAGAGGTGCTAGACCTGTGGTGAAATGTCACTATGGCTTGTCAAATTTGTTGGTTATGTTGTAAATAATCAGAATACAAAATGCAAATAATTTGAATATTTAAAACAATAAACATTCTCATGTTGCTACATAACGTACACTATAAAGGCAAGAATCAAACAATATTAATGAAATTCGTAGGACTCTAAAAATTGTATTGGAAACTGAGCTTATACCAGGTATGTCATTAAATTTATTCTTAAATAATTTAAGAACTTGTAGTTTTATTATTTATGGATAAATAAATAAACCACTATTTTGACATAAAAAATCGTATCTTAATATTTTTTTTGTTACAGAAGTTTAAATCATGATATAATGTCGAAGGATAAATTCTTACTTAAAGAGTAATGGAAGTAATAAGAAATGTGGACCAGGTATGTGTATTGTACAAAAATATCTGGTAATGGGAGTATTTTATATATTAATATTAAAATTGACCAAAAAAATATTGATGTTTTGCCCTTTCTATAATATATAGGATAAATCGCAGCTCAACAAAATTCATCACGTTTTTAAAAATTATTTATCTCTGGTCTTTATTTTGAATAGTATCTCATGGACTTATGCCATCATTTGGTAGATATTTGGAGTAGCATAAAATCATCTTTGGTAAAGAGTCAACCGCTGGAATTTTTTTTATGGTATCTCATTCTCCAGGTAATTTCGGTGCTTCATAGTCGAATTTGTCTAGTGTTTTTTTATATTTTCTTCCTATTTTTTTGAGTATTAAGCATAAAACATACATACATATATACACAACTCTCAAGTCCAAAGCCATTACCCACCGACATTGCAAGCATCGGAACTGGGAATCAAACCCAGTACACGATAAACCGTGTGGCCAAGTGTGCTCTTCTCCTATGCGCTTTGGCCCACTGCACTACAATACCGATATTTCATATCTGTACTACAAGATATTCATGGTCTAATTTATGTGGACATGTTTCCTCTTAAGTACTTAATTGACGATGTCTGTACACCATATTGCATAGGGATAAACCTTTCGCTTTGGGTGCTTCATTTCAAAATTAACAATCAGTTGAGGGTAATTTGCAACATTCACAAAAATTCATTGTTAAACTCTAAATAATCCTTCGTGTATTTTGTCAAATTCAAAACAGATCTATTTTTAGTTAGTTATGTAACATTATAATTATATAATTGTTCATTTTTCCTTACTACTGTTGGAATATATTACAGATTTATCAGCACGTTGGGACATTTTGGGTTCATGATGAATGGAATCGGAGGACATGAAGAAAATTTTTATGAAGATGAGAGCATAGGCAAAGTGCGAAAGGTGGAAGGGCAACTATATTTCAGATCACAAAAATAAATCTAGAATAATTTATTAGGGAAAAATATGCCTATAGAAGAAATTGCAATGTTGAATTAAATGGTACAGTACATAGGAATATTGTGAACAATTTAAGTAATATTTCAATTGAGAAGGATTCTCTATGCTTTTTTTTTTTTAACTATTTAACGTCGGCCTATTTCTGCTACCAAGGCCTATCACCGATGCCAGGAGACGAGCTACCCCCAACCTGGAAATTTTGCCGAACCTCTTCCCTTAAGAAGAGTAGGGATCTTTTACTTGCCTAACATTTAATAGACAAGGGACTGCCTGCTTTACATCCCCTCCGAAGGATGGTATCCCTGTCAAAAAAATCTCATCAATCCTTATTGAAAATTATCAAAAATTAATAAGTATCTATGAGAACCTATATGGTCAATAAGTTTCTATAAGAGTTAGGTAAAGTTGCTGTTGAAATTGTTATCAGTTTATATCAGAATTGACCAGCAAAACGAGTCAAGCCATATCCATTTGTAAATCCAAACATTTACTTATACCACAACAATGGGAATTTATGAGCACAGTATCTATTGTAATTCGTGCGGTTTTCCATGATTAAAAGACAAGCGTTTCTTTAAGAAACGAGCTGCATTAGGTTAGAACAGTTTTGATTTGCAATTGAAGATTACAAATTACAATGTTTGAATAGGGATTTATGAGATCAGTTTCTATGAGTATTAATGTGAGTAATATGTTAAATGTGTTTTCATTTGTGTGAATGGGTAAAAAGAAAGGTCAGTTTTCAACTGCAATTACAAATACAAGTTTAATCGCTTCGAATGGGGTTATATGCGATCAATTTCTAAAAGTATTTATGCTGTTTTCCGAATATAATTGTGATGAGGTTTGATCCGCAACAAATTGTTCACTACATGTTACGATATGGTCGGAAATTCCAGGTACATATTTAGTATTCCTTCAAGAGGATTGATGAGAGCAGTTTCTACGAGTATCTATTTGTTGTTCCTATAGTAAATTATATAAGTCTTTATCAGTACAGATTCGGATCTAATTTAAATATGAAAATTATATCAGAATAAAGCAACCAAATATTTTAAACAGTATCTATTTGTAAATCCAAACATTTACTTATACTATCTCAATGAGAATTTATGAGAACAGTATCTAATGTAAAACGTGCGGCTTTCCGTGGTTAAATGGCAAGTGTTTCTATAAGAAACGAGCTGCATTAGGTTAGAACAGTTTTGATTTGCAATTGAAGATTACAAATTATAATGTTTAAATAGGGATTATGAGATCAGTTTCTATGAGTATTAATGTTTTTTTTTCAGTAATATATTAAATGTGTTTTCATTTGTTTGAATGGGTAAAAAGGAAGGTCAGTTTTCAACTGCAATTACAAATACAAGTTTAATCACTTCGAATGGTGTTATATGCGATCAATTTCTAACAGTATTTATGCTGTTTTCCGAATATAATTGTGATGAGGTTTGATCCGTAACAAATTGTTCACTACATGTTACGATATGGTCGGAAATTCCAGGTACATATTTAGTATTCCTTCAAGAGGTTTGATGAGAGCAGTTTCTACGAGTATTTATTTGTTGTTCCTACAGTAAATTATATAAGTCTTTATCAGTATGCATTCGGATCTAATTTAAATGCAAAAATCATATCAGAATGAAACCTCAAATATTTTAAACAGTGTCCACCTGTAAATCCAAACATTCAAAGATAATATTATAATGAGAATCCATCAGATCAGTATCTACCCTACAAACACAAAAGGTTGGCCCTTTAGCGGACCATTACTGTGCCAGAAATGAAACTTCTGGCCCAGTGATGGCCCACTGATGGGCCGATCTTCGGTGTTTGTTGGGTAATGTAACGTGTGCGGTTTTCCGTGGCTAAATTTTAAAATTATTTGCAATAAATAAGCTTTAAGGGATTCGAACAGTTTTCATTTGCATTTCCAGATAAATAGTTTTAATTGTTAGGGATCTATGAGGTCAGTGTAATGTTTTTTTTTTCAAAATAAAATGTGTTTTTATAAAAAAAAACATTACACAAAGACACTGATCTCATAGATCCCTATTTAACAATTAAAACTATTCATCTGGAATTGCAAATTAAAACTGTTCAAATCCGTTAAAGCTATTTATTAAAAATACTTTTAAAATTTAGCCACGGAAAGCCGCACGCGTTACGTTAGATACTGTTCTGATTGGTTCTCATTAAAATATATCTTTAAATGTTTGGATTTACAAGTGGATACTGTTTAAAATATTTGGTTGTTTCATTCTGATATAATTTTTGTATTTAAAGTAGATCCGAATGCATACTGATAAAGACAAATTTTCTATTGGAACAACAAATACATACTCATAGAAACTGCTATCATCAATCCTTTCGAAGGAATACTAAATATGTACCTGGAATTTCCGACCATATCGTAACATGTGGTAAACAATTTGTTACTGATCAAACCTCATCACAATTATATTCGAAATACTGATCTCATATAACCCCATTCGAAGTGATTAAACGTGTACCTATTTGTAATTGCAGTTGAAAACTAACCTTTCTTTTTACCCATTCAAACAAATGAAAACACATTTAATATACTTATTACTGAAAAAAATAACATTAATACTCATAGAAACTCATCTCATAAATCCCTATTCAAACATCATAATTTGTAATCTTCAATTGCAAATCAAAACCCGGTCTTCGAAGCGTGTCGCCCGGGTTGGCTCCAGCTGTTTCTTTCTTCTTCTAAATAAATAAATAAATAAATAAAAACTGTTCTAACCTAATGCAGCTCGTTTCTTATAGAAACTCTTGCCATTTAACCACGGAAAGCCGCACGTTTTACATTAGATACTGTCCTCATAAATTCTCATTGAGATAGTATAAGTAAATGTCTGGATTTACAAATAGATACTGTTTAAAATATTTGGTTGCTTTATTCTGATATAATTTTCATATTTAAATTAGATCCGAATGGATACTGATAAAGACTTATATAATTTACTATTGGCACAACAAATACATACTCGTAGAAACTACTATCATCAATCCTTTCGAAGTAATACGAAATATGTACCTGGAATTTCCACACGTAACATGTAGTGAACAATTTGTTACTGATCAAACATCATCACAATTATATTCGGAAAACAGCATAAATACTGTTAGAAATTGATCCCATATAATCCCATTCGAAGTGGTTAAACTTGTATTTGTAATTGCAGTTGAAAACTGACCTTTCTTTTTACCCATTCAAACAAATGAAAACACATTTAATATATTACTGAAAAAAAAACATTAATACTCATAGAAACTGATCTCATAAATCCCTATTCAAACATTATAATTTGTAATCTTCAATTGCAAATCAAAACTGTTCTAACCTAATGCAGCTCGTTTCTTATAGAAACTCTTGCCATTTAACCACGCAAAGCCGCACGTTTTACATTAGATACTGTTCTCAAAAAATCTCATTGAGATAGTATAAGTAAATGTTTGGATTTACAAATAGATACTGTTTAAAATATTTGGTTGCTTTATTCTGATATAATTTTCATATTTAAATTAGATCCGAATGCATACTGATAAAGACTTATATAATTTACTATTGGCACAACAAATACATACTCGTAGAAACTGCTATCATCAATCCTTTCGAAGTAATACTAAATATATACCTGGAATTTCTGACCATATCGTAACATGTAGTGAACAATTTGTTACTGATCAAACCTCATCACAATTATATTCGGAAAACAGCATAAATACTGTTAGAAATTGATCGCGTATAACCCCATTCGAAGTGATTAAATTTGTATTTGTAATTTCAGTTGAAAACTGACCTTTCTTTTTACCCATCCAAACATATGAAAACACATTTAATATATTACTGAAAAAAAAAACATTAATACTCATAGAAACTGATCTCATAAATCCCTATTCAAACATTATAATTTGTAATCTTCAATTGCAAATCAAAACTGTTCTAACCTAATGCAGCTTGTTTCTTATAGAAACACTTGCCATTTAACCACGGAAAGCCGCACGTTTTACATTAGATACTGTTCTCATAAATTCTCATTGAGATAGTATAAGTAAATGTAAAGACTTATATAATTTACTAGAGGAACAACAAATAGATACTCGTAGAAACTGCTCTCATCAATCCTTTTGAAGGAATACTAAATGTGTACTTGGAATTTCCGACCATATCATAACAAGTAGTGAACAATTTGTTACTGATTAAACCTCATCACAATTATATTCGGAAAACAGCATAAATACTTTTAGAAATTAATCGCATATAACCCCATTCAAAGTGATTAAACTTGTATTTGTAATTGCAGTTGAAAACTGACCTTTCTTTTTACCCATTCAAGCAAATGAAAACACATTTAATATATTACTGAATAAAAACATTAATACTCATAGAAACTGATCTCATAAATCCCTATTCAAACATTATAATTAGTAATCTTCAATTGCAAGTCAAAACTGTCCTAACCTAATGCAGCTCGTTTCTAATAGAAACACTTGCCATTTAACCACGGAAAGCCGCACGTTTTACCTTAGATACTGTTCTCATAAATTCTCATTGATGTGGTATAAGTAAATGTTTGCTGCTCCATTCTGGTAGAAACTGATAGAAATTTCAGCAGCAGCTTTACTCCAGGCTCCAGTAGAGGGAGCTGTATACGTGTCGCTAATTCATATCTACTCTAATGTGACCTAAGGAACTGACGTGTGTTTGTTAAATTAAAAGTAAAGCAGTCTCTTTCACTGCCAACTCATTCATTGCTTCTAGGCTAGAACAAGAACACCCGAGGAAATAAGGACTTTGCAGTATTTTGTGTTTACCACAATATTAGTATTTCTATTTGAAATATGCAATTTAAACTGTACATTTGTCGGCATGCATATCCAAATTAATACTAATAAAAAAGCAAAATGGAAGTTTACAATAAAAATACATCTGTAAAATATACAATTGAAACTGTACATTTGTTGACGTGTATATCCACATTAATACTAATAAAAAGACAATGTTGAAATTTACAATAAAAACATGTCGATAAATGGTGTGTTATATACGATAGATACTGGAGAAAGGACGGACTGGACTCTTATGATATTACTTATAGAAAAGTTTAGAATCTCTTTAAAGTTGTATCTGTAATTCCATATGTTTACAGATATAAGGGCAAGGGTGCATTTGCAGACACTAAACTGTAGATTTGTTGTATATTTCATATAAGTACTCATGAAAGGGCAACATGATAATTCCAAATAGCTCATTCGGAATTACTGTTTCATAACCGATTTAAAACTTAATAAAACAGATAAAATCCTGTCTGTATAATAATAATATAACTTATAGGAATGATAAAACCGCATCACTTTTTTTCTATGTGGAATTTTTGGCAGGGATATCCGCTACGTAATCCTCGTCTGAAATTACGTAACTTCCGAGTATACACTGATATACAAGCCTCTAGAAGGTGGGACGAGAACGCTGTATTTCCCAAGATAGGTGGGTCGCCCATCCAAGTACTAACCGCGCTCGACGTTGCTTCAACGGAATATCGACTGATATTCATATTGAAGTCGCCTCTACGCTTGCCCATTCTTTATGCTTCTCAACTAAAATAATAGAAGCAATTAACATATCATTAAATCATGCTGTTTCGACAAAAAATTCCTCAGAAAATAAATATTCAGAAACGAACATACTGCCTGCAATCGAAGACAAAGATGAGACATATCTATGATTTTAAATACATGTTTTGTACTTATAGTAATAACAAAATAATGTTATAGGTATCTTTTGAAAAAAAAAAAATTAAGCAAATTTACTGTTGTATTAGTTTCTAGTTGTAACTTCTTACAGTAATGATAACTTGTGTTACTTTCCTAATATACCTTAATCGCACAAATTTGTTTAATGGTAGGTTATACATAAAACATTGTAGATTTATAGCTAGTTAATTAAAATTAAATAAGAATTTGCTTTTTAAACAAACAAACATAAATGTATAATGTTTTAGACTTAGTTATTTTTTTTTATTTAATAATTTGCACGGAAAAAATTATGTATTTTGAGATTTAAGTAAATTTATGCTGGTATGTTATTTTATTAATTATCTGTTAACAAAATAATTTATAAAATAAAGTAAGTAAAATCTGAGTGTTTTTTTTTAAGAGTAGGAACTAAAAAATTTGTTAAGAAAACATCTATTAAATAAGTAAATAAATTTTTATTCAAAATATTTGTATTTCCTCCCCCGTTATGAAATGTCAAATTTTAAATGCATTTTTGACGTTATGAAACGTCACATTTTTCATAATTGTCAGTTTCCAATTTCATTACTGAACTAATGATGTAATGAATTTTTACGTATTGATTTCTGTCATTTCCTTTCTATTTAAAAGTGCGATTAGATAAAATTTTGTACTTAACACGTTATGAAAAATTAATTTTCATAACTGGTTACATAATAGTTATTTACGTAACCAGTTATAAAAAGACTAATTTTATTTGACGAATGTAATATTTGCCAAAACAAGCGAGCGAAGAGAGCGAGTTTTGCAAATTCTATGAGCCAAACAAAATTACTTTTGCATAACGTTACAAAATTTTATCTAATCCCGCTTTAAAATAGGAAAAAAAAATTCATTACATCCCTAGTTATGTAATGAAACTGGAAACTGACAGTTATGAAAAATGTGACATTTCGTAACATCAAAAATGCATTTAAAATTTGATATTTCATAGCGGGGTTAGATAAATAACTATTGAAAACTATAATCACATATAAATTTACAATAAATATATTATAAACATTATTTAATAACAGATTAATTCTATATTTGCTAATGATTAACAAATAAGTAAGAAAAATATAATAGATGGATATATAATAATATAATACAGTGAGAAACCATCAATAAATATAAACATAAAGTATATAAAGTATTATGAAATTTAACAATCAGGAGTTTGTATTTTTTTTTTCAATTAAATATTACGACTATTTTATTAAAATTAAGAATATAACACATTTTAAAAATATTTCTATTTATATTTACCTACATACGTGACAAATGCAATAAAAAAGACGAGAGTACAAATTGTAAGTGATGATAAAGCAAGTTGGTACCTATTACTAAAGTAAAACAACACTTGATGGCTTATATCTTCTAAACGAGACGTTCAGGTTATTAGACGATGGTCATCCTTACTTTGTATGGATTATTCTGTAAAATAAAACATTATTTTTAATAAAAATATGTTCCTAAGTAGGTAACTAACAAATAGAAAATAAGAATACAAAGCGAAATGATCTTTCATCTAAAAATTATTGTAGTTCACCTTTTTTATTTATATTTATATTGCAAATTTTGAACAAATGAATTCTCTAAAAAACGAAAATTATAACAACCTTATTTTACAAACTGAACAATGATTTTTTTCTATTTTTTACTACATACTTATGAAATAAATAATCGTGCTCATCAAAAACATCAAATCATATTTTTATATTTATTTAATAGGTATACTCACCAAGACGAAACAATGAGGGTAATGCATCATTTTTATATGAATCGTCTTGCATACCTGT
Source organism: Rutpela maculata (assembly GCA_936432065.2). Taxonomy (NCBI): domain Eukaryota; kingdom Metazoa; phylum Arthropoda; class Insecta; order Coleoptera; family Cerambycidae; genus Rutpela; species Rutpela maculata. The sequence goes on from OW386285.2 coordinate 185,461,518, forward strand.
TTTTGAAATGCACACTGCATACCCAAATTGTTGAACACAGCATTTTTCTGAACTGTATTTATTATCTTCAGATTTATCTACGAATTGTTCCCACAAGTAACCTGGCAAATATTAAATTATATTAATAAAATTATAAATACATATATGTAACACAGTTTATCCAACAAACAACTACTGCTTTCAAATGTGTCAAAGTATTTACATCAAACCATGCACTTCACGACATGATCATTGAATATGATCGATGAATTTAAACTACATATATAAAATTTTCTGTTCAAAGTAAAAAACTTCTTCTTTTAATACTAAAAAGTGTGGCTACAAAATGATATGAAAAACATTTGCTTTTCTATTTACCTACAGCTACAGGTCTTTAAATAGCAAAACGTGTAGCTGTTATTATTTTGGCTCTTATTATCTAAATTAGAAGAAATCGATACAAAAATTATCAATGCTGACACGAGTACTGGGCACAATTATTGAAAAAGTGTCCATTTAATACAAAATTCGATAAAGAACACGAAAAAAATTATTATTGGTGACTTTAACTTACCTTGGTTCAACTTTAGGAAAACGGGAAAAAATTAAACGATCACTCTAGCACAGGTACTGCTTGAACAACCAGGGAGCAGAATGACATTTTCTATCAGTATCAGTATTGGTTTTTACAACTGTTTCTATTTGCATTCAAAATAAAATAATAACCTAATTTTGCGTTTAGGTTAGAAACACGGCATCAACAAACCACCGTTGCTACTGAGTGTAGTCCACGCGTCGATAGCTTGAGTGGGGGGTCTTGGACAAAAATGAGGGGAAGTGACCCAACTGTATATTTTTAAACTGTGTTACAAGTGACTATTTTTAAGAATTTTTGGGAGAGTGCTTAACAGGTTGAAATATTCACGTGTATTTCAAATTCACCTTTAGTTTACCAAATTTCTGTTTCGAATGCTACTATACGCAATATTATATTGTGACGTGCTTACACCATTTTTGTAAACACCCTGTATCGTGGGTTCGGAAATTATAACACCAGGGTGTAACACTAAACACTAATTTATTAACTTACTATTTACAACCAATTACTTTACTTGTATTACTCTGTGTACTACAATTCACTACTTGATCACTTTACTCTCTTCTTATTACACTTGCTAACTAAACTGTTCATTAGTACTGCACTAACTTAACTCAACTTCTTAACTGTCCATTCTAGTTTTTCTCCATGCCTTATATACGTAAAGACGACAGATCTCGATGCTTCTGTGATGACGTCACCATTATCGAGGTATGTCTAGCAAGTTCTTTTTCTAGCAGATGCAAATCCACATTCAGACATTCGATCTACTAATTGAATTCTGTGTTGCCTACATTCTAGGGGTTGAAATACATTACATTATATATAATTAACATAAACTCTTGCAAACTATTTAACGTTTTGCATTTTTGTTCTATTTAACCATAGGAATTCATTTTTTTTTCACCTACTTTTTGTATATTGGGCACGTTAATATAGAGAGATCGAGAATGATTGAACGTGCCACTCCCTAATGATTTTTTCTGTGCCGCCTACAATGCTATCATGCTATGAACTATTTTTTGGCACTTTCAACATTTTTGCGTTGGCGACAGTGACTGAGTAATGGCGGTTGTTTAAACAACTTTACTTGTCATTTGCGACCTTGTCAAGAACACCGGGGATTAATTTGTTTGTTTACAGTTGTAGCCGGGACAAGCAAGCAGCTGTTTGGCGACCTCTATTTTCCCGTATATGCTCGAAGACTAGAGATGAGTTGCTATTTAACAACCTGTTATTTTATAACTATTATTTGTAAATAGCATTAACAGACTGTTATTTCCGTCCTAAAATAACAGGTGAGAAAATAACAGATAAGCAGCAGCGACAGCAGCATGATGTATAAAATAACGTCTCTGAAATAACATTTGCAAAGTGCGCGCTGCGGTATGCGCATGCTAGCACTTCTCATCGACATGTTATTTTTAAACTGTTATTTTAAACTGTTATTTCAAAATAGCAGTAGCAGTTGAAACAGTTATTAAAAAATAACTGCTTTTACCCATCACTATCGAAGACATGAACAAACGACAAGAAGGAAGTAGGCATTGCCAACATGTTTCTTTCTAGTTATATTCTATATCGTCGGCAGTGCTGCCAACACGATGATGTGTGAAAATCTATTTCGTGCTTATCAAAAAAAATTTGGTTGAAATATAATTACGGAAAACGCTTTTTAGCTGTATTATATACATACAGTTTCAGCTTAAGTAGATTATTATAATTCCAAACATAAAGTGCCGGGGTACAAAATTTCCATATATGGGTGATTACGTTTCACTGACGTCATTCTGGGTAGGATCTCTTGTTTATTTTTAATCATAACATTTGCTAAAGTCTATGGTTTGATTAAATGTAATTAAAATAATTTTTCTGCGGTATATACGACCTTAAATGGACGTCTAAATGACGTTTTTTGTGTGACATCGAAAAGACCTTCATGTCAAGATGTCTAATCGATGTCGTTTTTAGGTCAGTAGACGTTGTGATCCATAAATTACTTATAATCGACGTCGTAACGACGTACGTGTTCTGCCTGGGTCTTGATAGTATGGCAGAAGTACAAGCCCTGAAAAAAAACCTACTATGTTAAAACCTGTAGTGATCTTGTAAATGAATTTAACAGAAAACTGGAATATACACTATCACGTTATGATGAAACCCACTTAGTCTTCGACATACAGAGAAAATTCACTAAAATCTTCTATGCGTAAGAAAAGAACTGGCAACACACAACCAGTCCACTACAAGATCAGTGATACAACGTACATTGGAAACACATCTATGAAGTCATTGTTATCTCATGTCAAGACTAAAGATGAGTTAACAGCTTACTTATCCGAGAAAGCAATACAATATGCAACTGGAAGAAACAGTGTTTATTTGTATCTTGGAGGGAAACAGCAAAGTGTTCAATGGGGATTGAAATAGATGAACTAAAAAGCAATCATGAGCAGGCAGATACAAAAATAATTTTGCATTCCATGTTCGCCTGTCGTCGCGGTGCTACACAGCTTCATATTTACTCATCTGATACATATGTCTTCATACTTACTTTATGTTGGTATATAAGTTCCTTCCACTGAACACTATGTTTGTAACTGGAGTTGACCAAAATCAAAGAATAATCAATCTCAGCAAAGTAACCGATTCCCTGGGCTCAAAGAAAACTTCAGCATTATTAGGTCTGCATACATTATCCGGAAGTGACACCACAGGGACTTTGGCAAAGAAAGCGAAAATCTCCTTTTGGAAAATCTTCAGTAAAGCAGATGATGACATTATCGAAGCTGTAAGCAAACTTGGAAGCTTGGAAAGTTTACTTGATACAGATAGAATATTAATAGAAAAATTCATATGTCAAGTCTATGAAGCTCGAGGAGAAAACTTGCCACCAACAAGAGCATCACTGATACCATATGTTGATAGAGTTTGTTATCAAACCATAGAATGGTGCGCCGTGCTGATCAGACCTACCCTAATCTGCCTTCGCCATTAAACTTCGGCTGGGCACTAAAAAACGACCATTATGCTTCTGTTATGTGTATGCTACCATGTACTCCAGAGACAGTTCTTCAACTTATTCGGTGCTCTTGTGTTAAGAGAAAATGTGCTCCACCAAGTAAATGTCTTTCCCATGATCTGAAGTGCACAGAACTATGCGTGTGTGTGGAGGAGACGAAGATGTGTGTGTGACAACTGTGATGAGCATACAAGGCATGAAGATTCATCGCATGACTTAGATAGTGATGATACATTGTTTTGAAGAGAATAATAATATACAGTATCATTAAATGTTGTTTTCTGTCAATACATAATTTATTTTAAGAACCAATTTTATAATACAACTACTACGTCCTACTACAAATTGTATGTATTAATATTAGTCATTATTAAAGTTTTTGTGAGTAAATACCAGCAGATTTATTATTTCTCTTTCCTTATTAATGGCTAAATTGTGTTTTAAACCGATAGTGACATGTGTAATGAATCATAACTCTCAATTGATAAAAGATCCCACTAAACAATGCATTATTACTTTAATAGAACCTCAATATTACAAAGTTACATGTAATGTTATGTAAAACAGATCATGAACAGTGTCGTAATGTTGCTACAAAGTAATTTGTCATACTATTAAATGTTACTCTGTTACATTGTTAAAAAGGTAACATTGTGAAAATATTACTTAATGTTCATAACATATTGACGTAATAATTTATCAATTTAACTTGCCACATTACATACTTATTTAACGTGTTACATTACATACTTATTTATATCTCACCATGAATATCATTGCTGCAATGTATGCTTAATATTCGAATCAAGCGCGGATCTAGAAATTTCAATAATTTTTTTCTCGTCTGTGGCGCATGGGACCCATACGAAATATGGGAAATAACATCTCGAGAAGCACTTCTCTAACGACCCCTAAAAATTTTGAAAAAGCAGTTTGCGAAAATTTTTTTCAAAATTCGGTTACCCCCCCAGGTCTAGACACTCCTGTTTAAAATAATTTTTTTTTGTTATATGAATTTTACTTTTCACAAAAATACATCAATACGTTTCATTACTAACTGAGATACAACGAATTGAAATTTTGTGATTTGTTAAATTGTAAATCACAAAATTTCAATTCGTTGTATTTCAATTAGTAATGAAAATATTTTCATAAACTTCAAAACATATTGTTGTATTTTTATGAAAAGTAAAATGCATATGACAAAAAAAAATTAAACAGGAGTCCCTAGACCTCCCCCCCCCCCAGGTTTTTCAAAATTTTTTAGGGGTCATTACAGAAGTGCTTCTCGATATGTTATTTCCCATATTTCGTATGGGTCCCATGCGCCACAGACGAGAAAAAAATTATTGAAATTTCTAGATCCGCACTTGATTCGAATACTAGTAAGGCAATGTAGTATCAAGATAAATGTAAATATTAAGGTAACGTTAATTTAGTTCTGAATTAATATTGCCCCAAAGTAACAATAACCTTGGTTGAATACTATAGTTGTCCCAGTGCCAGTTAGTATTAGAGGATTACGGACAGAAATATTGTGTCAAATTATGTGTTTCTACTCATAGGAAATTGTAAGATGTACTGTACAAATTAGTGGGGGACACATTATTCGACAGGCACCTGTCCATAATCCTTCAGCACTAACTTGCATCAGTTGAGGCATCTATAGTATTTAATAAATAATCACCTAAACTTAAAATAAAAAGAAAACATTTAATTAAAAATATATTTTGTTAAAAATATACATAAAAATATACAATGTATAAAAATAAATAAAAATAAAAATGCAAATTCCCAACAACAAAAAAACTAGTGTTATAAAAAAAAAACATTATATTATTCATTGCCTCTCTCGCTGTTTCCTTTGTTTGGCGAAGCGCTGCTATTCAGCTACCACATCTTCGAATTGTTTTGCTGTGGTGGCTGCGAAGGTAATTTTGACAGCCTCTGTTAAAAAATGGAATATATTAATATCTGATCGAGAATACAGTATCGAAGTATCATAGTTACTGACATAACATAGTTAATCATTATCTTTATTATGGTACAAAAACACGAGACCATAGGTCGAGTGTCTTTCAGTTATCGAGTTATATTATCAAAATGGCAACCAAGCTTAAGTGCAAATAAAAATGTAGGCTATTCAAAATAGAAACCTCGAATGGTGTTTGGTAATTTGTTAGTTTTTATATCCATTAGCAGAGAAAAACATTGGCTGACGTGTACGTTGCTGATTTTCAGAAATATTCTAAATTTACTCCAAAAAATGTCAAAGTAAGACAATCAGTCGGGAATTTTGCCCTGCAAAATGTGGAGTATTAATGATTTTGACATATGTTGTTTAAGTCGAGGCCATGATAAAAAACACAAGTTTTCAACCTTGGGGGTGGGGAGGAGGCGCGAACCGCCATCTTGAATTAAAGGTGCAAAAAATTGTTTTTCAAAATAATTCGGCAACGCTCAATCCTACGAGAAAAATGCTGAAGACAAAGTTGAAGAGGACAAAATTTCCTACATTTTTTGTATATACATTTTTATTGTAAGTTTAATGTTTAAAGAGATACAGCGTCAGACAAATGGGTTTAAGAAAAATTTTTTTTTATTATATAATGCATGTTCACAACATAACAAATTTTATATTATTATAATAAAGATATATTATAATAATACTTGTATTGAAACTAAAAAAAATATTAAATTGACGGAATAGTATTACAGTGGCTTACATCATTTCTCGAAAATAGGAAACAAAAGTTATTAAATTTAATGACAGGTATTCAGAAGAATTGGCAATAAAAATGGAATACCTCAAGAGTCGGCACTTGCTCTTATACTCTTTTTATAATTTCTAGATAATCCAACATTTTTTAAAGAAATTTCAAATTATAAAATTTTATGTCCTGACTATTGGCTACAAAATTTTAAATCCCTTACAAAATCCTTACACACATTTAATCCTTACAATTGCTTAGAAACATTCATACCAAAAGTGTAAGTAATTATTATCAAATCAAAAACACTGCTCTCTAAGCCTGTACGTATTAAAGGCAGGACCGTCCGCGCAACAAAGGAGTTCGAGCATTTTTTGAAAAAAAAAAAATCAAACATTTTTCCACCGATCTTCTTACGTATTAGACTTACAATAAAAATGTATATACAAAAAATGTAGGAAATTTTGTCCTATTCAACTTTGTCTTGAACATTCTTCTCGTAGGATCGAGCGTTGCCGAATTATTTTGAAAAAACATGTTTCACTTTTCAATTATTAATAAGAAACGTCAGCCAATGAGAAATCAGCATTGTAGATTTCAGTCATTATTTTTTTTATGTTCTTTACAAACAAACAAAGCTTCCTGCAAAGTGGCTGAAATAATAAAATAATATAGAAGCGTTTTTTTTTCGCATTTTTGAAAATTCACCCTCTTTAAACTCAGCAGTACGGGTAACTGAAGTTTGTATTATTGTTTCTTACCGCTTTGCGAAACTTTTGATATATGGTACAGCGCCAATCAAATCACTTAATTTTTAGTATATCATAAATTAATAAAAAAAATTAAATTACAAGAAAACGCAGACACATAGATTTCAGACGACTGCATTTATATCAATGTCATATTGACACTGACAGGCAACATTTAAAACAAATTACTGACACAATAAAATTATATAGGAGCGTTTGTTTTTTTTGCACTTTTAAATAACTGTTAATTAAAAAATCAGCAATGCCGTAATGACTGAAATGGTTTTTCCGGCTTGTTATTATGAGATCTTTACACTTTTCGACTTCAGTCACATGATAAAATCATATAAAAAATTCTGCCACCAACTCCCTAGCTATTACGTTGGTCGAGCAGCCAACTTAAAACAGGGACAATTGATCGTTGGCCTAATATCAAATTTTTGTTTTTTTTTATCCCCGTGATTAGGACCACATATGCAATGGATCTGGGGATAAACCCCTAGCCTCCGACGAGTAAAGCAATAAATCTGACCTAAAATAAGCAGGTTGAAACAAGAATAATATTTTAATGTTATATGTTTATCAATAAAATGCAATTAGTGTGCTTCGACAAATAAAAGGCGAGTTTATAAAAAAAGTCCCAGTCCTAACTTAGCCTGTCTTAGTCTTAATTTTTCCCTAAAATATATCTGATGTTTTAAGACGGGTTTATAAAAACTGGCCTTTGTCTTAAGTTGATCGTAAAATAGATACGCGAACTTTTCATGCCAATTGGAATTGATTTCTGATCTATTCAGTGGTATTAGTCCCTAGGAAAAATTAATCTAAAAATTTTAGGTTAAGTTAGGACAAGACAGGATTGCGACTTTTATAAACGGCATACGGGTAACCTGTACCTACATTTAACTTTTTAGGGAAAAAATTAAGACTAAGATAGGCTAAGTTAGGACTGGGACTTTTTTTATAAACTCGCCTTAACACAGGGTAAGGTAACTAAATAAATAAAATTTAAAGTTTATTTTTATTTTGTTGCTAAAAGTTTCCACGAATTTCTACATTACTGTAATTATCTACTCACCTTATTCTCGCTTTATCACCCATTTCTGAAATTAAAGGCATTAAGGCGCAACACACTTACTCACAAATATCGAAGGTTTTAAGGTTATGTAGAAACGACGCGTTCTGTGAATAGGCGAGTTTTCATAGAAGTTCATGGTAGTTACATAGAATAAACGTTGCAAATAATGTTAATGTATGATCAAATGCATATTATTCATAATGTATGAGATTCATTCGTAACACATTTACAGTTATATATGTGAAATATTTTCGTGTAATATTACAAGTTACATTCTTGTAATATAATATGCTTATTTTAATGGCAATATTAAAGATACATTGATTATAATATGTGACATACATTTGTTAAATATAATTTTTTATATTACGGAAATATTTTCGAGCTAATATTAACTAAATGTTTCTTCAATATTTTGCAATTTAACATTTCTCAGCTATACCAAAGTTAGGTTATTTTAATATAAATATCATATTGCAAGAAAACATTTAATATGTTACTTCAGTTTAATATTGCGTAATATTACGGATATGTGTTTTGTTTAGTGGGATACGAAACAATTAATAAGAACTAAATTTGTTCTTTGGCTCATGTAGAACAGAAAATGTTATATGCAGATTTTGCGTATGAGCACTCTGGAAGGAGTTATTCTTGATGTAAAGAATGAATGTCTCGCATGGCGGCCATCTTGGATGTATAACGCCATAAAAACCAAACAGCGCAATTCTAAGGTAAACACCCGGTACTACACCATTATCTAGCATATAATAAAGAGAATCCACATAGTCGCACCTTCCCTTCACAAAAAATCCCTCGGAGTAGGTAAATGCGCATTATGCTCCTCAACTACTAGTGCTGTTCGATGTTTGTGAAACATCGATGTTGAGCATCGATGTTGGCATCGAAAGACCGCCATGGATGTAGGAAGGATATCGGTAAAAAACCATCGATGTATAATAAACATCGATAACATCGATGTTACTCAAATTTGATGAGCGGGGGAAGAAAATCCAAAAAAATTTTTTCGAAAAATTGATGAAAATAAAAAAAAATGAGCGGGGGGAGAAAATCCAAAACCAAAATTTTCCCGCCAGAAATAACATTAATCAACTGGGGCATTTTTCGCCGAAATAAAAATTGATGAGCGGAGGGGAGAAGATCAGACCGCCATCGATGTTCAATAAGCATCGATGTTATCATCGATGTTTGAGTACTTCTGATATCGATGTCAAAACATCGAACATCGTCAACGAAACATCGATGCACTATCAACTACTACCTGTATTTCGAAATTATGTGACCAAATGTCGTGCATGCTGTGCAAAAATATCAAGAGTCTATTTCTTCATGATTCGGGAACTCTTCTTGAAATTGAAAAAAGGTTGAATGAACTGAATAATTCCAACCATTTTTATCTCGTTGACCACTTCGAAAATAAGCCTCGAGTATAAATTTATCGTCTTCTCCAGAGAAAACCATTTTCTAACCTTAAATATAGTCAGGAAGGAATTCCTTCCTGGATATAGTCAACTACAGTATCAGCACAAAATGAGGGTTTCTTTATAATTTACCACACAAGTGACAGTCAACTGATTATTAGCGTTGAAAAACACTGATTTATTAGCCAAAAAGGGAAAAAAATGAGAAATCAAACACAATCCAATAATAATAACCTAACATTCACGAAAATGACAGACATCAGATTGGTAATGTAGAAGAACGCACTACCGGGCGTCAAAATGACTCGACACCAATTTATTTCTCAGGGGGCGCCAGTCGCGTATTACCCCGTTCTTCTACCTCCCAGGCGGGTTCGAGATACGATGCACTTCGGTAGCCGAGTAATGGGACCAAGGCTGCACTACCACAGATCGGAAACTACGCTCTCTCTGGACCCGAATTCCCTCGTTAGGGGTTTAGGCACCTCTAAATTTCCTGAATTTTTGCATAAAAAAATCCCAACCGAAGAATTTCTCTGCGGAGGGATTAGTTTTGGTACGCGAAAATCACGTTTTGGTCCATTAATAACGGAATATATTTCTCAAAAAACGCATAAAAAAATCCCTATCAAACCTCCGTAAAGCAACCAGAAGGTCGAACGTTAATGCGAATTAACTTGACACATCCGGCTTTCTATACGAAAGTTCCAGGGATTATAGACCGTCAACAGGCCTCAAGATCAATTAAGAAATATTAGTTCAAAGAATCCGTTTATTTAACAGAATTGGTTATACAAAATTCTCAAGAAGAATCGTGCCTTCCCCAATCAAGGTAGTGACTTTCAGACCATACAAGCGAGAGCGCTCACGCTAACGATCGATTAGGTAGAAAAGATTCATACGTACCTTCTCAGAATCAAAATGCGAGCTTTTAGAATCATTTCAGACTCTGGGTAAATGAATAATTAAGGCTGACTGAAATTAACTTAAAAAAGTTTTACTAAATGAATTTAGTTTCGCTAGAGACTACTTAGCTTTAAAGTTCTTGTATCGTGGAGATTCACGTACTCAAACACATTCAGAGGACTTATTACTGCATAAGTTGAGTGGCGTTCGATCAGTCCACGACTTACTAACCCTTATCACAGTCGATTAATATTATCGATTTGGCAGCGTCTCACCTTCGAGCGACTTTTAGGCAAAATTGAATTTTTGGATTTTTATGCACAAGGCGTTTTCCTCTATAACTTTGTCATTTGAAAAGCCCTGTTATTGGCTTTTCTACCATCGCTTTGTCTGGACCACTCAACGCGCTCGACCAAATTGCGAGCCGCTGGGTCAATCCAAACTCTTTCCATGCGAGAAACCGGCCTTGTACATGTGCATTGATTTTTATCAATTTTTGCTTATACGCCGGCTTTGACAAAATCTTCTATTTTGCCTTTTGGATGCAGTGCATCGTTAAAATTTTATGCTCATACTTTAGAATTGGGCTTTCAATGACCGTACCTCAAAGGTCAATGTCCTTGGTTGAGGAACAAAAAAATAAAAAATAATTTAAATTATACTTTCGTGGCACTTTTCAAACTGACCCCGTGGCACCTTTGAAAAATCCATTTTAAGACCAATTCCAGCGCACTTTTGAAAAATCGATTTTCGAGCCAAACTTCAAGGCACCCTTGAAAAACTAATCTGCGGGTGAAACTTTGGCGCACCTTTGAAAAATCGACCTTCAAGCCAAACTTCAAGGCACTTTTGAAAAGTTAATCCGCGGGTGAAATTTTGGCGTACTTTTGAAAAATCGATTTTCAAGCCAAATTTCAAGGTACCCCTGAAAAGCCAATCTGCGGGTGAAATTTTGGCGCACTCCTGAAAAATCGATCCTCAAGCCAAATTTCAACGCAGTTTTGAAAAATTAGTCTGCAAGTGAAACTTTGGCGCACTTTCGATAAATCGATTCCTGGGCCAAACTCTGACGCCCCTCCAAAAATATTACTTTTCAAAGTCCAACCCATGGTACCCTTGAAAAAGTATATCATTCATAAATCCCCGTCACTATATACTTCCACTCTCATATTCTGAACCAAAAACATCCCTCCCAAGTGAAAATTCGGTGTTTCTTCGAACCTTCACCCGGTCACTTCCAACGCCTTACAGAACCCAAAACGGTCCTTATGGACCGATCCGCGCCTCTGCAGACTCCCAAAAATGTCCCCAAATGAAACTCCTGCCCAAGTCGAACCTTGATTATGTCTTCAACTTAGGACGATTTTGGAGAGTTCTACAACAGTAACACTGATTAGAGAACCAAGCGCGTCACATAGGAAATTAGTTTTAATAATGTATGTAGAATAGAAATCAATTTTGATAATTTTAGTGACTTTTCCGTGTGACGTCACGTTCAATCTTGCTCGATCTCACAGACCAGAACCCATGATTCCGCACGGCATTGCATAACTGCCATTCTATAAAGTGGGTTGTGATATTTTTCATTTATATAATGAATCATATTTATTAGTATCCGATTACTATTCAAAATACGTTGAAGGTGTTAACTTGTATAAAAATCTTAGAAGTTCTAACGTAATAGGAAAATTAAAATCAGTATTTACACGTTTTGGCATACCGAAAATAGTTGTAACAGATAATGGACCAGAATTTTCTTCTCAAAATTTCAAGCAATTTGCAAACGTGTGAGAATTGAGTCATGTTACTACTTCACCTAGATGCCCACAGACAAATGGACATATTGAACGCGCTGTGCAAACAGCAGGCAGATTCCGAACTCACGATTCGATAGCATAGGCGTCTGAATTTAAGATGCCAGCGCCAAAGTGGAGAACTCGTGAACTAATTATAGGCTTTTTGTTTGTTATGTGGTGAATACTCATATTGATTTTTTTCTGTTTATCGTTATTTTTGGCGTTAAAAATAATAACATTAATAATATATGACCCAAAGGTTTGCAAGATTTTGTTGTACGTGATTTGCAATATGTTAATGGCATTATTCAGATAAATTCGTATTTTTTTAGGTTATCTAATTTTTCCCTTGAAAAGTACAGTTTCTTCGACATGAACGGTGTCTGGCTAGTTAAATATTAATAAACCAAAATATTTCTTTAAATTTATGTACAGTTGTAGTTTAAATCACTTTTCTTTCAGGAAACATGAGTGACATTTAGGTTAAGCATATTGCAATATATGGAACATTTGGGAAGCACTAAAAATGTAAAAATTGTGCCTGTATGAAGGGGAATGTGTTTTAAATGCAGGACATATTATTTTGTGTGGTACAACCCATATTCAACACAAAACTTAATAAATGTGTATGCTCTATATTCACAAACAAGTGTCTCAGATTCAAATACCCATGAAATTAGTGGTACATTGAATATAACTGAAAAGACATTTATTAATTCTTTAAGTAAAATAAATGAAACAGTATTTTGTAAAATATGAAATAGAAATATTCAGGGGTAAAACACAATAGTGCATGGTGCAATAGTATATGTTACTTTTATAATTATACTGAAATTACATATATTTACTTATTTCAAAAATTTCACTTACAATGTGTGATTGTCCAGGTTATTATTATTTCTACTTGGGCAACGGTTATTTGCACCAGCTTTTCCCCTCTCAATGCCTGGTTAAAGGTGTCTACATTAAATAGGGTATGATTTGAACGTTGCAGTGCAACTCAACTTTCACGAGTTGTCCCTGCAATCTACAAAGAATATCGACTAGGTTTGCTCCAGCAAATTGTATCTTGTCTAGCCCCTTTAAACGCTATCATATTTTTAATAACTTAGCATCTCAGTTTATCATTTTACTTATTGTTGATATCATCATACACTAAAGAGACAATGACAGAAAAGCCCATAATTAGTTTGACTATAGACCACCAGGTGGCGTACTCTTTATTTTCAGATGCCTGGCAGCATTATTTGAGTAGTTCTAAATGGTGGCGCTATAGTAAAAGGAGACCTGTATCAACTTATCAGTGGCGGCTCGTCAGGGAGGCAGGAGAGGCTGAGCCTCCCCTAGCAGCATATCCAGGGGTGGTGAGGAAACGTACAAACTGTAATTATATTGCAAGTTAATTGTCTTTTAAATATCAAGCCTCCTCTGCACACAATATCACGAGCCGCCACTGCAACTTATTGCAATAAAACATACATACATACACTATTTGAATTTGAGGTTATGTTCAAACCACACCACTTATTACCTCTCGATAAGAACTTCCTTTTTGCCAACATATTTCGCATTTCTGTTCTTGAGTTCAGTTTTTAACTATTTTACAGACCATCTATCGTATTTTTCAACCATTTTGTATTATATTTTTAAAATCGCCTTAACAACAAATTTCATTAATCAATTGACAGGTCTCCATATCTAACAGCGCCGCCAAGCGGGAGAAAATTCGAGATATCACGCCATTGGTATCGATAATGCGATTCTGACGCTCTATGGTCGTGGAAGACAATTTGCGAAAATTACCCACCAACGATGGCACTCTCATAATAGTGAACAACAAAGTTTTGACATATAATTGGCATTTGTGACATTAGAAAAACAGTTTAATACAGTGAAAATCGTGTTTGGTAGTGTTCTATAGCTTCCTAAACTATTTAAAAAAATGGACAAGGATGAAATGACAAGAATGAAATGTGAATAGAAATTAGACTCATGGAAAGACCTTCCTGGGTACACCATCCGTCTCCCATAACGAAGGCTCGCTGCATCTTTTCCGATGCAGCGCCCTCGTGTTTTCCTGTTACCGGGATGGCGATATCGTCTGCATAACCTTGCGCATATATTCCCCGCTGTTCCAGTCGAGATAGGAGCTCGTCCGCAACCAGGCACCACAGGAGAGGAGATAAGACCCCCCCCCCTGCGGGCATCCTCTGGTCACGAACACCTGTTGTGGATCTGAATTATTTTCCTAGTTCTGAATGCTGAGTCGATCTATCTTTTTATTGACTTTTCGACTCCGCTCTTCTTCACTGCCTCACTTAGTGAGTCGAATGAGGTATTGTCGAAGGCACCCTCTATGTCTAAGAAGGTTCCTATGGCAGTTTCTTTACTGTCTAGGGCCCTTTCTATTTGTTGAGTGAGCTCATGTATTGCTAACTCACAAGATTTTCCTGTTTGGTAGGCATACTAGTTTCGATGTAGAGAGGTTTTGTACTCATTTTATCGTCCCTAATGTGCCTATCAACCAGTTTCTCTAGGGTTTTCAGGAGAAATGATATTAGACTAATAGGTCGAAAGGTTTTGGCTGGGCGTAGGTGTCACGCCCTGGCTTTGGTATGAATACCACCTTTATCTTCCGCCAACCGGTTGGCACATAACCCAGGGCCAGACTGGCCCTGAATAGTGTGCACAGGGGTGTTGCAAGTATTTCCACTCCCTGTTGAAGTAGAACTGGAAATATTCCATCCAGCCCTGGTGACTTGTATGGTTCAAATGAATTGATTGCCCATACAAGTCTTGCTTTGTTAATTATTTTGTTTGCAATTTTCCAGTCCTCCTTTGACGCTCTTCTCATTGGTATGTCTTCGGGTGGACCGCTTCTGTCTTGCGGGGTAGTTACACTGCCTTAGTAGAGAAGTCTAGAGTCTCCTTCTCAGTGTTTGTGTACTCCCCTTGTTGTCTTTGCAGTGATCCTATCTTTCCCTGATTGTCTCTCTGCAAGATTTCCTGGAGTCTAGCAGCTTCGGTAGTATTTTTTATCTCCTCGCATTGCTTCCTCCATGATTTGGTTTTTGCGTCTCTGATGGCGTAGACGCACTTCAGACGGGCCGCTTTGTATTCGTCCCATCTGCCAGTCCTTTTGGCCTGGTTGAACAGTCTTCGAACCTCTGCCCGTCTGGAGGAGGCGGTTCCACCATGGGGTTTCACGCTTAGCTCCTCTCTCTTTCAGAGGGCAGCTTAGCTCGAAGGCTGTTATTACTGCTGAGGTTATTAGGTCGCTCAGCAGTTCTACTTCCGCTGGTGTTTGTGGTCTTGATGGACAGTCCTTCAGCCCCTGCTCTAGGTTCTCGTCGAAGAGTTCCCAATCGCAGGTTCTTGGGTTTCTGCTCATCTTCCCTTCTTCCCGTGGAGTTTCTATTTTAAAACTTACGTACCTGTGGTCCGATAGCGATGGTTCCTGGGATACATGCCAGTCACTTATCACTCGTCCCGCGCATTGCGTGGTGATGGTAATATCAATTACTTCTCGTCTTGTTATTGTGACGAAAGTCGGTTCGTTTCCGCGGTTTACTACTTCTAGCTTATTACTAATAATAAATTCTAGGAGTGACTCACCCCTTGTTTTGTTGCCTGTGCTCCCCCCAGACAATGTGGTGTGCGTTGGCATCACAGCATAGGATGAGCTCTAGATGGTTTGTTTCGCATTGCTGGACCAGTTCTTTAACTTCCTGGGTTGGAGGTAGTCCTGGCTGATCATAAGGAAGGTATGCCGAAGCCATTACTACCTCCTTCATTGACCTTTCCATCTCGACATTAGTTCTTGCTACCATTAGGTCCCTGGTGCATAGTTCCCACATTGATAGCAGATTATTGTTTCTCTTTGCAATTATGCAAGCTATTGGGTGGTCCTCTGCTGGGCTAATTACTCCCCATCCTTGTCCCACCTGTACTCCCCTGATACGCCCCTTGTAAACCCAAGGTTCTTGTATCAGTACTATGTCTATACTAATATTTAAAATGTATCTCTGCAAGGTAGCCGAATCTGCCTTGCAGTAATGTATATTCACCTGTATGAATGTGAGTGCGGGCGCATAGGAAGAACCAAGTTCATTGCTGACCTTGCCCTTCTTCATTGGCCGTGGTTTTCTAAGACCCTCAGGGGTGCTTCCCTTGGACCGGTCGCGCTTGACTCCCTGCCTTGGGTTGCCTCCCTGAGGTTCTCTGCTTGTGCCCGGAAGATCCCTGGGAATGCCATCGCTTCCAGACTGTGTTTAATCTTCCGAAGCTTCCTTCTGGCAGCTCCGGAGAGTCTCTTCGATGAATCCTCCTTTGCAGGACCTCCTCCAGAAGTTGTTTTTTGGTCTGTGTTTGCCATAAGGTTCCCACGATTAAGGGGGAATTAAAGGTCACTGTGCCCAGAGAACTCTGTGGACACAGAAGACTATATAACACAGGATGCGTCAGGTGCCCCGAGTTTTGCCGCTAACGACCGAGCCTCCCCTCGGCCATGCATCCCTTCAGCGTGCACAATACCTTGGGATTAGGAAGGTTTTTATAGTGGTACCTCATCCACGCGAGCCGGGCACTTAAGCCAGGTCCCCCGTGCCCCTTGTCAGTACTGATGTCCGGCTCGGGTTTTTTAGACCCGCTATCGAAGTCGTTGCACCACATAAGCGGTTTACGGTGTGAGTCGTGAGCTGTTCCGCGGCGACGGTTTTCGTTCGGTAACGAGCGTGTTTTAAACCGCGGCCCTCCCTTATGGCCGTCACTAACCAGTCCCGCCGGAATGACCCAGCAGACTGCTATCCGCCACCTGCAGACGCGCCATGTAGATAGCTCAACCACAATTTACAAAAGTTACAACATAGAATAATAGGAGCTGAATCATTTTTTAATTCACTGTTATAATTATAAATCTATTCGACTATTTTCAACAAGTTTGATCACTTCGCGATATGCCCGTACGGCCCCGCAACACTTTTGTTGCTAACAATAGATAGGCAAATCACAACTCACAACTAGGCAATTGTATGGTTCCTGTTTTACCGGCAGAACCATTAGTTCGCTATTGACTTTGTCTCTTCCTAGTGACAAGTCTTTGAAAAAAGCATCACATAACCAGAGAACTTATACCACAGAGAAGCGACAGCAAGGCTTCCCGCGTGTACCGCGGCATATGACAAATGGGTTGTTTAGTTGTCAGTTCCATATGTTTACATTGCGTTAAAGGCGACCCAACCACCATTGGTATAATTCTCTGGGCTAGAGAACAGAGCACCAGTGGTGTGTCCCTTCTTCTGAAAGTTATACCGTCAATATCGGGTATACATCTAGTGATTTCTAAAGATTTTTTTAAATATTTCAAGAACGAATCTGCGTAATTTAAATCTAATTAAGCACGTTGACAGAGGTATATTTAGGGAACTTATTTGAATGTAAAAAAAGTAAATTAAGATGAGCAATATGTTTTTTTATTATTTTTTAAATGTGTCCGATATAACCTCTGGTTTGGGGATGTATTGGAAAATTGTATTTTTTCATTTAAAATGTGTATATTTTAATATTTTTTCGATATAGAATTTATTATACACGCGAATCGGATAATTTTGTTTAAAAAAATATAGGTAAATGCTATTAAAAATAGACTTGAAGGGAGGGTTCCTTTAAGAGGAAAGTAAAAAAGTAAAATTTAAAATATATTTTATTTTAACACATACAAATAGAAACAAAAGTAAACAGAAAGGTTAAAATTTTGTCACATTTATAATTTTTAGTGTGTATATCGAGTCAATATCAAGTAGATTATTTGATTTATATAAACTAATAGGATATGTGCATCATATAACTAACATAACCTCAAATTTTAAGTTTTATAAGTTTATTCTTATTTTTAATGTTTCTATACGCATTTTTAGCTTGGAGCCATACTGGCTCCCAAGCAAATATTTAAAAATTCACGTAAATAATTTTTCAATATAAGACCATTTCAGGATGACGTCACGATAAGTCGGCCATATTGCCTGAGGGACAATAAACTTTTTATTCCATTGTAATCCCAGTTTTAAACGTGAAATAAAAATAAAATGCGATCTTTTTGTGCGGTGGTAAAGTGTTCAAAAAGGACAGAAAAAGACCAAGTACGATTTTTTAGAATCCCTGCTGTTTTAAAAGGTCACGGTGAGAAATTGAGGCGTCATCAAAACAACGGCGAGAATGTTGGGTTAGATCTTTGAAACGAGGTGATTTAACAGAAACCTTTCTTAAAAATGCTCGAATCTGTTCAAATCACTTTCTGACAGGTGAGTAATTTTGTAAAACTATATATTGTATGCTAAATATGTGTCACAAAACCAATAAATATACTTGAATCGTAGTGTGGGGTTCAGCAAGTTACAATTTAATGTAACATTTTTTATTTATGATTTAATGCTTTTTTTAGGGAAGCCTGCACAACTTGATGATAAAGATAATCCTGATTGGATTCCTACTCGAAATAAGGGGTACGTGTCAATTAACACCAAAGACCAATGCGCTGTTCACGGGAATTTTAGGATTACACAGCGAATAAAGCGAAATCACTGAAATCTAGCACTTATTTATTTAAATGTAAACTTATCTTACCCAATGAATACATTTGAGTTTATCTTTCTTCCACAAACCTCTTGCACAAACCCAGCCTCATAATATTTATAAGCTTGTAAAGATTTCTGTACCTTTAACTGCTGGCCTGTGTAAAAGCTGTGAGTCAACACTAAGTAATTTACCATATCAATTACGGATACACAAGGTAAAATAGACAAATCTGCAGAAAGGTCTCCGGTCTCCACTCCAAGGGTGTATGGGTCAATATTGTGTGTTATTTTGATTTTCTCATCAAAGCGTTACTTTACACCACCCATAAGGGTTGAGTCATATTCACTACGTGACATTATTACGAAAACACACACAGTTTCTCAAGAAAAATTAGAAAAAAATATATAAAACCACGCAAACTGCTCCGATTACAATGATAAACAATGAAAGAATGAACGTTTTTGTCCCTCAAGCAAAATGGCCGGCTTGTCAAAACCACGTGACCTAAAATGGTCTATTGTTGACTAATAAAAATAGACTGCTAATTATAGGTTACATTTCTAACCTGCAAAACGTGTCTTATTTTATTGGGACAAACTATTTAAAACTTCATAAACATTACATTGAACTAGATTTTGGTTGAAAGTACAGGAGCCAGGCAGACATTTTAATAGTAGCTACGTAATACATGTAAATTTTAAGAAATATATATTTTTGAGGTTAGTTGTGACGTCACGTGCACATGCCCTATTGTAGGTTCCAAGTATGGAAGATTGTAGATACATTTTATAGCTTTCTTATTTTGTAATGTTATGTAATGTAATGTTAAAGGTTTCATAACAGAATTATTGGCTGTGGCGCAAATAGAAGTTAAATATTGTAAGAGGCAATAATATATATTTTTAAATACTTTCTAGATATTAAATGTTTTCTATTAAATGTTTTCTTACCGCTTCTCAAGTCACCGAAGTAACTCCTTGAAAATCCAGAATGAATTTGTGTTAGGTAAAGAGAAACGAGGCCCTACAGCTTATAGTGGAGTCCGAACCACTTCTTGGGGATAATTTTACAATTAAAATTATTTAGCGATGAGCAGGGATTGAACCTGCTTCGCTAGGTACGCCAGTATGCAAGCTAGACGCTCTAAACCACTGGACTACCGTCCCCGTTGATATAAAATTTCGTATTCTAAAAAGAATTCCAATAACAGGAGAACATTTTTTTTCTGTAACGCATCAATATGATGACTCTATGACAATTTTTCATCAATACGAAGTCCTAAAAATTTTGTTAATGGCGAATATTTAATTGTATCATTATTAAATGTAATGGATAGAACTGAATTTGGAATTTGATTTTTAGACATAAACATAAATAACGATTTTCTAAAATTGAGTGCGTTAATTTATTAATCTGCAATCAAAAGTGATATTTGCCTCAAGTCATATTTAATATATTACTAGTTATTTCATCATAATCTTTTCCAAAATATAAAAGTGTTGTATCATGACCATATAATACGTACTATACTACCCTGTATATTCAACTTAGCAATAGAATTTATGTATATTAGAAATAAAAATCTTTTTTGTAAAACATGTTTGTTTAATTTTTAGAATTATAAACAAAAAAATATTAAAATAGAATAAATTGTAATATTATGTATGTACAATATATTATTTTAAAATATGTTTTGATAACGTATACCTATACAATACATTCTATTAAATGTGAATGTAAATATTTGATATTTACACTTTTTTACGTTTTTTAGCCTTTTTTAGAAACTAATAGTATTTAAAACATCAACTATCATTTAATTATATTTAATATGTGGTATAGTAACATATTATACTGAATTACTTTCTGTGTACATCTAACTTTAAAGTTCTCTCAGTATAAGGGACTGTGTTGAGTACATATTATACTGAATTACTTTCAGTGTACATCAAATTTTACAGTTCTCTCAGTGTAAGAGGTTGTCTTTCACTCATGTTAATGTCATTAGAACCGGGCCATAAAATATCAAAGGTACCGCCGATATTGTCCCTTCTCTGTGGTATAAGTTCTCTGACATAACGCCGAGCCTATAGGTCGTGTGCGCGTGACGTCACAGATCTGAGACCTTAGGAAAACAAACCGCTGTCATTGCTGTCAAATGGCGACTGACTGAACCTAAGAATTGCATTTTTCACAATATTGAGTTTTTATGGATATAATATCATACAAAATGGCAAGTTTTTGTTGTATTATTAGTTGTGGAAGTGTGGCAATCCGAAACAACATCAGTTTTTATAAAATAACGCCGATTTATAGCCAGAAGAGGTTAGGATTAAAAGATTTCAAGCAATTAAAAGGAATTATTTTACTGAGGTATTCCAAGCATTTTATTAATGGTAAATTGTTGCTTGTTGATTTAAGAATTTGATTTTTAGTGTGGATTTATGTTATAGAAAAGATGGCCGTACAAGACCACGTACAGTTAGGTATTCTCTGTTAATATGGGATACAACTTAAAACCCAAATGTGAAAATAAAAGTGTTTGTGATAATAACTACTGCTAAAGCAAACAATAAACAACTCATGGTAAAAAATAACACTTTATGTTGATTTGTCAGCATTTTTAATAACCATTTCTTGTGTTTAAATTTTAGTTGAGCGAGGGTAGAGCTGATGCCGAGGGAGAAAGAAATGTAATAGCAAACATTGTTTTAAATCACATCAAGAGGAAAATACACAGATATCTGATGAAGTGCATAAATTAAGGAAATTCAAAGTAGTGCTGTTAGCGATTGATCTAGCAACTAAACGTCCTTTTAAAGGACTTATGTTGTATGGTGTTTAAGAACCCAGTGTTGGATTGTTTAACATTCAAAAACTATGAAACTAAGACTGAAAGTGATCTAAAGTCAGTGAGCACATAAATAATGCCCGAATGGGCTTTGAAACTGTCAAATTGTAGATGTAAATTTCGTTGAATTATGTAATTACAAATGTTACTTACTATTTAGATATTAGTATACTTAAATGTATAACACTCTTATCTATTTTTTTATTGCAATATAGATCTTTCTTTGTATCCCTTGAAGTTTCTTGTTGATTCGTCTTATGAGTACTAATGGAACCTTGGATAATAAATAATTGATTATTTAGTAAGTATATTTTGTTTTACTTTCAGTTAGATGCAAAGGTGCATGTATATGTAAGTTCAACATAATCGACTTTCAATTCACTGCTAACAACAGTAATAGGAGCGATAAATAAAACAAAAAGTGAATATACGTATTTAATAAAATACATGTTAGACATATTTATAACATTAATAACACACGATAAGAAAAAGTTCGTGCACAAATTACAATGGTTTGTATAGTTCAATCTATAGACGTATCATAGGTAATGGGTCAACCACTGGAAGAAATTGTGTACACCTTTTTACATATTTCAAGTAGTTCACAGTACTGTATTTTTCACAAAATTCATAACAATTAAGCCTTCGACCATAGCCATTGTTCACTGTTAAAAAAGTGAAAGGAAAGACTGGGTAGTGAAAGAATCTTGTCTAGACTAGAATTAGATAAACATATATTGAAAAAAGGTTGA
Source organism: Rutpela maculata (assembly GCA_936432065.2). Classification (NCBI taxonomy): domain Eukaryota; kingdom Metazoa; phylum Arthropoda; class Insecta; order Coleoptera; family Cerambycidae; genus Rutpela; species Rutpela maculata. The sequence continues at coordinate 185,483,972 of OW386285.2, forward strand.
TCATCGACAACTAATTCCTACCTTTGCAAAAGCTTTTATACTGTAAATTTTTTGGATAGTACTTCTTTCACCCAACCACAAATAGCGCCAAGATTTTTGAATGCCTTGAACTCATCCTTTTGTCTATGCATTTCTCACAAAAGCCAAGAAATTTACAATATCTCTATATGAAATATGAAATACACCAATATTTGTTGTGAACTCATTATTTCTCAAAATATAAGCGATTTAATTCGATGACACCAACTTTTTCCATATACCTAACCTCTACATTATGAGACGATTTCGTAAATATAAACTTATCTCCATATTAACGAACAAAATTCACCACACGAAATAATTAAGGATAGTTGTGGATGATAAGTTATCCAAAATTAAGTTGTAAAATATTACAAAAACGGCAAAATATACTTTAAAACAACACGTTCAATCGGTACGTCACTCGATGACAGCAGTTTGTTTTCCTAAGCTCTCAGAATCTGTGACGTCAGCGCACACCGTCAAGGCGAGTGACACGGTCAGGGCACTGACCTCAATATAAACTGAACTGCCAATACTAATGGGATGCGCATGGAAAAAATAAGACACAAAGGAGCCCATGAAATAGCTATTGCGCATGCTCAAAATGCAGGTAAACTGTCAAATTTAATCTAGAATATTAGTTTATAGCATAGGCGTACCGATAACTGATAATTCTGGGTTCAATCAAGTGGTGTAAGTTGGTTACTAGTTTTCTTTCTTGTATATCCATTTAGCTCACATAAATCTAATATTTTGATTTATTTATTTATTTATTTAATTCTTTTGATTTATTTTCACTGATATTTTACTGATTTTATTTTTCGTAAAATAAATGATTAGGTATAAGTAACTCCTAATTTCGAAACCCAACAGTGACGTCCATGCCTATCTGTAAACAGTTTGTCGGTAATACGCATGTGCAGTTTGCAGTTACGCAGTTTCAATTTGTTGCAGAAATTTAACATTGCTTTGCTTATCCAGTTTATATAGAGATCAGTGGGTCAGGGCGAATTACAAAAATTCCCATGAAATACAAAGATTATGACACCTCTACAGTAGAGAATTAATCCAAAAACTATAATTATTATATCATTTCAGTTTTTAAAGTTCCTTTATAAAGGGGAAAGGAAAAAGGTAAAAGAAAATCAGTCTCATCCATACATTGTTAAGTGCTAAAATTTTATGGTGTTATATAAATTTTAAAATGTTATAATAGACACTAAAATTGTCTGTGATAAAATTTATTTATTTGTAATATACATATATATTTGTTTTTAAATTGTATCGTAAAAAGGCGGATGTCGTATATGCAACGGCTGATACATGCAAGTGTATCATGTGTTGCATAGCCGTACACACGTGCAGAAGCTCTCGTCTCACCTATAAATGTTGATAAAGTAACACAGACGTGTTTAGATGTCCCAATTATAATTATACCCAAAAGATATAAAACAGTATTGAATTACATGATAGGATTCATAGCGTTTTAAGGCAAAAAAAAATATATTGAAAATACTGAAATCATTTATTAAAATTCGGCCATTTTTAAACTCTTGAAAGCTATTTAACGTTTCACATTTTTGTCGTGTCTTTATTAGACTATATTATTATTTTTATTGATCTTGAGTTAACAGTTTTTATTGTCAGTTGGTACCTCTACAAATTTTGGCAAATTCCATATAAGCGTCGGTCCTTCATTATGTCCATATTATTTTGCCCAATTTTTTACTCTTTTAAAAGAAAAAAAAAAACGATTTAGAATTGATCAGGCACATGCTGTAAACTGAATAAATAAATGTTATCATGTCCTTTCCTCCTACATCAATTTTACATATTGAATTCCTATTTTTATTCTAAATAACTATTTCATACTAACTTTCTTCTTTTTTAAATTAATTTGAGCCTTTCAAAAACTCTATATTTTTATACTATATAATTCTTATATATCGAGGACTTTTACATTTTCTATGTTTATGGTTTGGAGACTATATAGTTTATCAAATTCCCAGTGGCGACTCGTCAGGAGAGGCAGGAGAGGCTAAGCCTCCCCTAGCAGCATATCCAGGGGTGGTGAGGAAATGTACAAATTGTAATCATATTGCAAGTTAATTGCCTTTTAAATATCAAGCCTCCTCTGCAGTTCTGCACATAATATCACGAGCCGCCACTGCAAATTCCTGTTTTGAAGGCATAATTAACATTTTTAAACTCTTGAAATCCATTTAATCCTTTGCATTTTTCTGGTGTCTCTATTAAGCTATATACCTATTTATTTTTTTCTGATATTGAGTTTTTATTGCCAGTTAGTAGGTATATCTACAAATTCCATATAAGGGCCAATCTTTATTATGTGCATGGTATTCATGACATCCATGTTATTTTGGAATTTTGGTTGATTTTATACTTTTTTTAAAAGCAAAATAATAAGCCGTAACCGACTGACTATACCAATACCTATATTGTTCGAATATGGCACAATTCATTTTTACAAACTTAGGTGTCTATTTCCAAATAGGTATTGTAATCGGCAGCACCTGACTAAATAGGTAGTCTTATTTGTACATTATACAGTTTCGTCATTTTGCACTCTCTCTCTATTTTTTATATGCTTAATCAAGAAGCTTTACTTATACTTTATAACATTCCTCTCTACCTCGAACTAACTACAAACATTCCATTTTACACATCCCAGATATGTAGCTACATACCTCTGTAGCCAAATCACCAAGAATAGCAATAAAAACTCGAAACTAAAAGTCGATTACGTACGACGTTTTTTGTATAAATAAATTTGAATTACAGCTTGTATTAATAATTTCAATTCAATTCAAATCGATAAAAATGTAATTTCAGATTAGGTATCAATCAGCTGCTCTATTTTAGCAACTAACAATACAGCAAATTCTTCTCGAACGATTTTACTAATTTTTTTTTTATTTATTAACATGCTTTTATTAGGTTCACCTGTATCTATGTAAAAAAATTTAAGGAACTAAATTTCACCCATTTCTAATTGTTGTATCATAATGAAATTTGGCAGTTACGTGTAGCTCTGATGAGAATACAATATAGTACACTCAATAATATAATATATTCAAAATGGCCGCCACTCCAAGATGACGGATTATCATTTTCTTTACAACTCCCTTGATATGGGTATCAAAAGAAAGAGCTTGATAAGTAGAAAATAAATATGTGATCAAAATGGCGGCGTCAACATGGCGGGTAGGTTTTATCAATTATCGTCGGATTTGACTGAAAATCGGTATCTGTGGGTTATCGAGGTTGCAAATGGCAATTATCCGGTCCTAATTTAATAATTCAAAATAGTGGCGTCAAAATGGCGGATAAGTTTTTCTTTACTTTGATACCCCTTGATATGGGTATCAAAAGAAAAGGCTTGATAAGTAGAAAACAAATACGTGATCAAAACTTAAAAATTCAAAATGGTGGCGTCAACATGGCGGGTAGGTTTTATCAATTATCGTCGGATTCGACTGAAAATCGGTATCTGTGGTTATCGAGGTTGCAGATTACAATTATCCGGTCCAAATATAAGACTAAAAATTAAAGAAATAAATAATAATAATAATAATAATAATAATAATAATATTTATTAACCACACCAAAGATACACATGGTACATATGGCATGTCAATATAAAAACAAAATAAAACAATATAAACAATACAAAACAGTATGTTATATAAAAACAATACACATATAAATAACAAATACATGTATAAAATTTGTTTTTCATTTTGTCATAAAAATATGTAATATGAAAGTCAAATTTATTCTAATAATAAATAAAAGGATTATCTTCGAGAAGATCTAACTAGGATATCCCGGACACAAACTCATCAATACTATAAAAACCGCCTTCCAGTAAGATGGTTTTAACTTTTTTTTTAAATAATATAGTGCTGCTGATTTCTCGCACTGTTTGGTAGTGCATTGTACAAATTGACACAATTATACCATGAGGAATGTTCGAACGTGGTAGTTTTATGAAATTAATAGTTTAAAAAAACTAAAAAACACCCGTTTATAAATACTGCACTAAAAAGTAATAAATAATTATCTAACCTGTTCGGTGTGTCTACCCCGTAAGGGCCTTAGTGTAAGCCGTGTTTGTAATTAAGTATGATATTTGAGTATAAAAGCGTGGGGCGTTTTTCATTTAATCTAATGATGTCTTCAGCGCTTTAATTATCGAACCTGTTCGAAATAGCGTTCGATAAGGGCCTCATGCTTTTATACTCATACTTAATTACAAACACGGCTTACACAAAAGCCCTTACGGGGTAGACAGGCAAAACAGGTTCCATATTTATTTTTTACTTTTTAGTGCAATATTTACAAAAGCATGTTTTTTTAAATTATTAATTATCGGAAAAACTGACAATTGTGACATGTTGTCAAACGTATGTGACTTAGCGCTGCTGTATAACTTTACCAATAGGACAACTACACCATGCAGGGTCATTATTTTGAAGATTATATTACTTTATATTTTTTTAAATATATATAACAAGGACTTTGTATTTTCTAGGTTTATGGTTTGGAGACTAGATAGTTTACCAAATTTCTGTTTCGAAGACTACGTTATGCGCACGTGTATAATTAAGGCTAGGATTTTGCAGAGTGAGAGGGAAATATGCGTTTATTTTCGATTTATTGTAAATATTTAAAAAACTACACATAGTGTAATCTTAAAACTGCTTTAGATACTTACTATTGATCTAACGAATACAACTATATATATATTTTTTATTATGAATTTCTGTTATATTTAAATATCGTAGTTTGTCAATGAAAATAGTGCCTAATTTCATTATTAAATGGCATTTGCCTATATACAAAATTAATGATAAAAACTATATATGGTTGTATTCCTTAGAGCAATGGGAAGTATCTGAAGTTATTTTAAAAATTATATCATTTATGATTTTTTAAATATTTATAATAAACCGAAAATAAACGCATATTTCCCTCTCACTCTGCAAAATCCTAGCCTTAACGCATAAACTCTTGCAAACTATTTAATTTTTTGCATTTTTGTTCTATTAAACTACATAGGTATTAATATATTTAGTTTTTCTGATACTGAATTAACGTTTTTATTTTAGTTAATTTTTTGCTTTCTTAAAAGCAAAATGTAGGTATTTAATTAATTGTAATTAATTAAAACCTACATGCTATAAAATAAATGAATACATTTTATCATGTCTTTTTCTACTACATCAATTTTACTTATTGGATTCTTGTTTTTATTCAACGTAAAATCTTTTGTTCTAGATAACTATATTTCATATCAACCTGCCGCTTTTTCTAATTAATCTGAGCCCTTCGAAAACTATATATTTATACTTATATTTCTTAAATATATCGAGAACTTCATATTTTCTATGTTTATGGTTTGGAGACTATATGGTTTGTCAAATTTCTGTTTCGAAGACTACGTTATACGCAAGGTACTATTACATAACTAAAATTTTTAAACTCTTGAAAACCATTTAATGTTTTACATTTTTCTTATGTCTTTATTAAACTATATTACTATACCTACTTATTTCTTCTGATGTTGAGTTAACAGTTTTTATTGTCAATAGGTATCTACAAATTTTAGCAAATTCCATATAAGGGTAGTCTTCATGATGTGTACTTGATTTATTATATCCATATTATATTGACTATTTTTTCTCTCTTTTAAAAGCAAAATAAACGTTTTAAAATTGATCAGATACACGCTGTAAACTGAATGAATAAATTTCATAATATCCTTTTCCCCTGCATCAATTTTACTTACTGGATTCGTGTTTTTATTCTACATAAGCTCTTTTATTCTAAATAACTATATTTCATATCAACTTGTCTCTTTTTCTAGTTAGTTTGAGTTCTTCGAAGATTATATATTTATACCTATATTTCTTAAATATATTGAGGACTTTATATTTTCTTAGTTTATATATGGTTTGGAGACTATATAGTTTGTCAAATTTCTGTTTCGAAGACTGCGTTATACGCGATGTATATAGGTAACTAACATTTTTAAACTCTTCAAAATTATTTAATGTTTTACATTTATCTTGTGTCTTTATTAAACTATATTACTGTACTTATTTCTTCTGATGTTGAGTCAACAGTTTTTATTGTCGGTAGGTATCTCTATTTGCAATTCCATATAAGGGTAGTTTTCATTATGTGCACTTGATTTACTATACCCTTATTATATTGGCTGTTTTTTTCTCTTTTAAGAGCAAAATAAACGTTTTAAAATTGATCAGATACACGCTGTAAACTGAGTGAATAAATTTCATCAAGTCCTTTCCTCCTACATCAATTTTACTTACTGGATTCGTTTTTTTATTCTACATACGCTCTTTTATTCTAAATAACTATATTTCATATCAACTTGTCGCATTTTCTAGTTAGTTTGAGCTCCTCGAAGATTATATATTTATACCTATATTTCTTAAATATATCGAGGACTTTATATTTTCTAAGTTTATAGTTTGGAGACTATATAGTTTGTCAAATTTCTGTTTAGAAGACTGCGTTATACGCGATGTATAGGTAACTAACATTTTTAAACTCTTCAAAATTATTTAATGTTTTACATTTATCTTGTGTCTTTGTTAAACTATATTACTGTACTTATTTCTTCTGATGTTGAGTTAATAGTTTTTATTGTCAGTAGGTATCTCTACAAATTTTAGCAAATTTCATATAAGAGTAGTCTTCATTATGTGCACTTGATTTATTATATCCTTATTATATTGGCTATTTTTTTCTCTTTTAAAAGCAAAATAAACGTTTTAAAATTGATCAGATACACTGAGTGAATTTTCATCACGTCCTATTCTCCTATTACATCAATTTTACTTACTGGATTCGCTTTTTTATTCTACATAAGCTCTTTTATTCTAAATAACTATTATTCTAAATAACTTTTATTCTAAATACATATATTTCAACTTGTCGCATTTTCTAGTTAGTTTGGGCCCCTCGAAGATTATATATTTCTACCTATATTTCTTAAATATATGAGGACTTTATATTTTCTAAGTTTATGGTTTGGAGACTATATAGTTTGTCAACTTTCTGTTTCGAAGACTGCGTTATACGCGATGTATATAAGTAACTAATATTTTTAAATTCTTCAAAATTATTTAATGTTTTACATTTATCTTGTGTCTTTATTAAACTATATTACTGTACTTATTTCTTCTGATGTTGAGTTAACAGTTTTTATTGTCTATTTACAAATTCCATATAAGGGTAGTCTTCATTATGTGCACTTGATTTATTACGTCCATATTATATTGGCTATTTTTTTATCTTTTAAAAGCAAAATAAACGTTTTAAAATTGATCAGATACTCGCTGTAAACTGAATGAATAAATTTCATCATGTCCTTTTCTCCTACATCAATTTTATTTACTGGATTCGTGTTTTTATTCTACATAAGCTCTATTATTCTAAATAACTATATTTCATATCAACTTGTCGCTTTTTAGTTAGTTTGGTCTCCTTGAAGATTATATATTTATACCTTTATTTCTTAAATATATCCAGGACATTATATTTTCTATGTTTATGGTTTGGAGACTATATGGTTTGTCAAATTTCTGTTTCGAAGACTACGTTATACGCAAAGTACTATTACATAACTAACATTCTTAAACTCTTGAAAACTATTTAATGTTTTACATTTCTCTTGTCTTTATTAAACTATATTACTATACTTATTTCTTCTGATGTTGAGTTAACAGTATTTATTGTCAATAGGTATCTCTACAAATTTTAGAAAATTCCATACAAGGGTAGTCTTCATTATGTGCACTTGATTTATTATATCCATATTATATTGGCTTTTTTTCCCTTTTAAAAGCAAAATAAACGTTTTAAAATTGATTAGATACGCGCTGTAAACTGAATGAATAAATTTCATCATGTTCTTTTCTCCCAAGATTTGACTCTACAAATCTTGCTTTTCTCCTACATCAATTTTACTTACTGGATTCGTGTTTTTGTTCTACATAAGCTCTTTAATTCTAAATAACTATATTTCATATCAACTTGTCGCTTTTTAGTTAGTTTGATTTTCTTGAAGATTATATATTTATACCTTTATTTCTTAAATATATCCAGGACATTATATTTTCTATGTTTATGGTTTGGAGACTATATGGTTTGTCAAATTTCTGTTTCGAAGACTACGTTATACGCAAGGTACTATTACATAACTAACATTTTTAAACTCTTGAAAACTATTTAATGTTTTACATTTCTCTTATGTCATTATTAAACTATATTACTATACTTATTTCTTCTGATGTTGAGTTACAGTATTTATTGTCAATAGGTATCTCTACAAATTTGAGCAAATTCCATACAAGGGTAGTCTTCATTATGTGCACTTGATTTATTATATCCATATTATATTGGCTTTTTTTCCCTTTTAAAAGCAAAATAAACGTTTTAAAATTGATTAGATACGCGCTGTAAACTGAATGAATAAATTTCATCATGTTCTTTTCTCCCAAGATTTGACTCTACAAATCTTGCTTTTCTCCTACATCAATTTTACTTACTGGATTCGTGTTTTTGTTCTACATAAGCTCTTTAATTCTAAATAACTATATTTCATATCAATTTGTCGCTTTTTCTAGTTAGTTTGAGCTCCTCGTAGATTATATATTTATACCTATATTTCTTAAATATATCGAGGACTTTATATTTTTTAAGTTTATGGTTTGGAGACTATATAGTTTGTCAAATTTCTGTTTCGAAGACTGCGTTATACGCGATGTATATAGGTAACTAACATTTTTAAACTCTTCAAAATTATTATATGTTTTACATTTATCTTGTGTCTTTATTAAACTATATTACTGTACTTATTTCTTCTGATGTTGAGTTAACAGTTTTTATTGTCAGTAGGTATCTCTACAAATTTTAGCAAATTCCATATAATCAATTTTACTTACTAGATTCGTGCTCTTATTCTATACCTAAGCTCTTTTGTTCTAAATAACTATATTTCATATCAACTTGTCGCTTTTCTGGTTAGTTTAAGCTCCTCGAAAATTATATAATCATATATATTTATACCTATACTTCTTAAATATATCGAGGACTTTATATTTTCTAAGTTCGTGGTTTGGAGACTATATAATTGTATCAAATTTCTATTTCGAAGACTATGCGCAATGTATTATTATAATTAGTATTTTTAAACTTTTGCAAACCATTTAACTTTTTACACTTTTCTTGTCTTTATTATACTATATACAATTTTTTTCTGACAATAATTATTGCCAGTAGGCATCTCTACAAATTTTAGTAAATTCCATTCTGTCTTGGCGTGTTTATTTGTACTATTACTCTAGTTCTACGACTTTTTTGTTGTCTATCCTCATTGGACAGGCCTTAAAGTCTATCCAATGAGGACAAACCCCTCTTAGTTAAGCCACGCCTACTTTTTGTCGTCGAGTCCTCGAAACGAACCGTTAGGTCCCCGAAACGACAAAAAGTCCTCGAAGCGGTAATATTATACGAAATATCGTCCCCGATCCGGTGAAATAACGTATATATATATATATATATATATATATATATTGATGAAACATACGCTGCTACCTCCAAAGTAGATACTGACACGACGTTGTCACCTCATATATAACGTTGCCACCTCCGTTTTCGGAGGTGACAACGTTTTGCTTTGATTTGCACTGTATATCATCATAGAAGGCATAAGGGGCCTAAATTAAAATTTTCGTCTGGAGGTGACAAGTGACCTCCCATACTCACAAATTTAATTTTTAGTTCAGCTATAGATCGGTGGCGCTAGGGTCGCCCTCATTCGTACAACCAACAATACGTTGTTACCTCCGCTTCTATATATTACTTTTTGTAGTATAAACTCTACGCTGTGACCTCCAAATATTGGCAACGTCGCATTATAATCTTAGCCATTCTCTCCGTTTATATTTATTACATCTACAATATGATTTTGCCCGAACCATGTTACCTGCATATTTACAGTTCATTTGGGTATAATGTTATTTCCATGGCCGTATTTTAACTTTCAGTATTTTAAATTTTATGGAAGTCGAATAGTTGCATGTAAGGAATAGTATTTTGACGCCCAGACAATACTGCACAATTTTCTATAGTTTTCTAGGTCTTGAATACATTACCCAGCGATGGGTTTATAGACAATTGGTATTATGTTAAACAAAATCTATTGAAATTAAAAATATACTATAATATTCAATATTATAAGGGAAGTGAAGTTCTCCATGTGATACAATTTTAATTTTTATTGGAAAATCACTACTTCCACATCCAGATTTTCTATCCAATAATGATGGGGGTGGGGATAATAATGGTGGTGCTAAAAAAATTTTTGCACTTCCGAGACGAAAACTGTTACTGTACTTCCTCCTAGGCGGAACTAAAGTGCCACATTTACTACCTTGGGATTTAAAAACAAATTAATCCCGCTCTCATAGCAACCACCATCAAAAATGAAATTTGAGAAACGTCAATTTAATATTTTTCTCTAACGTCAAAGTTCTTAACTGTCAGTGACAAAATTGACATTAATAATAAATCAGTGATATCCCTATTCAAACAATTCCTATTGAAAGATTAGTTCCTGAAGTGCAAAAAATAGCGTATATAGGGGGTCCAGAAATACCGGTTACAAACTTTTGGAGCAGTTTCCACATACAAATGTATGAAAACAAGTTCATAAAAACATATGTCCGCAAATGCTTCCTAATTGAGCTACGACCCTTTAAAGATGGTACCCGAAAACTGGTATTCCACCATTTTTCAATTAACTAATGGCAATGCAAGCCTACTACGAGATGTTTTATTCAAATCGTGTTTTCAACGGTTCTCCATCAAACTAATTACAACGATTTTTCTCAAGAACGGTTGGTCCTACGACTAAAAGAGGACCTCTTTTGTGTTTTCTTAATTAGTGAATGATAAAATATTAAATATTTATTTATTATATCTCTTTTATGTATGTATTTATAATTATCTAATTAAATTTATTTTTGAGAAAATTGCATAAAACGTTACTTATCTGAAGATTTTATTTAATTTCAAATAATTTTTGAATTTCGTTTACAGCATATAATACGTTAAATTCTATAAATAATTTTTTTTTGCTGTTGAAAATTTCACTTTCATTGAAACCAAAATGATACTAGCAATCAGTAACTTTTTTAGTTTTTTATCCTCAAAAGTAAAACATATTAGGATCTACTTATGACCAAAAAACATTTGCCCACACATAAATACCCCTAAATAAATACGAAGCCACCTGCGATACCAAGATAAACTGAAAAAATCAAAAGAATATACAGGGAACCGGGAACTGCATCGATCGATATAGGGAAACCAGATACCAGAAAATTTGGAAAATTTAAGGAATTACTAATGTCAGTATGGACAATCCAAAAAAGATAATTACAAGCATTTGGCACTTCCGCTTATACCGGAAGTCGACACCAACTTGCTTATTTAACCCTATATATTTCGAAGTTTTCGAAAAATACCGAAAAATTCTTAATCGAGAATATGTAGCAAATTCTATCCCTAATCTCAGCCGTTTCAGAGATATTTGACATTTAATAAAATGTTAACTATCTCTGAAACGGTTAGGTTTAGGGATAGAGTACGTCTTTTGACATTGGCCACCCCCATTACCACCCCCACCACATTATTAAAGGGGACGAAAAAAAAAATGTGATTTAGTGTGTGCACAAGAAACAGAAACCTCAAAATATTTTTTACTTCATTCACCCCCACCCCACTACCGATGTGGGGTATCGTTTTATGGGTTTTTGGGGTAGAGGATTTCAAATATTATATTATTAAAGTTCCATAAACAACTATTTCCACATACAAAATTTTTTCGTTGTGAGTGACTTGGATAGAAAATCTGGATATGGAAGTAATAATTCCTTGGGCAGTTTTTTTCTTATTATTAGTGTTTTTATATTCAAAAATACTATAAAATTTAAAGTTTATGTAACTTTAAATTTTTATTGCTATTTGTTTTTTGCCATTATATTTGTTATAAAATATTATGTAAGTATAAAAAAAAATTAAAATTTTTTTGATTGTTTATAACATTTTTTCTTTTTTCATTATTTAAACAAATTATTAAGAAAAAATTTTATTCTTAAAATTTATTAGTTGCAATTCTCTGCAAGGTGGAAAAAAGAAAAAAATTGTTGCTGTTAAATTATTTGTTTATTTAATAAACAAGTTGTTACTAACAATCGTCGAATGTGTTTATATTCTTTTTAGATAGAAAAAAGAATAACAAAAATAACCGTATGCATAAACATGTCAAAAAAATTTTTGTTATATTTTTTATAGAATTTTAAATTTTTTTTTTTTTGACATGTATATGTATGCGGTTATTTTTGCTATTTTTTTCTATCTAAAACGAACATAAACATATTCGGCGATTGTTAATAACAAATTGCTTACTAAATAAACAAATAAATTAACATTTTTTTTTCTTTTTTCCACCTTGTAGAGAATTGCAAATAATATATTTTAAGAATACAATTTTTTTCTTAATAATTTGTTTAAATGAAAAAAGGAAAAAAATGATTATAAACAATTAAAAAATATATATTATTTTTTTTAATCATAATAGGAGTAAATATAATGGCAAAAAAAAATTTCAGAAATTCCTACGTAATTTATCTATTTGTTTATAAAATTTGTTTAAACAAATAGCAATAAAAATTTAAAGTTTATGTAATCTTATAGTATTTTTGAATATGAAAACAATAATTAAAACTTTTTTAATTTCTCTCTTTCATTTTTAAGTTTTTTGTTAAGTTAAATAATTAATAACTAATAGACTATAACAATTAAAAACATCGAAATGTCATAATCCCATAAAGTATAGTTGACATAAGTTCTCCACAAAGCGAAATAATTTTTGTGGCTTTTCTTTAATAATTATCCAACTTGAAATATAAACCTAAACTCTAAACAATAAACAAATTTGTTAATTAACAACAGGCTCATTTTATGAAAAATCGGTAAAACAATTTTTTCCAACGGGATATATTGTTCCTTTAAGTGTCTAAATAATACCATAATTTTTTTAATTTTTAAATTAATATTTAATAACATAAAAAAATATTTTTATTTATTACGGCTGGTTTCAGAGCATCGTAACGGCTTAGTGTTCGTCGTACGGAGTTCTATTTTCAACATTAAATTAAAACCATTAATAATAGAGATAGAGTTTCAGAAGTTGGGACTTTTTTATTGGACATTTCTTCCTCTTTAAGAATATTTGTTTAAAATTTCTTAAATATTAATAGTTTTCGAGTTATTTGCAGAAGACGAAACTCGTTATTTTTTCAATCTTCATTTGTTTATAACTTTTGCAATTGTTTATGTGCGGGTTTGAAACTTTTGCACATTTTTCTAGACGTTACTCCGAATCCAATGAGCCCTCACTCATATTTTTACGAGCTTTATCAAGCATTAACACAGCTTTGAACCTGTGAACTAATCTATATTGTTAAAAACATTTTTCGAGAATTAACAATTTGAGAGGTTTTTTTATCATTAAAAAAGTTTGGTACCAGAAAAAATATCATCAATGTTTAATTTCATAATAGTATAGAAAATATCATCTTTTTTGACAAGTACATAATAATATATTTTCAAAACTAAATTATGTGCAAGAGGTAGGTATATTTTTATTATGATCCGGACAGCCGGCGGGTATTCAAACTCAGACATCTGTAAAAAGAAGCGGGAAAGAGCTATCCCTAATTATTAGCCAAATTTAGTGAGAAATTGCCTCAGATCGTGGTATTATTTTTTGATATTGGGCTACACAAACTGTACAAAGTAAATTTAAAACGGATGGAGATTTGCTTAAATTATTTGCCTCTATTGCAGCAAGATGATAAGATAATGCAGTTTTAGAACATTTATTTGTTGTATATAAAATATACAGGATAAGCTTTAAGTGTGTATTTGGACCCTAGACAAATTACGTGGACTATAATTGATTTACATTGTTTAATATTTTTTAACAAACAAAAAAATGTAAATCGAAAGCATGAATAATGATAATAATAATAATAATAATAATAATAATAGAGACTATTGTGAGTAATAAGCAGTTCTAAAAAAATTTTTTCGTATTTTTTTGAGAATTAAAAAAAATCTGTTTGGAATTTAAAAAAATTATGTATTGAATCGGTTTCTATAGATACCAAGAATACTTGGTTTAAACCTAAGTACGCACTTAAAACTCACTGTATACCTGTATACTTTAATTTTTGAAATTAATATTAGTTAACTAATTATTATTCAAATGTTTTTATTTAGTTTCATTAATGACTTTAAAAAGATAAACTTCAAATTTAAACTTCAATATTACTATTAAATAATAAAGATAATAGTAGTGTATTTTAAATTGCTGAATTAATAAAGAAATATACCTACTTTGAAGAGTGTATCACATAAAATATAGAACTGCAGTTGAATTTTTTAAAGTCGACAAAATTTCCTTCATATGATTTTTTGTTGGTTTATGCAAAAAAAAATTACTGTACGATGAAAATTTGCGAAATCATTTCCGAGATTCTTACAAATACATGATATTTTTTTATTATTATAATGGCTTTAGAAATAGCTCCATACATCCAGCAATGTAAAAATCTTATCAAAATAACCCACAACCCTAAATAGTTAACAAAGTAGTAAAGAAAGAAAGGGGACGAGGATAGGAAAAATCAAAGATAAATAGAGGGCCGCATTTTTTTCTCACCTAGGGACCCGTCAGGACATTTTACACACAATACTAGGCCACGGAATGGGGAAAATTATACGATACATTACTATTGCTCAGTAAAATCTTTAGAATGAATCGTACAGGAAAATTTCATGTGACATTGTTTTCATGGTTTTAATAGGTCAATTGAACGAATTCATGATCATTAATTTCTTCTAACCTGAAAATGTGCGGTTCTTTGTGAAAAAGCGGTGTTTGAATTTTTTTGATCAGGTAGTATGATAAAATTGTTAAAATATGAAAACAAATCATATAATTTATATTATTTTCTTTCAGTCGAAACATAACCTGTTGACATACCTTAAAAATTATGGCTTTTACAACCATTTGAATATAGCCGTGCGTAACGAAAAAAAAAACGTCATAATATGGCGACTATATTTAAAGAAATACTGATAATTAAACAATAATTATGCAGAACGTCGTTCTATATATAAGAATAGATACCACACGTCATGACAGACGTTTTGTATATACATATATGATGGCTATCTCAATTGCTGCATGGTACCTCCAGCAGCATCATGCCACCTGTCGTTGCCTGTTAAGTCAATACGTCGTCTGCCGTCGTTGTATGTTAAGCGTACGGTTTCTGGACTAGAATTTTTGCTTGATGTCAGCAAAATTTAATATTTTTATGTTGTTAATACTGCCTAAAGTTTATTTTATTTGAAAATATATAAAGTGCTAGTTAAGTGAGTTTAGTTTTGTTTTGCAAGCTAATCAGACAATATAAATGCCCAAAATTTTGCAGATAATTTAAGCACTATTATAGACACCTCATCAAATGAATGGGAAAGTTTAAATTTTACCTGGCGTTTTACTGTAGAATTTAAATCAGTCTTTTAATGCAGAGGAAATTCTACTTGTGGAGAAACTTTTAGCTTCAACTTTTATCTGCAAATTTCATATACATACAATAATTTAACGTTAAAGTAAGTAGTATGTCTCTAGTAATATTGATGGTATACAATACAATATGCATCTGCTTTCGATTTAAAAAAATAATAATCATAATTTAGTATCTCAAGTATTTCGTATTTCTATTACGTGTTAATTGAAATTGTAGGTGCATAACTAGTTCTATGAATTAATAAGTCCGGTACAGAAAAAAGGTCGTCAATGTATTTATAGAAAACATCATCCTTAAGAAAAATATATCGGTTTGATCTGGTTCTATTTTAGAAAAAAAAAACAACAATTTTCGAAGATAATTCATTCCACTAGTAATAAGTAACCAATTTTATTGCGATCGCTCAGTCGCATTTGTAAAAGCACCTAATTTGGGAAAAACCAAATCTCTAATTTGGCAGTTTATTGCTCAAGTTCTTGCAGATGTCAAATTACACGAAATGTTTATTAAACGATGCAATAAAAATTGTACAAGTTAGTGCAATTTATTGCATCGTTCAAACGGCTTTAAATTCTGGCAGGCGAAGGTAAAAAGTTTGTAGTCTCTCGACATCAGCCAAACAAAGAATATCAAAAATATAACGCGGTTTCGTAGTGTGTGAAATTTGGAAAATATGGTTTCTAGAAGAACTGATTTAATTTTGCAAATGGCAAAAAAGATTAACCGTAAGTACCTCCCTTTTCTTATTTAGTATTCTAAATAATTTTTAGCATTTTCTTTATCAGCAAGATAGTCTATAATTTAATAAACGTAGATTACGTTGCTATAGGTTTAAAATATTCTACGTCACTCTTCTCATCAATATTAAGATTTCTAAAAGTTTCTTCTAATAATTTGTTATACAGTCTTGTTAACTACAGTGACTGAATATCTTATATGGGTCTGCATTCACTAACTAATTTGAAAGAACTATATGTATATTGTCTCTCATATTTCTGGTAATATTATTTGGCGCAATACGCCATTACCCCATATAATCTCATGTACTTAAATAAAGTATTGGGTTGTTCAATATCCAGTATTTCTCATTTAGGTATACTAAAAAAAGTTTAGTAATATTCAGTTTAACTTCGTATATAAAAGTGGACTAAAAAGAGAAAAAAACCGGTCATGTGTGAGTACTCGCACGCCGAGAGTTCCGTACATCTAACAAATAAATAATAATAACACAACCTAGTAGTAATTTCAAGCAAGAACTAGATAAATCGCAGCCGGGCTCTGTAGACGCGACGGGTCATTCTGCGGTAAGTAATTTATTTTTCTCAAAAATTATAATTGTTAAGTATATCTATTTTTTCGGTAATCTTTACTAGAATGTTTTCAATTTTTTTTACGAAATTCGGAGATAAGGGGGACATATTTTCAGGTTATATATATTTTTTTTGTCAAAAATTATAAACGTTAGATATATCGTTCTATTTTTCCTGTAATCTTAGGCCCTAGGCCCTCTGTTGGTGTAAATATTTTCATATTTTTTGGCTGACGAAATTCGGAAATAAGGGACAGGACATCATAGTTTCAAGCGCCAATTTTTGTCCAAAACATATTTTTTACAGTTTCTATTTTCAGATTACCTATAGACATATACCAGACGGCAAAAGTTTCCAAACTGTTACTTCTAATGGGGAAGGGGTCGATTCCATTAGAGTATAATGGCAAATCGTTAGCAGAAATTGATTTTGATACCAATTTAGAATATGCCATAGAAAGTGATAATGAAGGTAAAATAAAATTTGTTTTATATTCTCAGAAATTTTAATCTCATTTACTTTGTCATTATTTTTAACATTACCGGTGTTTTTGAATATGAATTAAATTTGCACAGACGATGGAAAACTTAATTTGGATAAACCCTTCCATGAACCTTGCGTCGCAGATGAAGTAAATAAACCCACTTCGTTCCGTGATGGAAATATTACTTCTAATTTGGACGATACAGGGAATAATGCCGTCCATGACCGAATTGTTGACAAAAAAATGAAGGAACAGGAAAATTCGGGTAAGGTTTCTTGAATTTAAATAATATATAATAAATATATCAAAATTATGTACAGAAATGCATATTTGTTTTCATCACAACAAAAATTATTTACAGATTTAAATGAGACCGATAAGGATTCAGATATTTCCCGTAAAAAAACCAATAAGAAAAAGAGGTAAGTTAAAACATAAATGAAAATAGAAAAAAACTTAAATACGGCAAATTAATTTTAGGATGGTCCAATGATGAATTAGCTTCTATAAAAAGTGAATTTGGTTCCTTTATCAATAAGAAAACTTATCCCACAGGCGAACAAATAAAGGAATTCGTCAAAAGAAGAAAATTGGATCGAAGTGTCCCAGTTTTAAAAGCAAAACTTCAACATCTCATGAAACCCAAGTAAAAAATGCCTATAAATAGCATGTGCTCTATTATTATATTGTTCAAAATTTCAATAACTTACCAAGATTCCATTTATTAAATTTTAAACTTTTTGTTTGTATTTCCACATTCACGCAGTGAAGTGGAAGTTTAGTACCGGTATAATAAATGTCGCTCAAATAGGCTTACAATGTTATGAAACGACGACATTTTAAGTTTGAGCAAAAAACTTCAAAAAAATATTTCGAAAAATATATTTCTCTATTTATTATTTTTTTAATTACAAAAGAAAAGGTAGACATTATACACGCCAATGTGTAATTTAAAGGTCTATTTGAATTAAAAAAAAAAATAGTTTACGTTGAAAAACTAATGTCGTTGGACTTAATGCATACATAAATCATGTTTAATCTTAGTGTTTGACGAGATAATATTTTGCAGGTGCTTGCAAACTGATTTTTAACAATTTTGTCGCGGACTTCTATGATTAAAATTAAAGATTGTAAAAGATTTTTTTTTTGAAAATCAAACTATCTTCAACCCTTTGTATTTTATCTCGTAGGACTTAAATATGCAAAAATATACATGTTGTCCCATTTAGAATAGAATAGAATAGAATAGAATAGAATGCTTTATTTGTCTTTGTGGCTACAGCATTTGTAGATAAGATATGTCATCATGTAAAAAAATTAAAAAAATAGAAATATAGTAAAATACAAAAGTTAAAACAACATACATACAGATTAAAAGGTACACTAATAACAAACACTTACAAAAGCTACATTAAATAAAATGAAATAAAAGAAAAACACTGAAATTACTCTAAATTACAATTCTTCTCCAGTTTGTATCTTTAACACAAACTCCCCAATGGTGTAGAATGCTTTATTTGTTAAGTAATTTTTTTACTTTTTCTTAAAGTCTTGAGCTGGCAAGTCTCTGAGGTTTACAGGAAGTAAATTGAACATATGGAATCCTGCATAAAAGGGTGATTTTTCGTAAAAAGCATGGTGATGTTGATTTATATATATGTTATTTTTATGCCTTGTATTATGAGTGTGAATGTCAGCATATGATGGGAATTTATTTTTGTTTTCATAACTGTATATTAAAATTTTTAATATATAGAGACATGCAATTGTTAATATTTTTTTCTTTTTAAAAATCTCTCTACAGAAGGTACGACTATCAAGGTTATATATTAGTCTAATAACTCGTTTTTGTAAAATGAACACTCTTTGTACATGGGCGGATCGACCCCACACAATAATGTTGTAACTAATAGCTGAGTAAAATAAAGCATAATATACTGGCAATAGAGAATCTGGATTAAGTTTATCTTTTAATTGTTTAATTGCAAAGTAGGCCTTATTTAATTTTTTTGAGAGAAATGTAATTTGTTCTTGCCATGTTAGCTGGTTGTCAACGATGGTTCCAAGAAATTTTGAATTAGATTCAAGTTTAATAGGTTTGTTGTCAAAAGTGAAATTAAAATTGTAGGTTTTTTTAAATTTGTTATGAAATTGAATCATGACTGTTTTTTCACTATTTATTATCAATCGATTTTTGTGACACCAATCATGGAACTGAGATAGAGTAGTTCTAACTTTGCTCTCTACTTCTTTTGGATCGTGATGTGAGATAACAACTGATGTATCATCAGCGTATAAGAAGACTTTACCTTCACGTAGGTGGTCGGGAAGGTCGTTAACGTACAATAGGAAGATTAATGGTCCAAGAACGCTCCCTTGTGGGGTACCAATGTCAATATTAAAGTGTTTTGATTTTGCATCAGCATGTTTGACATAAAATTTTCTGTTAGATAAATATGATGAAAGACATTTATTAATGTTGCCACGAATTCCTAGGTTATTAAGTTTCTCTGATACGAAGTCTACATGAAGGGTGTCGAAAGCTCTTGATAAATCAAAGAATATTCCATTTAAAACATTGATTTTCATGTAAATTGCGTCGAAACCGGTAGTCGGCATTTTGGTTCTTTACATCACATAATTGGAAATTAGATCTCATATACTGCACCAAATTTTAAAATATACATCCTCCCATTCAAAACTTACAAGAGTACCACTATGGGCTGGACCACCCGGTATATCGAAAATAACCATTTTTTATATACATGGTGTTTCGTGAATGACTAGCCATACACCAATGAAGATTACAGAACCCTGAGACGATCTCAGAATGATCTTTAGCATATCCCGAATGCTCTTCGTTTCTGATATACAACGTGTTTTCTATTTTTTCACAAAATAATAGATGTTTCAATAATTTAATACCGCAAATAAACAAAAAATATTAGGACTGGGGTTAGTTATCTTTTTTTTTGGCAGTTACCTAAAACTATCATCCTGTATATGGATTTTTCGTATAAAATAGACGACGAAACAGTTAATAAATGCAGCCAATCTAAGGATTTCGGAGTCATCTCTGATTGAATATTAATCTTTGTTGCCCATATAAATAACATTACTGCTAATGCTTACAAAAATGTAGGTTTTATTATGAGAAATTCGAAGTGTTTTACGAACATTTGTACACTTTCTCTTCTGTTTAATGCTTTGTCAGGCCAAAATTGGAATATGCTGGTAATGTTTTGAATCCACAACATGATATTCATATCCTTAGTTTGGAGCGAGTTCAGGGAAGGTATATTGAATATCTCTCCTTTAAGACTGACCGTATTTATCCACCTAAGGGTACTCTACAATCTGATTTGTTAGCTAGATTTAACTTAAACTGGTCTAGGAAATAGCGTGCAAATTCGACGACGAATGGTTACCGTCTGCCAATCGGTAATCGAAGAGACCATATAAGTACAAATTTTTTTTTTCCCTGGAACTTTTTGGTATGGTGGGGTGATAGGGAGGGAGAGGACATTTATTTTTTAATCGAATTATTATCGATATCTGTCCGCATAGGTAGTTAGTATATGTACTTCATATACCTCAATTACGCTGGCAGACAAAACTTCCGGTCGGCGTGCAAGGTAAGATAAGATAAGATAAGATAATTTATTGATGTTATTTACACAATATAATGTATTTACACAAGTCAGCACAGTAGAAAAATTTTAATTCAATTCTATAATAAAATTCGGTAAAAGACAAACAATGTTTTTAGACAGACATACAGACTAAATCTAAATGCATGTATACACATATACATATTATGCTTTTTTTTTTTTTAATCAGATCAGGTCAATATTACAATTTAGAAATTCCTCATAACTGAAGAATGCGTTTTCAATAAGAAACGTTTTCATCCTATGCTTGAAAGGTTTAAGCGGCAATTCTCTAATAAATATAGGCAATTTATTGTAAAATTTGATGGCCAAATAGTTCGGTCCATTTTGAATCCTCTTTAAGCGACAGTATTTTACAACTAAATTTTCTTTTCCCCTAGTATCATGGTCGTGGATGTTCTGATTTACTTCATAAGTACCCTCATTTTTCTTAATATGCAATAAGTTCTCTAACACATAAAGAGATGGAAATGTTAATATTTTATGTTTCACAAAGGAACTTCTGCAGTCTTCCTTATAGTTCAACTTATCCAATATCCTCACTGCCTTTCTTTGCAACCTGAAAATACGTTCGCGATCTGCAGCATGTCCCCAAGCTATAATGGCATAGGTGACATGTGTGTGACAGAGAGCGAAATATGCAGTCCGTAGAGTGTTGGTGGAAATAGAGTTTGCTAAGTTGCGGAGTACAAATATGTTAGAACTAATTTTTTTTGAAACAGTATTTATATGTTCATTCCATTTCAATGTTCCGTCTAGATGTACGCCCAGAAATTTTACGCTACATGAATAATTAATTATATCTTCATGATTCCTTAATGTGAATAGCATATTTTGGGTTTTATCTTTGTTTAGAAAAAGTTCATTTGCATTAAACCACTGTCCAGCTTTGACTAGTGCCTCACATGAATTTTCAAGCACCATATCTAGGTTTTTTCCAGATGAACGAAGAGTAGTATCATCTGCAAATAGCAAATAATTTGTTAAATGGTTGCCAAACGGGAGATCGTTGATAAAAATGAGGAATAACAAAGGTCCTAATATAGAACCCTCTGGCACTCCGACAGTTATTTTCTTCTGAGCAGACAATACCCCTTCTACTTTTACCTGTTGATATCTGTTATCAAGATAAGATTGAAACATTTGCAAGCTACAGTTGTCAAAGTTGTATAACTTTAGCTTCCGTAAGAGTAATTCATGTGAGACACAGTCAAAAGCTTTACTTAAGTCACAGAACGTTATTGCTGTGAATTCACGATTTTCAAACAATTCCGTTATGTTTATTAATAGATCTAGTATACCTGTGACTGTGCTTCGATTTTTCCGGAATCCGTGCTGGGAGTTGGTAAAAATTTTGTTATCTTCAAAGTAGCGTGTTACTCTGCTAGCAATACATTTTTCAAATATTTTTGAAATTATCGACAGTAAGGATATTGGTCTGTAGTTTGATATATCGTTGGTATTGCCTTTTTTGAAGACAGGGATTACTAAGGCCTTTTTCAGGCTAGAGGGAAAACTTCCTTCTTTAAAGCAAACGTTTATTAGTTTTGTTAGTGGTATTATAATTAAATTTTTTATGCGCTTAATGATTTCTACATTAAATCCATAAATATCCTTACTCTGTTTATTTTTTAGAGAATTTATTGTGTCTCTTACTTCATTGTAAGTAACTTCCTCTAGATGAAATTTTTGTTTCGGGATATTTAAGTTTGTCATAGTAGCTAAGGGATCGATATTTGCTTTTTCTATATCTTTTAATAAATTTTGAGCAATATTTATAAAGTAATCATTGTAGCTATCTGGAGAAATGCTTCCATGATTTATTTTATCTTTTGAGGTTCCTCTTTGGTCATTTATTATGTTCCACATGGTTTTTGTTGGGTTTTTTGATGTTTCAATTAATTTATCGTTAGCAGATTTTTTAGCATTGATAATAGCTAGTTTATACTTTTTTTTAAGATCTTTCTTTTCTTTATTTAAATCTGGAGATGGGTATTGTTTATACAAATCATTTAAAAAACTTAGTTTTTCTCGCATATTTTTTAGTCTTTCATTAAACCAATTAACCTTAATTACTTGATTTGTTTTGTTTACGTACGTTTTTTCAGGGAAAGCCTGTAAATATGCATTTTGTAGGTGATCTACAAACGTCAATACTTTACTTTCGCCATCTAAGCGGTTATCACCAATAAATGACCACGAGATATTCTCTACTAAATTATAGAAAATAATTTGTCGTTTCTCTGTTATGGGTCTACAGGTTTTTTTGTTCAGTTCAGTACTAATTGTGTTTAGACTCACCTCAACTTCTAGCAATTGTCCCTGATGATCAGATAGATCGGGTTCAAAGGTTTGTGATTGATAGGAGTCACAGTTAAAATTTATGAATATATTGTCTATACAATTTTGTTTCCTTGTTTTATCTGATATCGTTTGTATAAGTCCAAACGATCCAAGCATGTCACATAATTGAAGAGTGTCTTTTTGATACGTACCAAAGTGAACATTAAAATCTCCTGCTAATATTATATTTTTATCAGGGCCTATTTCTGCGAGAGCATTTTCTATTACGCTTAAAAAGGTATCAAAATTACCGTTAGGCGACCTATAAATTGATATTACATATATATTATAGTCATTAATTTTTATAGCACACAATTCAGCATGCTTCTCTATACTTAAGCTGTTAATACGAGCCAGTGGCATTGTTTCAAGCATAGGATGAGCTAATATAGCTGTTCCACCCCATTCATACATTTTTCTACAAAAGGAAGAAGCAACCATGTATTCATTTATTCGTAGTGATGTTATTTCATGTTCTTTTAAAGAGTGTTCAGGTACACAGCATACATTATATTTTTTATCGGATAGAAAAGCTTCTAGTTCATTTTTTTTATTCCGAATTGATTGGATGTTTATCTGAAAGACACTAACGATTCTGGTTCCATTTTTATTTGTTGAGTTGTTATTTGGTGTCGTTAACTTCTGGTCTTTTCTTCTTTGTTGTTCTGAAAATTTGCAATATTTTGTTTTCTTCGAGGGGTGTATTTGTCCACTATTACACCCTCTGGCAAAGAATCTAATGCTGTGATTTGTTTTTCCATTAGCATCGGTACTCCCAGTTTAAAAGAGATAACTTTAGGATTAGGACGCTTCGTTATGATTTCACATACATATTTATCTTCATAATCTTTGTCCAAACAACTAATTATTTCTTGCGGTGTTGTCTCAGGGCTGAAGCCTGACAAGTAGATCCAGCTCAGTCTGGTGACAACTTTTAAGTTCGCCATTGCACAACCACTTGGGGGCTTTCCAGTGCATGTTTTATTTTGTAAGTTAAGGAGCCTACGAGTGTTGTTATTTCGGGTTTTTTAATAGTTTCCCATGGACCATTTTTGTCTTCATTTTCTTCAGATGGATTTCTAATATCGTGATTCATTTTTGGAATATCTGTATTTTTACTTTTAATTTCAATGTTTTTGTTTTTATCCTCTGTAGCAGATGTGTTTGTTTGTGAAGAGGAAGATGATTTTGAGCTATTATCTGTTGTGGATGGCTTTGTTGCTGAGTTCACAGTATTTACCAATTGATTTGTGGTTTTGTTGCTCATAGCTTCCGTTTTTTGTTCTTTTTTTGTTTGTTTCTTATCATGTATATATGGCACTGTTTTTGCCTCTAAATTTACAATTTTATCTTTTAATAATTCACAGTTTTCTTGAAGTAATATATTTTTATCCTCAAGTTCTTGAATAATTCTCTTTAATAAAGAATTTTCCATTTCGTAGGTATTTTTACCTGAGTCATAGGTATTCTTTCTTGAGTCACTAGTGTTTGTTTGAACATCTTCTTCATGGACACATATTGCATTTTTACTTCGAGCAGCCTGTTTTAAACAGCTTGTGTGAAAGAGTTCATAACATTTTACACATTTAACTTTGTTTATTACGGGTTTTTTGCACTGTTTACACAATATATTTTCATTTTTGTTGTCTAGATCTGCACGCGAATCTAACTTGTCCGCCATCTTGAAATTGACCGGAAATAGGAAAAAAAAATTTAGTTATTGGACTAAATTTGGCACAAAATGTTTGTTCTGACGTTTACAGTACGGTACTGTAGTTGGCAGACATTTCTATCGGTCGGTTTTTGAGCAATTTGCCATCAAAGAGGCCATTTTTCGCCACTCTGATGGCCAATTGCTCAAAAACTGACCGATAGAAATGTCTACCAACTACAATACAGTACACGTCAAAACAAACATTTTGCGCCAAATTTGGTCCGGTAACCAAAAATTTTTTTTTTTTCTATTTCCGGTTACCGCGCACGCCAACTGGAAGTTTTTTCTGCCAGCGTAATTGGGGTATGTGAAGTACATATACTAACTACCTAAGCGGACAGATATCGATAATCATTCGATTAAAAAATAAATGAATCCCTCTCCCTATCCCCTACCACACTAAAAAGTTCCAGAGAGAAAAAAAATTGTCTCTTCGATTACCGACTGGTAGACGGTAACCATTCGACGTCGAATTTCCACGCTATTTCCTAGAATAAACGACTTAGTATCTCGGTGAGTTTATTTTTCTATACTGTTTTTACATAAACTGACAAATCAGGTGGACTACCCAGATGGTCTCAGCTCTTTTTAACTGTTTCCGTCGTTTCAAATTCACTCATAAGCCTTATTTTATTTAGCTACTCCAAGAACGATTTTATTAAAATTTTCACCTATTTATAACATGTGTTTAAACAATTTTACATTATGAGTCAAACCTTGATATTTTTCATTGTAGTGTTAATAATATAAAATAATGTATTTTGAATCACCTTTGATACATTTTAGTACATAGTATAATGTTTACATATTGAGTCCATACTTTTCACTTTGCCTTCCTTCTGTAATTGTCTATTCGCTTATCTCTAATTTTAATATTGATATGTTCATATTTTACATGTAAAATGCTGATTTTCTTTTTTTTTTATTAGTGTTTGTATTGTGTATATTACATACACTGATTTGTATGTTTCCTGCCCTTTAACTAAATGCTTATCTGTCTGGGCAGCTGTATATGTAAATAAATAAATAAATTAATTAATCACTATTTAAATATTTTTATTTCGTGCCATTAATAAATTTTTAAAAGATAAACTTGTTTTATTTCAATTTATAACTTCAATATCTTATTAAATAACGAAGTTAATAATAGTGTATTTTGAATTTCTGAATTCGTAAAGAAATATTCTTTGACGAGAGCAGTGTATAACAGAAATTAAAAAAATTAAACTTCAAAGTTTATTTTCTTAGTTTTCTTAATTTACCGATATGATGATGAGAATCTTAAGAAAGATATTAAAGCAGTTTTGATTTTGTACTAGTTTAATAATTTCAACAACTACAAGATATTAACTAACATGCTTATTACAGTTTATTTTCAATAATTTATCTCATGAAATAAAGTACTTTGTTAAAAAAATCAGACAGACTGCAATGAAAACAGAAGTAATCCCGTTAGCGTTAATTTTTTTGGACATTTCAGTATGTCATCAATTATGCTTTTTTTTCAAGTTCGAGTTAATATGTATTTAGCAAAAATTATTGTTCAACAATATGTTTACAGTGTGTCACACGGAAAAGTGCAACACCTTTACAACTTTTTTAGTTTTTATCTATTTTGAACAAAATTATCCTTAAAGGTAAAATACATTAGGATCTACTTATTGCCAAAAGACATTCGCCTCTTTACAAATACAAAACCACCTGCGATAAAAGAATAAACTGAAAAAGAAAAAATATTTTTGGAAAATATCAGCAATAAAAGTTCTTCAGAATTTCCTAAAAAGGTTAAATCCAAAATTTAGTCAAATTTAAATAACATTGAAATTTGCAGAAAATATGAAGAACATGTTAAAAGCAATATACGCATGTTATTACCATTTTAAGAAGTAGATACAATTTTTGTGCACGTTTTATATTATGAATTTACGATACAGCCTCATCGCGGAGAACAGGACATTCCTTTCTTGAAATGTGCAATATAGAAAGTAAATTCAACGATGCATATATAACTGTAGGTAATGAAAGTATGTTCTGACCTCCGTAGATTTGTCAACGTTACTGGAGGTAATAACGAATCGTCACCCAGATAGCATTTATTGTTCCACGAATGTACATTTTGCATTTCCAATGTTCTAATTGCATTCTGTACTTGCCATGTATGTTCCCTCAACATTCCCATATAAATAATATTTTCACATATACAATATGATTATACATATGATATAAATGGAATATACAGAAAAGTTTATGTTCACAGTCGCATATACTGTGTACACGTATCAGGGAACGTTCTTCGTATATGTGTTCATGTACATCGTGTAAACATTCGTCAATGATTTTATCTGTATAATACAGGTATATTTTTTGCAGAAATATTTGCATCGCTCGAGCGCCGCGCAGACAGTAATATCATCAAAAGTTCAGCACTTTTAACGCGAACGCTGATTGGTTCGATTTTTGAACTAATAAAAATAAACCTGCATCACAACTGATGAGACAGCAATGCTAGTTTTATAGTACCTATCTACCTACCTACCTACCTACAAAAATAATTATGATATTTCTCTATCTATATAGATTTGGATTAAGTACATTATAATCATCCCCTGTGCGGTGTATGACGTTTTATAAATTTTAAATCGTTCGTCACTATTATTGTATATATGAAATATGTTTTAAATTTTGAATCCAGACTTTAGATTTGTGATCGAATATTAAATAATAATGAATAATAACCCTTTTTTAATTTATGTACCGTGTTCAATTAATTAGTAACTATCTCGGTAACTATCGGCATTTCTTAAACAGATAGTTCATACTCAGAATGGTTATTTAATTACATTTTATCTTTTATATTTAGATTTCCGTTTTCCATGTCATTACAATCCCCATGTAGAATTTTTTAAATGCGCGCCACGGTCATTAGGTTAGTGCGCATGCTCACCGTGCTGCTATTAGTACACGTCACGCTTCTGCTGTCAAATGTCGATTTCAATTTGTGTTTTGTTTTCCCCTGATTTATTATAATTATTCCAAGTATACATTAATTGCATTGCAGTAAGTATTTTACAATTGCATACAATATAACTACCACATAGTTTTGTTGTCATGTGCAGATATTTTATATTTAGACACTAAAGTTTAATGTGTATCCCTTTGTACATATTATACTAAGCATACCACCTATATTAGTTATAATAATTACGGCGTTTGTAGTTATCGATTTTTGGAAAAAAACTGAGGTGGTCTCTGTAATGGTCTCGGTCCACGAAAAGGAAGCTTGGTGGTCACCATTCAAACGGAAACAATTTGACTGATCATTGAAAAACAGATGAAACGTGGACACTTTACGGGATGTTTAAATCTTATTTTCAAGAAGGTAGGTTCGATCTGTTTCAATATTAAGGAGCTTTTGTTTATTTAAATCACAACCATTGGATTTGATTACAACATACGAGTTGTGATAGGTATTTATTTGTAGTAATTTGCTTTATACCTATTTCAGAGGATTATAGAAGAGCTGCAATTAAATGAAAAGGGCAGAGATCACATCTGATGTACAGAGTGAACAAAAACAAATCAAAGGACTATGTACCAAAAGCACGTTATTCCTCCCGTCAGATGAACATTATGATATCGAAGAACTTATTGGAAGCCGACTTCCCAAGAAATTTTGTCCTTACTAGAAGTTGAAAGAAGATATGTTGTTCTTTTAATAACTCTGGTAGGCATTTAAAATCAACTACCTAAAATTTCGAATGTTCACTTGAACGAATTTCATATGAAAAAGAAAAATTAATAAAAGCCACACTTCGATTTAGGTGCAAAAACTTAAGTATTGTGGATATTTATTGTCAGCAAATGTGACAATGAAGTGTTTATGCCTAAATCGATGTGTGGTTTTTATTAACTTTCCTTTTTCATCTAAAATTCATTCAAGTGAAAGTTCGAAACTTCAGGTACATTTAAAATCACAAGCATAAATATTTCCGAATTCCAAAAAAATATCTATGTTTTGTAGGTAAAGGACACCGCACAAAACAAATGAAAAAGAGGGCACAGTCAAATGGGCTGAAAATGCAGAATGTCTGAAAATTGCCAGTTTGAAAGGTCAAAGATCAGGAAGATCGGTACTATCATAGTTGAGAGTATTATGTAACAACGAGTTGTTGTTATTCATATTCATAAGACCGGAAATGCCGCAGGTTTCATGAATTAGGGTGATTTTTTTTAAGGTCCTAGGCTTACTTTAAAGTGAGGGTGTGCGTGTGTGTGTATGTGTAGTGGGGGGGGGTTAACGTGCGTGAGAGAGTGAAAGTGTGTTCCTATAATGAGTTCTATAAATAGAGGATACAAGCTGCATAAGCGTAATGTATAAGCAGTGGACAGCGCGCAAACGGTGTGAGCATTCTCATCCTTCTCACACAGTTCGTTTTCTCTTTGTCGCACATTACATGGGGTGCTGCGTTGCTTTGTAAAACAGAGTGGAGAGCAAAGGAGAGGGTACGAGGTGTGCGATAAAGACAAGGATGCTCGCGCCGTCCAGCAAATCAACGGCTTGTCTTCTTTAGTCAGAACTCTTTGGTTCATATGTGCAAACACATTAGAATAACAACGTTAAACAAATCCTCGTCACAATATGATACTCTCAACTATGACAGCGGGTACCGATATTCCTGATCTTTGACCTTTCATATCTCAAAAACTGGCGATTTTCAGATATTGTGCCCATGAAAACTTTTGATCAGGATATTATGAAGTACAACATACTACATTTTCAGCCCATTTGACTGTACCTTCTTTTCCATTTATTTTGTGCCTGCCGTGTCCTTTATGATAATCAATTTGTTTAATTTATGTTTGATCAGTTTTATTTTTTCTGTAACCCAGTAAACATTAATGTAACTTTACCTCTCTGAGAGATAAGATTAATAGAACATCTTTATATAAAATATTTTACGTAATTTTACATAGCATATACGTAAAATAATATCATATTTAAGTCAACATATTAACTTAATTACTTATACACAAGTTTACATATTTGCTACATAATTTTACTTAAAAATGTTTACCTACTTCATTTTACGACATCGAAATCATGGAACGCGTCACACGCTCACGCAGCACGCCAGTGTAAAATGATGTAAAATCTAACGTTTGTGTTTTTTGATCATTTTTGTGAAAAATTGTGGATGATGTCTTTTAATAACTTTGATACAGAACTGTGAACCATAAAGCGTTGTGACTTTTTTAAATGTTATTTTATTTGGACGTTTTATTAGTGTAGAGGCTAGGTGCAAACATAAACATGCCCTCTTGTTTGCGAATTTGGTGTACATACCTTTGGAGGTGCACCATTTTCCAGTGAATGACCCAAAAGTAAGTTTGTGTTGTACCGTTTTTATAAAGATATTTATTTAAATGAAACGTAATCTTTTTATAGGTTATAATTATTTCATGGGCAATCGTTATTCTCGACAGACAATTATATCATTACATGGATCTGGTACCCAAAAGCTGTATGTTGGTGCTGTCCCCACATTATTAAGTTCAACTGAATCCAGCGTAAGAAGTTGTAATTCAAGGAAACCCAGATCTTAATAGTGACCAAAAGCTTTTGCGAAGTACTATGCGTGGGTATGGTTATTGTTTACCGACATCTTATAGCACCTACTTTGTGTTCGTTATTGTATTGTACATATATTTCAAGGTTTTGTATGTGTAAAGTAGGCTAATATTTTCCTGCAATTTTTCTTTTGTCCAAAATTGGCTTCAGCACGTCAAAATATTTCAGAAAAATTAGATCAGAACCTTAGGACAAAACCATTGCCCCTTTTTAGGGGATAAAAGGGTGGTAACCAAAAACTGATAAATTTTTTTTTAATATCAGAATCGGTTTCAACATGTTAAAAAACAGGATTAGGTAGATGGTTCTGATCAAAAGCGCAGCCCCTTTTTTTTGCTGTCTTGTGATTAATGATATTGCTTGTATCACCATTAAAAAAATTAATTTGATCATTATAAAACTACGAAGAAAACTGGAATTGTCTGAACCTTTCTGGTGAATTTTTTTGCAAGGAATTAAGACAATTAAGATTTGTCATTATTAAAAATATGCTTCTGGTAGAATTAAACCATCTTGGTAAAGGACCCCGCACATTTTCTTATATCAAATGGCTCTCGGTGAATGTAATAGTATAATATAATTTAATATTTATACAAAAAAAGTGTGGCGTGCCGCCTGACAGTGCACATGCGCTGAATATCAACTTGGTTAGGAAGGACACAAAGTCTCTCTCTGTTTGGCCTGGGCTGTCGTCGATGTTAGATGTAATGTACCAAACATGTATAATGTGATATATAAGGGCTGTGATATTAATAAACGAGATACCAAGTAAAATCGTGAGTTATTCCACTAACCATCTATGTAACGAGACGTTACATAATTGACGACGAGGGTAAAAAGAAAAACGAAGACATCAAGTAAAGCACGTGTTACCGGGTTCGTTATTAGAAATGGCGGCCGGCATAATTGGACATGTGGGCAAATATAATGGCATTTTGGACGATTGGGTTGTGTATTCGGAAAGACTGGAGCAGTATTTTTGTGCAAATAATATAACTGAAGCAAAAGTGAAAGTCGCGACACTAATCAGTTTAATTGGAGACTCAACTTATAAGTTACTGCGAGATTTGTGCCATCCAAGTCTACCCAAGGACAAAACATACGACGAACTAAGTGAATTGTTAAAAAAACAGTTTAGCCCGCGAGTATCAAAATGGCGAGAGCGTATAAAATATTACGAAGTGAAACGGTTGGTGAATGGTATGCCCGAATAAAGAAATTAGCGGTCAATTGTGAGTTTGGTACGTCATTAGAGAACATATTAAAGGATAAGTTAGTAGCTGGATTGCAAAAAGGAAAGGTGTTGGATAGATTATGTGAAGAAGATACGGATAAAACCCTGAAAGAAATGGTGGAATTGGCGATGAAAAAGGAATCTGGTCTCAAAGAAGAGGAAGTCAGCCATATTTCAAGATTTCCGCCACCGTATCAGCGCAATAAGCAGCAAGCAGAAAGGAATGTACCGAGGCGTCAACGGACCAATCAGCGATCACCACGACCAAGGAAAGCAACGCAGACGCAACACCGCAACCGTCAATGGTCGGATGGGGAAAATGACAGAAATCAAAATGGCAATCATACTTACGTCAAAGGGTATAATAAAAGTTGTGTGCATTGTGCAAAAATACATCAAGGATTATGTAAGTACGCAAATTATATATGTAATAGATGCAAAAACAAAGGTCATTTAGCCAGAGCTTGTAGAAATAGTGGTCATTTTACAAATTTTGTAGAAACTAAGGAAGTTGAAATGGAAGGTTATGGCGATAACGAGACACTTTTCACCGTAAATGATAATGTAAACATAGACAATCCATTTAAAATAAGCATTTTAATTAACAAAAAATCTTTTAATGTACAGTTAGATAGTAGAGCTAGTGTAAGTGCTTGTAGCAAATTGATGTACGATCAATATTTCAGAGATAAACATCCTTTAAAAACTGATGAGACCATTCTACGAGGTTATAATGGGACAAAATTTGACACCTTGGGAAGTTTTGCAACAAGTATAGAGTTTAATAATAAAAAACAAGTAATTAAAATGTTCGTAGTCAGCGAGGGAGGCCCTATGATAATGGGACGTGATTTCTTGTCGAAATTTAATATAAAATTAAACATAGTAAATGCAGTAGAATCTAGCAATGCCAAAGTAGAAAAATTATTAGAAAAATATAAGAACATATTTAGGAATGAGTTAGGTTTATTTAAATACAGCAATGTTTCTTTGCAGCTCAAACCCACTGCCAAACCTGTTTTCCTTAAGCCTAGAAATGTACCTTATGCGTACAAAGAGAAACTGGAAGAAGAATTGGACCGATTGGAGAGAGATGGCATCATAACTCCTATCCCAAACAGCGAATGGGGTACACCTCTCGTTGTAGTGCCCAAGAATGATGGAAAGTCATTACGCCTGTGCGGGGACTATAAGAGCACGCTAAATAAACATCTGGAGGAAGTAAGATATCCGTTGCCAACAGCGGAGGATATTTTTACCAAATTACATACAGGTGAGAAATTTTCAAAGATAGATTTATCGCAAGCATACGCGCAATTTGAGCTTGATGACAATTCAAAAAAACTTGTATCTTGGTCAACTCATAAAGGAGTTTTTCAAGTAAATAGATTACCATTTGGAGTGAGTCCTGGTAGTGCTATATGTCAACGTAATATAGAACAACTTTTTATAGGAATGGAAAAGGTTTCAAATTTCCTAGACGATATAATAGTGACTGGTAGAGACGAAAATGAACATGTAGAGACGTTGGACAAGGTTTTCAAGAAAATTGAAGAAGCTGGGTTAACAATAAAGCGAGAGAAATGTAATTTCTTCCAAGAAAAGATAGAATATCTAGGACATGTGATAACAAAACAAGGAATTCAAAAATCTGAAAAAAAAGTAAAAGCAATTGTAGGTGCAAAAAGGCCAGAAAATGTGCAGGAGGTGAGATCTTTTATTGGATTAGTGAATTATTACAGTAAATTCGTTAGCAATATATCATTTTTATTGAAACCGATCTATAATTTGTTAAAAAAAGATGAAAAATTTAACTGGACAAGTAAATGTGAGGAAGCTTTTATAACGATCAAAAATAAAATCGCAGAAGATATCATTCTAGCACATTTCGACCCAAAGTTACCTTTAGTACTAACCAGCGATGCATCGAACCAAGGAATGGCAGCCACGTTGAACCATAGATATCCTAATGGGGAGGAAAGACCTATCGCTTGTGTGTCTAGAACTTTAATGAAAAATGAAGAAAATTGGTCAGTATTACAAAAGGAAAGTGCAGCATTGATAT
Organism: Rutpela maculata; assembly: GCA_936432065.2. Classification (NCBI taxonomy): domain Eukaryota; kingdom Metazoa; phylum Arthropoda; class Insecta; order Coleoptera; family Cerambycidae; genus Rutpela; species Rutpela maculata. Next base: position 185,518,165 of record OW386285.2, read on the forward strand.
ATGGGGTAAGAAAATTTGAAAAATATCTAGCAGGTAGACGTTTTATATTGAAAACTGATCACAAACCCCCAACAACTATTTTTGGACAGCATAAACAATTACCAGTCATGCATGCCAGAAGAATACAGCGCTGGGCAGTATATTTGTCAGGTTTTGACGACGAGATCTATTATATAAAAGGCAAAAATAATAATATGAGCGATTATTTATCTAGAGCACCCCTAAAAGTATTTTTTTCAGACCCAGAATACGACAGTAAAGGCGAGTACCTGAACTTCGTCAGAAATGCAGTAGAATGGCCCATAGATGGAGAAGAAATAGCCAACGAAACAACCAAAGATCGTTTATTAAAAAGAGTATTAAAATACGTCAGCAACAATAATTGGCCAAGGAAGTTGGATGATGAAATTAAATCATATTACGCAAAACGTGAGGAATTGTCGGCAAACGATGGACTACTGATGTGGGGTCATCGAGTTGTAATACCTAAAAAGTTTAGAACAAAGCTACTTCAAGAGCTTCATACCGCTCATCTAGGTATTGGTAAGACAAAATCTTTAGCACGAAGTTATATGTTTTGGCCAAACATCGACAAAGATATAGAGAATATGATAAATAGCTGTGAAGCATGCTTGTGTCAAAGACAAAGTCCACCTAGAGCACCGTTAACGTCGTGGCAGGCTGAGACGGAGGCGTGGAATAGAGTTCATGCTGATTACTTAGGTCCAGTCAAAGGAAAAATGATTTTAATAATAATAGATGCGTATAGCAAATATCCAGAAGCATATATAGTGAATTCATTGTCAGCCGAGGAACTAGAAAGGAAATTACGAGAGTGTTTTGCAAGATATGGGATACCGAGCACATTTGTAACGGACAATGGCACCCAGTTTGTATCCAAACAGATGAAAATATTTTTTCAGAGAAACGGCATCAAACATATCACGACGCCAGTAGCGTCACCGTCAAGTAACGGACAAGCAGAAAATCTAGTTAAAACGTTTAAGGCAAAGCTTAAAGCAGCAATTTGTGACATAGATAATAAACATGTTTCTTTACATACTCTCATTTGCAGATTTTTAATGGCGTATAGAAATGCAGAGCACGAGACGACAAAGTCGGCACCAGCAGAAATATTGATGGGAAGAAAATTACGTAGCAGATTTGACTTATTAAGAAAACCCCAAGAAAAGCAGCAGAATGAAACATCGAAGCGCATAAAAAGAAGTCAATTGAAACAAGCTAAGTATTATCGGAGCAGCAAAAGCAATACCAAAAATTTCCAAGTAGGTCAGCCAGTGATGGTACGAGATTATCGAGGCAACAAGACAGGATGGACACCGGCAGAGGTCGAGGAGAAAATAGGTAGATCGATATATCTCTGCCGATTGTTAGAAAATGACAAATCGTGGAAGTGTCATCAGAATCAGATAATAAATAGAGGTCAGGGGCATAAGAAGGTTAAAGGAGGCAGGTCGGCTAAAAAAATTGGCAGTGGGGGGATTGAGCGAGAAAACCAACCAACTCGAATTTCGTACGAAAGCTCGATGGTAAGACCGATTGCACGCACACATGAAAATAGCACAGATACCCATGTAAGTAATACTAGTAGTAGAATGGTAGACGAAGTTAGCGATTTGAGTGACGAGAACTATTGCAGTTCACATAAAACTTTTTGCAGCGCAAGCAATGACAATTTAAGTGTAAAAAACTCTAATAATGATAACGAAAGACCCTCGGGTCGTGATAGTATATCTACTAATGTAAATTCTCCTAACAGATCCAAGTAAACGACGATAAGCCAGGAAGTCGACAGCAGCAGTCGAGACAAGCAGAAGAGGAAAATCACCGTAGCTTCACGTGCAGCCAGCAGCAGTTCAAGGCCCAAGCGGAAGTGTAAACCACCAGCGAGGTACAATGAGTATGTTTTGGACGAATCGGAATGAAAGAGTCCGTATAAGAAATATAAATGTAACAATAAAAAGACAGGCAGCTCAGAGCACATAAACATAAAAAAATTTGGATAGCTCTTTTGTATTGTAACATTCTTAACACAGGTTAGGGAAATAGATTGAATTTTTCAATTACAACAAAAAAATAGTAAAAGTAAAGTAGTTAAGGCAGCCACATAGGAGGTATTGAATAAATAGAATAGGAGATTAAATAAAAATGAATTCAGTGTTATACAAATAATAAATATTGTGTAGAACAGGGTATTTACAAAAATAGGATGGATTAAGTTAAATATAAAATTAATTTAAATAACAAGGAGCCAAAAAGCTCAGAGTAGGAGTGTGGCGTGCCGCCTGACAGTGCACATGCGCTGAATATCAACTTGGTTAGGAAGGACACAAAGTCTCTCTCTGTTTGGCCTGGGCTGTCGTCGATGTTAGATGTAATGTACCAAACATGTATAATGTGATATATAAGGGCTGTGATATTAATAAACGAGATACCAAGTAAAATCGTGAGTTATTCCACTAACCATCTACGTAACGAGACGTTACAAAAAGCTTAAGAAACAGTAACAAGTTCGAAAATTGAATCGTTGATTGTTTACTTTTCAGTGGCGTTAATTAACAATTTGTTTATATGGCTGTTAAAGAAACTACTTTTATCATGGGATTCTCATAAGATTGATGCACTCGTCTACAACTTATGCATGAAAAAAGTACTGCTTTACACACTTGATGCATAAATAAGTAGGTATTTTAAAATTATTTAAATCAATTTTTTGGCAATTGTTTAACAAATGCATTTTTTTCATGCTTCACGGCTCCCAATTGGCGTAGAAAACCCCGTTTTTTAAAATTGTTTCTTTTTTTGTGATCTTTTGAAGCATTCTAATAATTTTTAATTGTTTAATTCTGAGAAAAAAATTCTTTATAAAAAATTTAAAATGATTTTAAATAGTTTTAAAAAATTGTGTTAACACCACTGAAGAGTAGGAAAAAAATCTACATTCTAAAACAAATTGTTCGATGACTTGATGCACTTAAACAGTCAACGGTTCAATTTTCGACTTTGTTATTGTTTTTTTGGCGTTGTTATAAACATTTCCACTTGAAATTTGGTGTGATGATTTAATGGACGTATTTAGCATATTTTTTTTTACATTTTGCAAAAAAATCTCTTAATTTTAGAGCGGAATTCAAAAAACCAGAATATTCTAAGATCTCTAGAGGCTTTAAAATTAATCAAGAATATAGACGCTGCGTGAAGTAATTCACTCCTAGTTGCATTTTCATTCCCCTTTTTCGGCAGTTATATGCTGCATACTCTTATGTTGAAATACTCCAATAGTTCCCAAATCACCATCTCTGGCAGATTAGACAAATCTGATTTTAAATAGCTGGGTTTTAACAGTGTAAACTCAACTTTGAGGCAGACTTTCGGATTGAATGACAGCACTTTGAGCACATCGGTTCATGTTTAAAGCAGTATACTTCTGAAACTCATCGGATCGACCTCAAATTTTCCATTCCATTGGAAGCGTGTTTTCGTAAAGTTTTGTTAAAATATATACATTATTATTTAAACTATCATAAATTGTTTAATAACTTTACAAATTGATCAAAATAGTTTGCATTTAGTTTTCTTCACAATTTAGTAAAGGGATACAAGCTATATAACCAGATTTACTACACTATACAGGGTGCGCCACTTAAAACTCCCCAGACTTGTAGACATTTTTAAAGCCTTTAAATATCCATACAGAGTGATTATTATTATTATTTTTTTGAATGGTTAAGAAAGGAAACTTATATTTCTTTACCTCACCCTGTACATGGACTGTGTTATTGTTTTCTTATAAAGGTTTTAATTAGCTCCAATTTATGTTATTAAAATAAAAAAACTTAAAAAATAAAAAATTTGCAATTTCCTACTTAGTACATTTTAATACAAGTTAGTTCTTAAAAATATTTGTTTTTATTTTTTGTTACTGTTTTATTACGCTGAATATTGTTTGTGATATGTCTTTTACAGATAAAGCATAAAATTATTATTTACATTCCTTTCAAAGTAATTTAAAAAAAAATCAGTTTGGAGTGTTTTTAATTCCTTTCTCTAAAACCAAAAAGAATTTCGAATATGACGTAATAATACAAATTGAATCTAATTTAAACCTTTAAGTATAAGAAAACATTAACGCAGTTCATGTACAGGGTGACGTAAAAAATATTCAAAGAAATTAAGATTTCTTTCTTAACAATTTCTTCAAAAAATTTTTTTTTTAAATAAGTACTTCAAAAATATCTACAATTTGATGTGCCTTAAAAAATAAGAAAATTACAATCCTGGGGAGTTTTAAATTGTGCACCCCGTATAAGAAATAGACTAATATTTCAATTATTTTCACAGGTTGTGTAACTGATGTTCAAGTAGCAAATGTCAGAGTGACGAAGGCTGACCAAAGAATGAGTACAATCAGAAACGACCCGAGAAATGCTTAACACTTATTGTAGATACTTAGTTAACTTGAATATAGATTAGTTACACAAAAGACACTAGTATTAATCTCTCCTAAATCAACAGTTAATAAAATAAATTAAATGAAATTTGAGCTTTACTAGGAATGCAAGGCAAGGTAGGTAGGTGGGTATACATTATTAGAGAAGAAAGAATATCGTATAGCTGCTTTCTAAAGAACATATAGATGACAACGTCGAGGATAACGCCTAATGCCTGGTTTACCTTCTGGGATATGCAGAGATTAAGATGGAATTGAAACTTTGTTGATACTAATTAACTTAGTTTAAACTGTCATTCAATTCGAGAATTTTTCCTAAGCTAATATATGTTGACAAATCAGACAACCATATGTTGCATTATATACTTTTTATCTCTTTTTGATGTAGCATGTATTTGTTTTATATACCTACCATAATGTTTAAAATAGCACCCTATAGTACTTTTTAAATATTGATACAAGAGAACTGGATTCTTGGAGTTCAATATATGAATATAAATTCCTCATGAATTGTCCAGAAAAATTGATATTCTTTAATAACTGGAGGAGACATCAACTTTTATTTTTAAGTAGAATATCTCTGAACATTTTTAAAAAGTTTGATAGTTTTATGTTTTAAATATAACCATTTTTTACAAAAAAAAATTTCATTAAAAATATAAAACTACTCGGCTCTCTCTAAATAAGGTATCCGACTTAAAAATAAAACTTGGTGTCAACTTCGGTAATTTTCTAAAGAAATATATTTTTCTGTATAACTATTCATATATCTAACTTTAAAAATCCAATTGTGTAGTATCAATATTTAAAAAGTGCTGGGATATGCTATTTTGAACATACGGTAGGTAGATAAAATATATACATGCTACATCATAAAGAGATAAAAAGTATATAAGTCACGTAGCGTAAGGTCACTATCAAGTGGTTGAATATACATATATGCTACATCATAAAGAGATAAAATTAGTTACGTATGCTTTACATAGCAAGTGGTTGAATATACATATACGCTACATCATTTGTTCCATACCGTGAGGTCACAGTGTTACCTCTTCACTATGTAAAAATCATATGCACATGTTGCTGACATTTCGCAGAGTATGCACATATGATTATGCGTCACATTTTACATAGAACATTACTTCTGCGAAACGTAGCATTTACGTATATGCTATATATTTATGTTTGCTGGGAAGATCTTTGTAAGATGTTTTTATATTTTTCAACTTTATCATGGCCAGTTTTTAAAGAGAAGTAAGTACCTATTCAAATATAATACAATGTATTTTCTTTTGTAGTTGGACTAGCACGTGTTTCTCCTCCTCTAGGCAGGAAGGAACTACCTTCTCCTAAAAATTGGAAAAGCCAAAAGAAAGTATTCAGCCAATAGGATCAGTCACAGATGATGTGTTGAGAATGAAAAGTGGACTTTCGTAATTACAAGTATCACCATCGGCAACACCTGGACACTGGTTTTGAAATTTTTACTATTTTTTACTTACTGACAAAAAATTCGTTATAGTAAAATATGATAGTTCATAAGTTGCAAAGAAAATTTTTTTGTTAAAAAAAATCTCAATTGAAATTTTTGTCACAATTGTTTTTTATTATTGCAATTCATTTTTGTAACAAAAAATAAATAGTATATTAAAGTATAAGTGGATACTAAGGTCTTTAAAACACGCGCGATTTTTCGAGCACGACGGCGCAGCCGGAGTGCTCGAAATAGAGCAAGCGTTTTAAAGACCAGTTATCCACGAATACTTACGCTATTTTTTTTATTGGTACACTTTGAAATCATAAATACTGGTATTATTACTACAAAAAATCGGCAGCTACTGGAAGCGGCTGGAACCTCCCCACCCGCTGAATCTTTGAAGCCGAAAAGAGCACTAAACAATATGAACGATCTCATTTAATTATATTTATTAAGTTGAAATATTTTTTTCGTATTAAATCAGAAAAAAAGGTTGCGTTCGGTGGGATTTTGACCTAAGAACTTGAGTGTTAAATTTATAGTCTGCACAACATTAATATTTTATTCAATGTTTTTAATACAAATATATGCTTCATCGGATCGTAGTCCGGGGCCAGCCAGACAACCACGGTGAACACCGCCGTGGAGAGTGTGAGGCTGGACGGGGTAGGTCCGGTTTGGCCTGGAGAAAAATAGAAAAGTAGCTCCTGTCTTCTGTAGGCAGGCTTAAAGACTAGGTTAAAATTATAATGTGTCCACATGGACCTAAAATTAATATAAAAATAAACACAATTCTATAAAAACGTTCGTAGGCAAGAGCACTTAATAATTTTGATTATTGATACGGGAAACAACTAAACGAAAAAACCTGTTCGTTGGTAATGGGATGGATGGCAGGGATGGCCATCTTTGGAAAAAACCATATAACTCTTGGTGGACAGTTTCCCTGCCAGATGTAGCCAGGGTAGTGTTCATGGTGGCTCGTTTAAGTTTGAGTTGGTATATTTTGTTTTATCTTTTGGCCTCGACCAATTTTTCACTAAATCGGTCGGGGAAGTGATAGCTGTCAAATTTTTGGTTCCAATGTTTCTCTGGGGGATTTGGTTTTTGAAAAATGTTTAGGTTGGTACCAATGTCTTAAATTGTTTTTAGGTTATGCAGTACTATTTTTAGGTTATGTTACCGGAAGAATTTCCGGCGGGATGCCGGAAGTAGCGGAAATAGTTTTTAAAATATAATGTCACTGTCACTTTTAAAGTTTTATTGGAAAAAACTCACCGAAAGCGTTCCGGTGGGGTTGCTTACACTTGTAGGGCTTGTAAGCGGTTCAGGATGGCCTCTCACACCATCCGTGGGCTTTATAAACGTCGAAAAAACTTGTAATCTCTCGATGCACTTGACACGTCAAAAATACTCAGCAAACAGTCTGCACGCTTTAACACACTAGCAGAGAACTTATACCACAAATGGACATGTAGCATTTTTTGGGAATTTTCCTTTGAGTCCATTTAATAAAATTTGACATTTTTCTGAAAATTTGACGTTTTTCTGAAAAGTTATATTTTTCCGAAAATTTAACATTTTTCTGAAGTGACATTTTTTCGAAAATTTGACATTTTTCTGAAGTGACATTACTCCGAAAATTTGACAATTTTCAAACATTTGACATTTTTCTGTAAGGTGACATTTTTCTGAAAGGTGACATTTCTTCGAAAATTTGACGTTTTTTCGAAAATTTGACATTTTTCTGAAAAGTGACATTTCTCTGAAAATTTGACATTTTTTCGAAAATTTGACATTTTTCTGAAGTAGCATTACTCCGAAAATTTGACAATTTTCAAACATTTGGCATTTTTCTGAAAGGTGACATTTCTTCGAAAATTTGAAGTTTTTTCGAAAATTTGACATTTTTCTGAAAAGTGACATTTTTCTGAAAATTTGACATTTTTCTGAAAGGTGACGTTTTTCTGAAAGGTGACATTTCTTCGAAAACGTTTTTTCGAAAATTTGACATTTTCCTGAATTTTTGACATTTTTCTGGAAAGTGACATTTCTCTGAAAATTTGACATTTTTTCGAAAATTTGACATTTTTCTAAAGTGACTACTCCGAAAATTTGACAATTTTCAAACATTTGGCATTTTTCTGAAAGGTGACATTTCTTCGAAAATTTGACGTTTTTTCGAAAATTTGACATTTTCTGAAAAGTGACATTTTTCTGAAAATTTGACATATTTCTGAAAAGTGACATTTCCCTGAAAATTTAACATTTTTTCGAAAATTTGACATTTTTCTAAAAAGTGACATTTCTCCGAAAATTTGACGTTTTCCTGAAAATTTGACATTTTCTTTAAAATCTGACATTTTTCTGAAAAGTGACATTTCTCCGAAAATTTCATATTTCTTGGAAATTAAAAAAAAAAAATTCGTGACTCGTCTTGTGGAAATATTTTTTTGATATCATCAGTTCGTCTGTTATAAGAATTTTATGCTATTACGACGTCATCAGAACGTAGGTGTATTTTTAATTCACTAGTATTCCATCCATCTACAATATTTCCACCTACGTTTCAAACTTTAATTGGATGTTTCCAGTTAAGTCGATATCTGCACCAGTTTCTAAGAATTTTTCTTATTTGTGACGTCATGTGACGTAGGTGTATTATTAATTCACTCGTAATCCGTCCGTCTACAATATTTATACCTACGTTTTAAATTTCAGTTCGAAATCTTCAACCGTTGCCGAGTTATCAGCCGAAATCACTGAACACCTCTGTCATTATTAGAATATCACCCTGTACATTGCACTGCCTTGAGGACAAAACAAGTGAAATTTTTGCTTTTTAATTTTTTTCACGGAAACCAAATCGAAAAAGTGCAAGTGTGATATATCGTTGAAATCGGAATTTTTACTGCTTTTCAATGGTTCAATTACAAATTGTAAGTAATCATAAAATAAACAACTTGTTGTGCCAAAACGGCACTAAACGTAATCCGATCTCAACCAAAACCTTTTCAGATCTTCTGGAGCACTAAAGAAACCCTCATGCAAAGTTTCATCCAAATCCGTTTAGTAGCTTCGCCGCTATCGTGCTAACATACATACACACACACACACACACACACACACACACACACATACACGGTTTGAAATATTTGTGGCTACCGTGCAAATAAGTTATAAGTGGCTACCACACGAATTTGCCTTGCATTTGACTCTTACAGAAATTGGCTGCGCAGCGCACTACTCCATTTTTAAATACACACCACCGTTTGGCTATTATGAAAACAGTGGCTGTGGCTACCGTAGTCGCAATCGAGTGTAAGTGTATATTTTTGTGTACTATATTTCTGGTGACTTGTGTATTTAATTATGGTTACCTTGTGTATTTAATTATGGTTACCTTGTGTATCAATGGTGGTTACCTCTTTATGAAAAATTGTTTATGTAGCTCTCTACTCATAATACGAACTAGGAAATTCAGAAGAAATAATTTTATTAATTACTCTTCGTTTTACTTAGGATTCGTTAGAATAAAGATAAAGGAATACTAAAACTCATGCAGTTTCTACAAAATATCAATCACTGAATGCATTTAAACTTAAAATTTAAATAATTTACAAATCGTGCCAATTTGATTGACAAAACGATTGACAAAAGTATAATATTTAGTAGTGTTCGGTCGTAGAATCGCCAAACCAAAGTTTTCAACCCTCTTCAGTATTTTGACGCGCTGAACTTACACTTTAAAAAAATTGATGTCAATTTAACCGAAAGTATCTAGTTTTAATTTTGCAACCAAATTACAGATCAGTGCGTGGCTTTTACAAATTGCTCGGTCTGGCAGTAGAAAACAGCCGGATCCAAGATGCCAGATCGGTTTTTGTAAGGTAGCAAGCCTTGTTAATCGTCGATTACAAGTGAGCTACATTATTTTTCGGTTGATGGTATTAAAAAATTGATGGAAATATAATTTTATTGTATGAAAAGAATTATAAGTTTTTCGTCAACATTAGTTTTGACATTTAATTAAAAGATAGCTTGAATTTCACACTCATAGATTTGTCGATAACAACAGGTGGAGCAACATCTCCATCAAACCACACAGGTTCGTATATCCCAGAAGGACCTATCTTCCAGCCATAGTCTTCGGGATTTAATGGCTGCATCGGGTCCTATTTTTCGGCGTTCATCCATATATATGTTTGAAATATACTTCTTTTCACATGCAGGGGGAAATTGATAGGGAATCAAATGTGGCGAAGCTCTTAATAAGAGGCTCATTCTTTTTTCTGGCCGAACCCATTTCCGTATTTATCAGTACCTAATTTAATTGTAATAATAGGACAGAATGCAAACGAATGAAACACAACCTCGTAACACACGTTGTTAAAATGCCGGATCGGTCCAGAGCAACAGGTAGGGGAGAGCAAGGCACAGTGGTCACTTTACAGATTCAAACGTTTTACATATGACAACAAAATAACATTTCTTGGAAAATATGACCAGTGTGCCCCGCAGTCGGGGTACACTAACCACATTAGTGGGGTTCACTGGTCACTGCTTCGATAAATAAACCAAATGAAAGTCGTAGGGTAGGTATTGTTATTTTACTGAGCAGGTACAAAATTATGTTTACAAAAATATTCGACCTTAGCCCATATGAAAGTTTGATACATTTATATTAAATGAGAACATATTTTGAGTTCGGGTTGTTCCCCCAGATTGCATTGGTTTGGGTAAGTGACAAACAATTTTTCTACCACCCGCCTTCCCCTACTTTGTTTTGTACGTAGCCAGAGAGTCGTACGTTATTCGTCGTTCAATGAAATGCAGCGTTGCAGGAAATTTGATCTGGCACCCAGTATCCGGCTGCTTTTGATTGCCATACTTAACAATTCATGAAAGCTATTCAGTGAGCTGTAATTTGGTTCAAAAATAAACATTAGATACTTTCGATTAAATTGACTTCAATTTTGTTTAACTTTGGATTGGTCTGGCGGCGATTTTGCGACCAGCTCGAATTTATTCAGGAGGCAGTAATCTAACAAGTAAACTCTGAAACAAAAATAGATCTTCCCGGTTAAATTGAAGTAAATTTTTTCGAAATTAGAAACGCCGCCAGTTTAACGTCCGGACGCTTTGGATTGCCAGACCACCAGATTTCTATTTCATGCTAGCTCCAGACTTAAGTAGTGTACGTAACTGTATTAGATCTTTCCGGTTATATCAAATGGGAGCTACCTCTTGGACTATCACTGTGGCTACAGAAAAACGTAACCACAATTGAAACGGACGCCACAGTTCAGGGTTATGCATACACAGGTAGCCGCAAATGCGCAGCGCACTACTCCATTTTTAAATACACACCACCGTTTGGCTATTATGAAGACAGTGGCTGTGGCTACCGTAGTCGCAATCGAGTGTAAGTGTATATTTTTGTTTACTATATTTCTGGTTACCTGAGTATTTAATTATGGTTACCTTGTGTATCAGTGGTGGTTACCTCTTTATGAAATTTTTTTTACGTAGCTAAGCTTTGTATTTTGTTGTTCTCTACTCACAATACAAACTAGTAAATTCAGATGAAATAAGTTTATTAATTATTCATTCATTAGAATACAGGTAAAGGAATACTAAAACTGATGCAGTTTCTACAGGATATCAATAACTGAATGCATTTAAAATTTAAAACATTTACAAATCATGCCAACTTGATTGACAAAACGATAGTTGAGAGAGAAAAGTATAATATTTAGTAGTGTTCGGTCATAGAATCTCCAATCCAAAGGTTCCAACCTCTTCAGGGTTCACAGAAATGTTAAAAGACTGCCAGGCATCTTCCCATTAAATTAACTGCTATGTTACTAAACAATTTTTTGTTTAATAATCTAAATAAAAAAAAAAATAGAAAAACGTTAGGTACTTTTAATTTTTATTATTATTTGGCTTTAAAATGCTATGAATTCTATTTTATATAATTCAATTTCTTTCAGCACGGGCTAGAAACAGTTAGTTGTTTTAGTAGATTCTATAATAATATGTATTTACAGTGTTTCTAATTATCTTTACGTAATATTTGTATAGCAGCCTTTTCAGATCAGAAAATCACTATACTTACCAAAAACTAGGTAATTTTTTGTTTTCATGTTAAGTATGGAAGATAATATCCTTGCGTAATTCTTTTAATTACATTCGCTAGAATTTTTTTTTTTATTTACTTGTGTTTTCTTAAAAAGAAAACATGCTCTTGTTTAAGTTTAGATGTAGATTTAAGTGTTTTCGATTTGTAGGTGCTCTAACACATGTAGAAACCGCTGCCCAAGGAATCACCACATGCAAACTTCCTATCCAAGTCTCTTACAATGAGAATACTATATTTGCACTCCACTATGTGGAAATAATTGTTTAAAGAATTTTAATAATAAACTATTTGATATCATCTGCCTCAAAATTCCATAAAACGATTAGCCACATAGGTAGTGGGGGGTAGGGGTTGTGGTAATGGGGGTGGATGAAGTAAAAAAATCCTTATCCCCCCTCCTTTTATAATGGGAGTGGGTGGTGGGGGTTGTGGTAATAAGGGTGGATGAAGTAAAAAAATCCTTATCCCCCCTCCTTTTATAATGCGAGTGGGGGGTGATACTGGGGATGACTAATGCCAAAAATTTATTTGCGACCTTAGCTTCTCTGACATACTAAATTCCAATTGTATGAACCCTTACTTGCCTGATTTACTTATTTAACCCCATTTATCCCCCAACCAGAATATAATCTGGTTCCAGAGCTCGTTAAAATACATACGTGTACCAAATTTCAACTCGATATCTTAAACGATTTCGGAGTGATCGTGCGCACAAAAAAGTTACAGACCGACAGACAGATAGTAATTTTCTTTTGGTTCAACTTGAAATCTCGATATTTCATGACATGCTATGCCTATTTGAGCAATTCCACTGGGTGTGGAAGTAAAATATGTAATATGTGGGAATAATTGTTCATAGATATTAATAATATAAAAACCCATAAAACGATATGCCGCACAGTAGTGGGGGTAGGGTTTGCAATCCCGAAATCTTGAACCCGAAAATCCCGGGATCCCGGCAATATTTAGATACCGAAAATCCCGGGATCGTAGTTGATTAAATCCCGGGATTTTCGGGATTGTAAAACTAGATAGAACACTATTTTAATGCTACAACATTTTAGTTACCTTCGGAATTGCGTTCAAAAGGCAATGCTCGGCTTAAAAATGCCACTTTGATACTAGATTCGGAATATAAACTTTGGTGGTTTGGTTAAACTATTGGAACCACCTAAAGTCAGTCATAGTGAAGGTACTGTGCTGACGTGATTTATTTATCAGATATTTCTTTAAATGTCATGTTAAAGCAAATTATACAAGTTATATCTACTTGCCCAATTTCAATTAGCAAAAATTAGTAGCACTATTTCAGTTTCCCAAAAAAATGTCATGATTGAAATATTAGAGAATCTTATAAAACGTTTCCAAAAAATTCCAGAGGTGATTGACGAAGAAGACTATGAAGAAGATACTATTCTCCTCACAGCACAGAAAAATAATTGGAAAACATTTTTAACAAAATGTTAGAAAACGCAATGCACCAATTCGAATACGTTCTGAAACCGATTTGATATCAATTTAAAAAAAAGAAATGACCATTTTTCGAACATGAAGGCAACACGGATAAGTACCTTCAGCTGGCATATATGATCATCTCATAACAATACCGCCAACTAATGTAGAATCTGAAAAAAGTTATATGTAAAAAAACTTTTTAAAAATTAACTTTTATTATTATTTAGGTGCACTAAAACGAAAAAAATTAAATTAATTGTCTTAAAATATTGTCGCGAGAGAAGTTCATACAGGCATTAATTTTGTTTGACAGAGATTGTAAGTACCAAGTAAGTATTTTTTTTCAATTCACGCGGCCAGCTTTTAAGACAATTAATTTTATTTTTTTTCATTTTAGAACACCTAAATAATAAGAGCTTGTTTTAAAAAAGTTTTTTTTTAATAAATAATTTTATTTTAAAATTTTTAATTACGCCTTAATTATTAGTTTTATATTCATTGCATCGCGTCGTCCTTGCTTATAATTACCGAATCCTCCGGCATTTCTTTGAATGCAACGTCTGAGCGTATACACTATGCATTCAACTTATAATTTAAAAAACTAAGAAACACACTTTTTGGTACCATATTATTGTACTGTTACCAGAACTACGTATACAAAATTTCAGCTCAATTGAACATCGTTAAGTGGTTCGAAATTGACTTGCAAGATTTGATGCCCGCTAAACATATTAATATACAAATAAGACAAGTTTAATAAAATCTTGTAAATACGTTTTTCACAACTGGTACCATTTGTACGAAAATTAAATTCCAATTTGGAGTTAATACCCTTAACAAATTCGGCCAATTTTTGTTCAGATAATCATGTATTCATTATGTATGTATGTACTTCTTACGCTATTGTTTTTTTAATTCCTGATCCCGATCCAGAAATCCCGGGATCGTGTAAATTTGATCCCGAAATCCCGGGATTGTATTATGACTCCGTGATTGCAAACTCTAAGTGGGGGTGGTACTGGGGTGTGGTAGAGGGGGCGGCTAATGCCAAAAATATTTTGAGGGCCTTGGTCCTTGTATACACACTAAAATATAATTTTATTTTTGTAAACCCTTTGATAATGGAGTGGGGGTGGTAACGGGGATGGTAGAGCGGGTCGATAATGCCAAAAATATTTTTAAAAGTCTCTTGTATAGAGACTAAAACACAAATTTATTTTTCCCTCCTTTAATAATGGGGTGGGGGTGGTAATGAGGGTTGTAGAGTGGGAGAAAAATACTAAAAAATTGTTGAGGCCCTTGGTTCTTGAACACACACTAAATAATAATTTTATTTTTTTAACCCCTTCAATAATGGGATGAGTTGGTAACGGGGTGGTAGAGGGTGTGGATAAATTTGAAAACATTTTTGAGTCCCTTAGATCTTTTATATACACTAAATCACAATTTTAGTTTTTATCTCCTTTATTAAAGGGGTGGGAGTAGAAATGGGAGTGGTAGAGTGGGTGGATAATGCAAAAAAAAAAATGGGACCTTTAGCTCTAATATACTCTTCAAATCGCAATTTTATTTTTTGACCCTCTTTAATAATAGTGTGGGGATGGTAGTGAAAGTGGCTGATGCAAGAAAAAAACTGAGACCTTGGTTCCTCGTACATACCTTAAATCCCAATTCTATGGAGTCCGACTTGCTTGCTTTACTTATTTACCCTCTTTTGCCCCCATTTACCCCAAACTCTTTATCGGTATAAGATCAAAATATAATTCAGTTCCAGATCTCACTATAACACATTCGTGTACCAAATTTATGGTTTCAGAGTAATCCTCATTCATTCATGACTTTCTAAGCTAAGCCTATTTGAACAAAAAACATTTCAAAGTAAAAGGATATGTTGAGGCCTTTGGTTCTCACACACTAAATCACAATTTTATTTCTTACATCATTAATATGGGGTGGAGGTAGTAATGAGGGTGGCTAATGCCAAAAAAATTTTTGAGACGTTAGCTTTTCTTATATGTATTAAATACCAATTTTCTGGACTCTTCCTTGCTTGATATATCTATTTACAGTCATTTACCAATTTAACCCCCAACTCTTCAACAGAATAAGATCAAAATATAATCTAGTTCCAGATCTCGTTATAATACATGGGTGTACCGAATTTCAAGTCAATATCTTTACCCTTATAAATTGTATAATGTAAATAACACCAGCAGGAAAAAACTTAATAAAACTATATAAAAAAAAATATTTTTAAGAAAAAGCTTTTATTTGAAAACACTGTACTAAAAAGTAATTTTTTTTTTAAATTCATACACCTGGAAACCAAAAGCTTCGGGGGCGGTCATATAGCGCTATTGCATAGTTACTTTGCTCAATTGACCGCCCCCAAAGCTCTTGATTTCCAGGTGTATGAATTTTAAAAAAATGTTTTATCTTTTTAGTACAGTGTTTTCAAATAAAAGCTTTCTTAAAAATATTTTTTTTATATAATTTTATTTTTTACTTTTTAGTCTACTTATTTTACAGACAAACAGACAGGCAAATCCCTCTAATTTGCCACCGCCATTCAACCCTTCCCTCTCCCTCTAACACTACTTCCCACTTCTTCCCACCTCTTCCCCTCCCCTTTCCCATATCTCCCCACCTCTTTCCACCCCATTCCCACCCCTTTTCCACCTCTTACCACCCACTCCTCACCTCTTCTCGCTCCTTTCCCACCTCTTCCCATCGCTTTCTCTTTCCACCCCTTCCCCATCTCTTCCCACCCCTTCCCACCCTTCCCTTCCCTTTCCAACCAATTCCCATCCCATACCCACCCCTCCCCACCTCTTCCCACCACTCCCACGTCCGCCATATTGAATTTAGAATGACGTCACATAGTTTATCGTATCTTACTCGTCAGACTTTTTCATTTGATACCCATATCAAGAGGGTTGTGAAGCAAAAGATACTCCGCCATCTTGGCGCGTTCGCCATATTGAATTTAGAATGACGTCACATGGTTTATCGTATTTTACTCGTCAAACACTTTCATCTGATACCCATATCAAGGGGGTTGTGAAGAAAAAGGCGATCCACCATCTTGAGACGTCCGACATATTGAATTTAGAATGACGTCACATAGTTTATCGTATTTTACTTGTCAAGCCCTTTGATTTGATACCCATATTAAGGGGGTTGTGAAGAGAAAGGCGATCCGCCATCTTGGGACGTCCGCTATATTGAATTTAGAATGACGTCACATAGTTTATCGTATTTTACTCGTCAAACACTTTCATTTGATGCCCATATCAAGGGGGTTGTGAAGAAAAAGGTGATCCACCATCTTGAGACGTCCGCCATATTGAATTTAAAATGACGTCATATAGTTTGTCGTATTTTACTTGTGAAGCCCTTTCATTTGATACCCATATCAAGGGGGTTGTGAGGAGAAAGGTGATCCGCCATCTTGGAACGTCCGCCATATTGAATCTAGAATGACGTCACATAGTTTGTCGTATTTTACTTGTCAAGCCCTTTCATTTGATACCCATATCAAGGGGGTTGTGAGGAGAAAGGTGATCCGCCATCTTGGAACGTCCGCCATATTGAATCTAGAATGACGTCACATAGTTTGTCGTATTTTACTTGTCAAGCCCTTTCATTTGATACCCATATCAAGGGGGTTGTGAGGAGAAAGGTGATCCGCCATCTTGGAACGTCCGCCATATTGGATTTAGACCGATAATGGCTATTCCTTGTTGCATTGTCACCGGATTTATACACGTGTGCCAACTTTCAAAGCTCTAGCTTAATTAGAACTAATCGAAATTCAGCTTGTAAGATTTGACCTAAACTAACAAACAAACAAACATACAACCAAACATTGCAAGTTAAATAAAAGCTTTTAAAAAGGTCAGCCGCATAACGTATGAATTATTTAATTTTAACTTAAAAGTGTATCCTAAAGGGGGCGCTATGTTATAGGCTGTTATGAAGTAGCCACTTGTTTGTTTGCAGATGAGGATGCACAGTGCAATGATGTGGCGTCTTACACAAAATTTAGTTTATGGCGCGTAATTTCAAACTGTTAAAATCTATATCCTTTAAAATTTGGGATAGGTGTAATGATAAGGAAAGGAACCTATACGTGTCGGTAAAATTATACTACATATAATGTTACATTCGTTTTTCACTGTGGCTACCGGAAAACGTAACCACAATTGAAACAGGCGCCACAGTTCAGGATTATGCATACACAGGTAGCCGCAAATATGGCAACACATACACACACACACACACACACATACACACACACAGACATTTTTCAAAAACAATTTTTTTGGGTTCCTGGGACCTCAAAACGTAAAGATTTGATGTTATCTCAATTTTCGATTTTGGACTAATTGTAGTAACCTCCCACAATTTTATTGTGGGGAGGTTAAAAATGGAAATAAGAATTAAGAATGTAAAATGGTTGAATTCGTGATGTGACATCAGGATACCCGTCAGTGTCATGAAAATGAGAAAACAAAAATTAATTTGCAATCTGTCACATATGATTAATTATTGTCACTACAGTTGTCACTGATTGTATATTGCTTTAAAATGAGTTCTAACATTGATTACTTAAATAGAAAAGCAGAATCGCGGTTAATACCGCAAAAATCGGAAGACGCCTATAAAAAAGAATACGACAAGTTCATCAAATGGATGGAAGAGCAAAAGGTAACAGATACAGATGAACGAGTTGTACTTGCTTACGTTTGATGTTGCCATGGGAACTTTAAAACACGCGCGTTTTTAAAACTTGGATTTAAACACTCCGAGGCGTACTTTAAATAAGCAAAATAGGGTACCAATAAAAAAAAATATATTTAAAGTAACACAACTGTTTTATTTATACCTCTTCCTATTTTATAATTTAAGATGCATACTAATTGTTACAACAATGTAAAGTAATTAATAAAATAAAATCATGTTTTGTTCTTGGCAATTTAAAACACGATTTGAAATAGATAAAACTTTAAGGTAATGTAATATGATCATTAGATTTTTTCATAAATAACACGTTAAATATGATTTTTAAGCTGAAGTTTTAGAGTGATAAATATTTGATTTATTTTAAAATGGTTTTTAGCAGATCTTATTAACGTAAAACTATTTTTTTTACATATATTCTTGGAAAGTATTGTTATAGCAAATACAGTTTTATTTAAGTTTATTTAGCATTTGTGTGCTCCATTCAATAAAATTTGATGAATAAAACATTTGACTTTAGTTGAAAGCTAATGGTAAAAACAAATTTTCTGTGCATATATTCCACATTTACTTACATAATATTCTTCACAAGGAATGTGAAATGTGGAAAATTAGAATAAGTACCTAACAATTGACTGTAACAATTAAACTTTAAAATTAGATATTGGATTTATTATAATATGCAAGTACTTCACTCATATCATGTATTCTCTTGAGTTTAATTATTATAATAATTTATTATTTGCTATAATCATAGATGAGTCGCTGCGTCATACTGAACATATTCGGAATGAAGCAGCGACTCATCAATGATTACAATAAGTAATAAATTATTATAATAATTAAACTTTGAAGAAAATACATGGTATGAGTGAAGTACTTATAGCTGCCACTGATACATAATGTTCATTCCTACAATATACATGCATCATAGATTTATGATCCATGTGTAACATTCCAGGCACCTACGGTTTAATTCCTACGAAGGTAGTACTCATATACCGTGAACATGCAGTGTACATTGTGAATGTAGGATGACCTTCCTCCTATATACCTCATGTATCTATCAGTATATCAATATACGTTTCTGGTTCATATCAAGTTCCGTTTTGGTCTATGGGTACGTTGTAGGAATCTTACTCGTATATCGAGAGGCGGTCATCTGTACGTCTGACATTCAGATTTTCTACATGGAATACAAAATGAATATTCATTCTTAGTTCCATGGGTACATAAAGTACGTTCCGAGCACATGCTCTGAATGTAAAAATGCTATCTGGGCAGTATCATCTCACATATATGTTTTGGAGGTAGATTCGTATCTTTGGTATCCTCTATACATGAACAAAAAAAAAAATGAAAAATCGTTTCCCCTCTCTTGAAATCTGGATTATGGAGGTTCCCCTCATTATATATATGTCAAATATATAGCGATATATAAAAAGGAAGACCCGGAGGTCAGAGCTCCATTTCTATGTGCCGGAGGTAACAACTTAACTGGCATCAATATATATATATATATATATATATATATATATATATATATATATATATATATATATATATATATATATATATATATATATATATATAGATTTGTCCAGCAAATAATGCTGCGTTTGTACATGTGCACGATACCATACACTGCTGCGTCCTGTACAATACTGCGTCTGTATATCGGACGCAGTATTGTTTTCCCGTATTATCTTCAACAAATCTCTGATGTGATCGATTTTCAGCACCTCAGAATGTTCTTCGTCTCTTGGGTTATATGTAAACATAGAAATAAGTTCTGCTTCGTTTCAGTTAAGCAAAATATCGACCTGAGTTTTTTTTGGATTCGGGCGCACTATCATATGTTCCGTAAAACTAAAAGTATATTTTTAGTTCCATCGAATTATGTTTGGGGGCGCATAGATTTGTGAACAGAAATATACTTCAAATATTCTCTATTCAAAAATCGTATAATGCTGCGTCCGACATTTGACAACACCGGCACTAATAAATATCTAGTCATTCTTTCATTCTTACTTGGAAAGCCCGTGAGTTCGGACAAGTGTAAAATTCTTGTGAAAATTTATATAAGTTTACAAGTAAATATCTTTCATATTTACACAGTTATCTTCTTACTTATAATCCGAATGTTTTTATCACAGAAATTTATTTTCAGGAAATGAAATTAATTTCAACGGAAAATAATTTACAAATATTTAGTTATATATAATCTTAAAAACAATACCTCCTCCAAAATTAAACTGTTAAGCCGTTACTTTGTGGTAATTAATCATGATGATATAATAATGGAACACCAACATTTACTTTATTTCTTACCATCAAATTACCCACATTACCGCTCGTTGCATAATATACCATAAGTTCATCAAATATTGTCAAATAGTGTGGTTTATTATACCATATTATACCTTTTTGTTTGATAAAATCTTTTTGTTTGATAAAAGGGGGTTGAAATTTTAGGTTTTTCGGAAACGGTTAGATCTAAGTGCAAGAAATTTGACAGAAATATTTTTTGTTGAAATCTATTAGATTGTTGTGTGTAAGACGAAATTTCGATTGTCATTTTTTGATGTGGTAGATGATTTAAAGCGCACCTGTATTTTTGAAATCGCGTAAGTCAGAAACGTGATTATTCGAGCGATGGACTCTTCTGAGGAAATAAGAAGACACGCACGTATTCGACGGTTTTCAAAAAGAGACCCCCTAACTGGTGAACGGGGAGGTTTTTAAGCCTTTCGGCAACGGTGAGACCCAGAATCATGAAATTTGGCAGAAATATCCTTTATTGGAATCTATTAGACACGATTTTCACTTTTTAAAGTGGTGAAAACGGGGGTGGTAGATGGTCTAAAGGGTACTCGTATTTTTGAAATCGCGTAAGTCAGAAACGCGATATTCCACCGATAGGCTTTCCTGGGGAAATAAGGAGACACGTATTCGACGATTTTTAAAAAGAGACACCGCGAACGGGTGAACAGGAAGAGGGATGTTTTTAAGCATGAAATTTGACACATACCCGCCCATGTGATCTATTGTGGATTAAAATAATTATTTTTTCGTTTAACTCGCTTCAACAGAAAAATAGAATAATTTATTGTTATCAAATTGCGATGCGCAGTGGGTTTCCTCGAGTACTATAGATGCGCATTGGGTTTCCTCGAGTACAATGGATGCGCAGTGGGTTTTCTCGAGTGCAATGGATGCGCAGTGGGTTTCCCCGAATACTATGGATGCGTAGAAGCTTTCCTTGAGTGCAATGAATGCGCACTAGGTTTCCTCGGGTACCATGGATGCGCAGTGGGTTTCCACGAGTACTATAGATGTGCAGTGGGTTTCCTTGAGTACATTGGATGCGTAGTGGATTTCCCCGAGTACCATGCGTACCATGATCCTCAATCTTAACCAAACTTTTATTTAAGAATGTTGGGTTATTTCTTTTGTTGTGTTAAATTTTATTTCGTTTAGAGTCGTTTGGTTAAGATTGTTGGGTTGTAGGGAACATGGTTTCAAATTCATGTCTCCTTAAAATGGCTATAACTTTGCGAAGAAACATCGTAGATGACCATTCGAAAGCTTATTTTAAAGAGGAGGAATGTTACTAAATGATGTATTTATTATAAATAAGCTGAAAATTTTTTTGAGTTCTAGACATAACTTCAAAAGTTGCTAAAAAAGCCACCTTTTAAGTACTTTAACTTCAAATATTTCGAAATCTTGACGTGATGGGCCAATTCTGAGACCAGATTCGGATTCAGTTCGAAAAATTACTTCGGAAATGACCCTCAGCTGCCCAACAACATTCATGACCTGTGTTATTGAATGTCAAACTGGTTGCCATAAGTGAAAAGATCCCTAAGGGATCTTATCAGTGTAATTTTGTTCTGTTCTCAGCACACGTGATTAGAAATTGGGGAATTTAATAGGATGTTGCTATTTGAGCTAAAAATTTTCAAAACAAGTTTTTATTTCCCAGTTAGTACCACTAAAAAGTGTTAGGCTCTCGGAATGATTATTTAATGAAAATTGTATTGAAACTGTCTTTGTTTTATTTAAAATTAGGTTATTATTTTGAGACCAATCCCTACAAACACAAAAGGTCGGCCCTCCAGTGGGCCATCACAGCACCAGAAGTTTCATTTCTGGCCCAGTGATGGCCCGCTGATGGGCCGATCTTTTGTGTTCGTTGGGATGTATGATTTCTTGATAAACTCTTTCAGTGTTTTTTTTTGCTTCAATAAGATTGTTGTCGGTAACTAGAATGTTTGTATCATCAGCATAACAGATCACATGAACATTTGGTATTTTTTGTAGATGACTGACCACATAGTTAGTAAATATTACATATAAAAGTGGTCCCAAAATTGACCCCTGTAGAACTCCTTGTGTAATATCACAAATATTACTTTCAACTCCACCGGCTATTTTTACAAATTGTGTCCTGTTGTCTAAATAGGAGGAAAATATTTGTAAATCAGTTACTCAAATACTGTGTAGTGCTAGTTTGGCCTTAAGCAGCTGATGGTCTACCAAATCAAAAGCCTGTGAGAAATCTTCGAAAAGACCCACAACTGATTTCTTGTTGTCTAAAGCTTTAATGATTTTGTGATGAAAATCACATAACGCAGACTTGTTGCTTTTGTTTGTAGTGAGCAGCAGGAGACAGTAACATATTCTGATGTAAAAAATCTGATAATTGCTCCTTGATGAAGTTTTAAAATTTTAGAGAAACTACATAGTAGATTAATGGCTTCATAATTATTATTATAGTCATTTGGATCTCCCTTCTTGTATAATGGGAGACTATGGCTCTTTTAAATTTACTGGGAAACATACCTTTTTCTATAGAAAGGTATATAATATAACATAATGGACCGCTTATCGCATATTTGCATTTTTTATCCAAATTATTAGAAATATTATCATGACCACTAGAGTTTGAAGACTTTAAATTATTTACAAGGAGTTCAACATCCTTAGTTGAAACTGGAGATAGATGGATAGAAAATAAGTCCCCTCTTTTTCCAATAATATTTGATTTCTGGTTTAGAAAAGAATTAAATTAAATTAATTAATTAAATTGATATTAAATATGAACGCAAAAACTTTTATCTTCATGAAAACAGATTTTAAAAATTCTAATGTGGTAAAGTGTGGAAGCCATTTTTTAAACTAATTTTGGGATGCTGAAAACGAGTTCGTTGCTCGTTTTGGCGAAAAATCTAGGGAACACATTAAAAAACAACCCTTATTTGGGTGCCATAGAGTGAAGGTTCTCCTGTTTCCAACCAAGTCATTTAAATAAATAAAGGATTTTTTAATTTAAAAAACAAGTAATATTTTCTGAATAGTGATATGCACACCTTACACCAAAAATGTGAGAAATATTCAGGGGTGAGAAATATTCATCTGAATTGACTAAATCACCTCATTATGATAAAGAAAGATCAAATTGGGTGATTAGGGATTTCTTTTGCAATTAAAACCAATAAAAACTCTAAAAAGATAAAATCCACCACCTTAATTGGTGGGGATGGGTGTAAGAGTATTCAGAAGTAATCACATTATAACCTAATAATAGCCATTTAACGAGGAGTAATATTGTAAATATACACCGTTCTTATGGGTGGTGAAGGGTGAGAGAAACGAAGGGGAATTTAGAATTTTTGCTTCTTTTATTACTTACCTAATAAAACTGAGTACTTTGAAAGAATTTCCTGCACTAAAGAATAACTTTTTGTTGCAAGTTCTAATATAAATTTCAATGCCGCCCCCAAGTAAGAGTTATTTTTTAGTGTCTTCCCGATGTTTTTAGCCAATTCGGATGACAGATTCGTATTCAGCACCCGAAAATTAGTAAAACGATGGTTTCCACACTTTCTCTCGGATGGGCCAAAAAAGGGCTCTCCCCCTCGTTTCCCTCACATTTCACCACCCATAAGAACGGCGTAAGTTACAATATCTAGTATACGGCTATTTATTTATTAAAAAACAAAATGGCTATTATCAGGTTATAATGTGATTATTTCTGAATACGCTTACATCCATACCCACCAATTAAGGTGGTGGATTTTATCTTTTTAGAGTTTTTATTGGTTTTAATTGCGAAAGAAGTCCCTAATCACCCAGTTTGTTGTTTTTTTTTTATCATAATAAGGTGATTTAGTCAATTCAGATGAATATTTCTCACACTTTTGGGGTTGGGGTGTACGGTGTGCATATCACTATCCAGAAAATATTAGTTGTTTTTTATATTAATAATTCGTTAATTATTTAAATGACTTTTGGTTTGGAAAATGAGGATCTTCACTTTATGGCACCCAAATAGGGGTTGTTTTTTAATGTGTTCCTTCATTAAAACGGGTGACGGATTCGTTTCCAGCAGCCTAAAATTAGTAAAAAAGATGGTTTCCACACTTTACCACGGATGGGCCAAAAAAGCCCTTTTTTAACATTGTTCTTTACAAAAAAGTAATTTTTTTTAATCTATTTATTTAACGTCGGCCTATTTCTGCTACCAGGGCCTATCACCGACCGACGCCAGGAGACGAGCTACCCCCAACCTGCCGACCCTCTTCCCTTAAGAAGAGTAGGGATCTATTACTTGCCTAACATTTAATAGATATATATATATATATATATATATATATATATATATATATATATATATATGTATATATATATATATATATTTATATATTTATATATATATATATATATATATATATATATATATATATATATGTATATATATATATATATATATATATATATATATATATATATATATATATATATATATATATATATATATATATATATATATATATATTGCTATGTCATCCACGACCATGACTCAATAAACTAGTTGTAGCCAGGGGGTTTGCAACATTGAAGCTTATAGACTGGAGCTTAAACACTCACTGCACGTCTCTGTTCTATTCTCCAGACATGGAAATTTTGCATACACGAGTCTCTGTATAGGTTGAGGTGAATGAATTTTATTAAAACATTAAATATAGCAAATTGTAGTAAGTATGACGTAATTGGATATGAAATACACGTACTTTTGTTAATATAAGTTTTCACTAGTTTTAAGATGTTATACCTCATATTGTGCTTGCAAATAAACTAATTAAAATAATCAAACCTAATAAAAGGGACATTTGTGTATGGGAGAACATTTTGAAAAGTGAAAATTAAGTGGGAAAACGTCCCAAATTGATTAATTAAAATGATTTGTGGAACTCTTCTCGAAGAATATTGATTAGTGTGAAGTTTTGAAAATAACTACTCTTAATGAGGTCCTATGAACTTTTAATTAAAGACTAATATCTGCATGCACTCCTCATCTAGGATTTTCTGGTTTGTTGGTTTAGGGGGGCGCTTTCATAATAAAAAGTTGACTTTGAGCCACTCCGGCTATAACATTGTGAGGACTTTATTTAAAAGCTTTGCAAGGCCATCAATTATTGTCCAGGTGTGAGAGGGTATTATAGTAGTTACTTTTAGGAACATTTTTGTGGAGTATCACCTTTGCACTATACTTCTGACCATGTGTTTATGAGAAGGAAGGAATTGAAAGAGGGATACTCATTGATTTCAATTTGAATGATTTGTAATGTGTTTAAATACTGTTTATTTATGCGTTAGAGTTAAATGCAAGTTCTGTGTGGGTTTTCTATTTAGTTTTAAGTAGTGTTAAGAAAATTTTGTATAAAACTAGAATATTTATTAAGATGCCAAAAAGTTATGAATTTTAATTTGACAAGAGAAAAATGTCAGTTTGATTTTTTGGAAAAAAACGTGACAAGAGTTTTGAAAGAAATCACAAAATAAGTATTCTTCGTTATATAATTAAAATTTGTTATAATTAGTACGAGAATTGTCAATTCCAAGTTTATAGATTCGTAGCTGTGTGGTTACAGTTACACTTCTCAACCAAAAAGGTAATTAGGTGCATAATTAATACCAGTGCATCGATAAGTGAAATTTAAAATAAAGTGCTTTCTCATCAATTTCAAACAAGAAATTTACCCAGGACCAAAATTTAGTCGATTTGGATACCGTCTCCTCAAATAGTCTGAACATCGTCAACAAGTACCATCATTTCAGTGAGCGACGTCTAAGCTCAGGAGTGGAGGGAAAAGTCTTCAATATAAATAAAATTTACAAAGTACCTCAAAATACAAACATTTTCATTTTCTTTAATTGACATAGGTTGCAACCAAATTTAACTAGAACAAAAGGCCAATTTCAATTTTCTTTAATTTTTTTTTATAGTATTTTGTAAACCTTTTGTGTGTGTAGTTTGAAAAGATAAGAACCATTCAGAACATTAAATTTATAATTATTTCATTTCAATTACTGTTTATTTGCTTTTGCCAAACCAAGAATTTATCCACAGGAACCGACTACTGGGAGGGAGTTGTATGCACGATTGCAAACTTTCTTGTGCTCTGGCTTTATTAGACAGTGACGAGTGTTTTCGCCTGTCAGTTTTTTTTTTGATGGTCTAATCCATCTGGCGTCCAACTCTATTAATAGTGTTCTGTTTTTGTTTGCTATACAACATTACTCAGTATTGGTCATTACCAAATTCTTCTTCTTCTTCTTCTTTTTTTAGCACGCAGAAACAGAACAATATATATATATATATATATATATATCACGTATTTACCGGCATTAGGAAGCCCGAAATTGTATGTTTTCCAGTTGATAGGAAGCCCGTGACCGACTTACGCGGCCCGACTTCGGGCTTAGTAAAACTTTCGTGTATATTCAGCGATAAAATATAGTATGGATCATTGACAGTTTATCTCGCTTCTTAGGGGGGGTTATTTAAGTCATTGCTTACCTCTCCACATATAATATCAGTTCAAATAAATTACAGTACAAGTAATTTAGCGTTTTTACTGATATTTAGAAGGGCCCGTTAAAGTCGTTATGTCCCTCAAAAGATACAGTTTTAGTTCAAAGAAATTCCGCACTAAGGGCGTCTACGAGAGCTGTATATACACTGTGGATGTAAGCCCGATTATCGGAAGCCCAGTATTTTAGTCGCACTATACGTGGCCCGTAAACTTGACAACAGTGTATCTGATGAAGGAACTCAAAGGTCATGGTATAATATGAAATTTGAGGAACTTGTAATGAAAGAAATCGAGGGTGCTCTGAAATTCGCTTTCATTAAAATCAAAGTGAAATAATAAAATTAAGTTCAAGTTAATTTTAACTAATAATCAAATACAATGATTTCATCTAATTCAAACAATTACAATTAAAGCCAAAATATTGAAAAGAAACATTTTGGAAACAACAAAGCGCCAATTGTACTTTAAAAATCCATTTCAAATTTCCATCGGTGCCAGTGACACTTTCAACTACAGGATCAACAAATAAACGTCTACAGTTTTGCTATTTTTTTGTTCACTTGAAAAAATTGTGGAGAATAAAAGAAAAATAATTCAAATAGTACAGTACAGTATCTAGATGTTTTAACTTCGGAATAATGCCATATTGAACAGATTTCGTTCATTTTTGGAAGTATAATAGTAAATGGTTCACAGAAAAGTTTCTATATTGTGCGGGGGCTTGCTAATTTATAGGGGGTGGGTGCCACCCCCTCTCAGGGCACTTAAAAAATATATATATATATATTTATTGGAGCTAAAATTGAATCAACTTTTAAGAAGAAAAGGTTCTATGCAATTTTTCACATAAATTGATAGTTTTTAAGTTATAACGACTTCAAAATTGCGATTTAAGCTTAAAAAAAAGGTATTTCCAAACGGCTTTCGTCAAGTATCTAGAAAAGTATTATTTTTTCGAAAAAATGTTATAGACCAATTACCGAAAGTACAAACTGGGAATTAATTATTTTTTGTTTATTGATGTAGGATTAATAATTTCGGAGATATTTAAGTTTATGTTTGGTATCCAAATATTTCGAAATACCTTTAAAGTTCAAAATACATTTTTTTTTAATGCAAGTGCTTTAAATGAGCAAAAGAAATTGAGCATCTAGGTAATGCTACATCTTAACGAAAAACTGTATTTGAGATAATTTTTTTAAATTACTGGCTAATTAGAGTAACAAAATGGCGACCTTTTTATATAAAAAAATATAAATACGCACATTTTTCCGTCATAACTTCTTTATTTCTTATGCTACAGGAACGAGTAAAAAATAATTTGAAAGCGCAATTAATTGTCTTTAATTTCATTTCTTAGCATGAGTGACGTAGGTATCACAATTTCTGAGATATTTAACATTTAAACTGCATTTTTCGTCTTATAAACGTTCGGACGCCATTTGTAAACTTTCGTATCTCCGAAACTATTAAAGCTATGTAAATAAATAAACAAGCAAAATTCAAGTTTATGAGCTTTATTTTTGGTCTGTACCCTTTTTCAATAAAACTAATATTTATCGAGATATTTGGAAAAGGAAAAAAAATTACGTTTTATCGAAAATACCTTTATAGTTTAAACTGTATCTTATTCTAAAGCAAGTGTTGTATACAAACCAAGAAATTTGAGCATCTACATCATTCTATATATTAATGAGAAACAGTGTTTGAAATTCCTTTTTTTTAATTACTGGCTAATTACAGTAACAAAATGGCGACGTTGTTATTAGAAAAATATGTGTAGACGCACATTGCTTCGGTCATAACTTCATTGTTTTTTATGCTACAGAAACAAATAAAAGAACAATTGAAAGCTTAATTAATAACCTATTATTTTACCTATTAGCATTCTTGACGTAGTTGTCACAGTTTCTGAGATATTTAACTCTCACTCTAAACAATTATCTTCTGAACACTTGGATGCCTAATGTAAACTTAAATGTCTCCGCAATTATTAATCCTACATCAATAAACAAAAAATATAGTTAATTCTCAGTTTGTACTCTCTCTAATTGGTCTGTAACATTTTTTCGATAAAGTAATACTTTTCGAGATACTTGACGAAAGCAGTTTGGAAATGCCTTTTTTTAAGCTAAAATCGCAATTTTGAAGTCGTTATAACTTAAAAACTATCAATTGATGTGAAAAATTGATTAGAACCTTTTCTTCTTAAAATTTGATTCTACTTCAGCTCCAATAAATATATATATATTTTAAGTGCCACCCCCTATAAATATCCGTCATAACTTCTTTATTTCTTATGCTACAGGAAAGAGTAAAAAATAATTTGAAAGCGCAATTAATTGTCTTTAATTTCATTTCTTAGCATCCGTGACGTAGGTGTCACAAATTCTGAGATATTTAACATTTAAACTGCATTTTTCATCTTATAAACGTTCGGACGCAATTTGTAAACTTTCATATCTCCGAAACTATCAAATCTATGTAAATAAATAAACAAGCGAAATTCATTATCAGTTTATGAGCTTTATTTTTGGTCTCTACCCATTTTTCAATAAAACTAATATTTATTAAGATATTTGGAAAAGGAAAAAAAAATTACATTTTATCGAAAATACCTTTTTTTCTAAAGTAAGTGCTGTATACAAACCAAAAAAATTGAGCATCGACGTCATACTATATATTAATGAGAAACAGTGTTTCTCCTTTTTTTTTTTAATTACTGGCTAATTACAGTAACAAAATGGCGACGTTGTTATTAAAAAAATATGTAGACGCACATTGTTTCGGTCATAACTTCTTTGTTTTTTATACTACAGAAACATATAAAAAATAGTGAAAGTTTAATTAATAACCTATTATTCTACCTATTAGCATTCTTGACGTAGGTGTTACAGTTTCTGAGATATTTAGCTCTCACTCTAATTATCTTATGAACATTTGGATGCCAATTGTAAACTTAAATTATTAATCCTACATCAATAAACAAAAAATATAATTAATTCCCAGTTTGTACTTTCTGTAATTGGTTTGTAACATTTTCTCGGTAAAGTAATACTTTTCGAGATACTTGACGAAAGCCGTTTGGAAATACCTTTTTTTAAGTTAAAAATCGCAATTTTGAAGTCGTTATAACTTAAAAACTATCAATTTATTTGAAAAATTGCATAGAATCTTTTTTTCTTAAAATTTGATTTTACTTCAGATCCAATAAATATATATATTTTTCCAGCGCCACCCCCTGTCAGAGGGTGGCATCCACCCCCTATAAATCAGCAAGCTTCCGCACAATACAAAAACTTTTCTGTGCAGCAGTTACTATTATACTGTCAAAAATGAACGAAATCCCTTCAATATAACATTATTCCGAAGTTTTGCATATTTTTTACCTCTAGGTACTGTACTAAATTGGCCTATGATGAATAAAGTATCATTAGAACAGATTAAAAGAAACCCAAAATACCTTGATTTTTAAAAGTATTACCCCAATTTTTTCGATTCTAGTTGAACGCCTGCACGGTTTTTTTAAAATGTTGAATATTTTAATAGAAACGCTGGCAACGATGCCGGGCTTCGTAAAATGCACCAACTACATACATACATACAAACAAACGGGCTTCGTATAGATAGTAGTGTGTGTTGGGCTTCGGATAACCTGAGAAATATATATTTTTGTTAATGTTAAATAAAGTTACCCCTCTTCTATTGCGCGGTGTATATAAAAGTTTCCATGATATATTTGGTGATATACACGCGTCTAACTACAATAAAAGACTCGGGCTTCTTAGTGCCTGTGCAACGTACCGGGCTTGGTATTGGCAGCCGGGTACGTATATATATATATATATGCAAAACTTCGGAATACTAAAAAGCACAAAGAAAATAGTTATAAAATTTCGCTCACCGCATGCATGTCCAATAATTGAAGTATTTCATATAATATTTTCGATGGAATAATTCCTTTAAACATTGTACAATCTTTTTCGTTCTCTTTAGAACTCGTCAGAAGGACATAAATCCAATTCGAAATAAAAGTTACTATTGAAAATAAAAATGAAATATTTTCATGTCAAGAAACTGACAGGAAGACATCTATTTACTTGACAAATATATTAAAAATAACAAAAAACAAACATTTCTTTAGAGCCCCAAAACTCGTCTAGTTTAATAAATAAATACCTATTATTTCTGCTTAGATCATTGTTAAAAAATATTATATTGGGGATCTTCCATTTTTGGTCAGACTTGCACCAAAGGTATATGAAAGAAACGAATGTTTTCTTTGAAAGTTATCTGCTGAATACCCAAAATAATATTTTTTAACTATATATATATATATATATATAACAATCTAAATTTAGTAGGGCTTCGGACAAGGGCTTTGGGTAGGGCTTTGTCCGAAGCCCTACTAAATTTAGATGGTTCTTTAACTAGTCGGACGTGACTATCCTTCATATATATATATATATATATATATATATATATACAGACTGCGTAGGATACGGCTTTCGGTGACAGCCCATTTACATGCTATACGGCTTCCGACTGCGATACGGCTTCCGTATATGGAAGCCGTAACGCAACCAATGTAAAATGTCTCCATGGTGGCTCAGTTGTCTGCTGTGCTAATTTCAGCTGGAAGTCAGATATTCGGATTTTGAACTCTTCCGCATACTTGAATTGACGAAGCGGCCACATCAACGAAGGCGCCACGGTTCCCGTATATTCCATGCCGTATAATACACTATCAGTTTTACAGTGGATACTGCTTCCGGTAAATATTGGCAACCTTGTATCACATGGCATTTAGGAAATTAGGAATGCTCTTGTGTGTTTTTAACGTTTCAAATGACACTGCAAAGTGTTCATTGTTGCTACTCGCTACACCGCAACGACTTCTGTATTTGTTATAGGACAAGCACCAATTCACAATTGCTTAGAAATACTTATTAAAATACAACTAAGATATACGTTATCCGAAATCATAAATATTTTGAATTTTCGGTGAAAATGTCTCTCAGTTAGCATAGCGTTTTCGATGTGTTTTAGGACAATAATTAAAAACAAATATTTTGATGTTTTACTTAAGGTTTACGCATGGGGGTTTTAGAAATCATAGATAGGAATACGAAATTGGAATTTAAATATATTGGCACTTCATTTCAACTGAGAATGTCGCATAAATAGCGGAGTAGAAAGAAATTTAAAAAGTTGTAAAACACTGACTGTAAGTGTAACCTGATTCGAGCTGATTCCAAAACTCTTTCATATCTACCCTCTAGAGCCTTTTCTGTTATTAATATAGAGAGGATTTTCTAATTTATGCCAAATTTTTAAACTGTCATGTTTTTTAACCATTTTCTCAAGTAGCTAAAACTTAGTACATGCTTTTGTGGTAGTTTGGGCTGCACGCAGCAATGTTTATAAGAAATACAGTATCGGATTGGAGAAACTTATGTTTTTTGTTAAAATCGTTTTGAAATTTTTTTTATTAAGGATACGAAAACTACATGAATCAGTAACAGATAAATATGCAATAACATTCTTGGGCATCAATAGTAGTGAATACTAAGACTGGTTGTAAATTCAGTTTCATAGTCTCTAGATGATGCCAACATGGTTGGCGAAACGCGAGTCGAGCAATATTCAAGTGTTTTGGTGTAGAAACTACTTAACAAGCAGCGCCACACTGAAGGTTCGAGCCCATCAAAGATTTATTTATTCATTTTACGAACCCAACAAAATTTACATTGCCCTGTCGTGAGCAAAAAAAAAATGGGACAAGTCTTATAGGCGTCTGAATTTAAGATGCCAGCGCCAAAGTGGAGAACTCGTGAACTAATTATAGGCCGTTTGTTTATTTATTTGGCGAATACTTATATCGATTTCTTTCTGTTTATTGTTATTTTTGGCGTTGAAAATAATAACATTAACAATATATGATCTAAAGGTTTGCAAGATTTTGTTGTAAGTGATTTGCAAGATGTTAATGGCATTATTCAGCAAAATTCGTATTTTTTAGGTTATCTGGTTTTCCCCTTGAAAAGTACAGTTTCTTCAAAATAAACGGTGTCTGGCTAGTTAAATATTAATAAACTTAAATATTTCTTTAAATTTATGTACAGTTGTAGTTTAAATCACTTTCGTTTTCAGGAAACATGAGTGACATTTAGGTTAAGCATATTGCAATGTATGGAACATTTGGGAAGCACTAAAAATGTAAAAATTCTAATTGTGTGTATGAAGGGGAATATGTTTTAAATGCAGGACATATTATTTTGTGTGGTACAACCCATATTCAACACAAAACTTAATAAATGTGTATGCTCTATGTTTACAAACAAGTGTCAGATCATGAAATTAGTGGTACCTACATTGAATATAGGTAACTGAAAAGATATTTATTAATTCTTTAAGTAAAATAACTGAAACAGTATTTTGTAAAATATGAAATTTTGTAAAAATGAAATATTCAGAGGTAAAACATAATAGTGCATGATGCAATAGTATACATTTATAAATATACTGAAATTGCATATATTTACTTATTTCAAAAATTTCACTTACAATGTGTGATTGTACAGGCCATTATTATTGCTATACTCGGGCCACTCGGGCCACGGTTATTTGCACCAGCTCTTTCCCTCTCAATGCCTGGTTAAAGGTGTCTACATCAAAGAGGGTATGCTGTGAACATTGTCGTGCCAATTCAACTTTCACGAGTTGTCCCTGCAATCTACAAAGGATACCGACTAGGTTGGCTCCAGCAAGTTGTATCTTGTGTAGCCCCTTTAAACGCTATCATATTTTTAATAACTTAGCATCTCAGTTTATCATTATTTACTTATTGTTGATATCATCGTACACTAAAGAGACAATGATAGAAAGGCCTATAATTAGTTTGACTATAGATCACCAGGTGGCGTACTCCTTATTTTCAGACGCCTATAACGTATTTTTGCTAAAATCTAGTTGTGTACGTTTAACTTTAATTTTTGTGACATTGTCAGTTATTTGTCAAAATTCATTGCAAGTGTGCAAATAGAGACAGATTTACGGTAGAAAAAAATAGTTGTCCTATTTTTTTTGCTCACGACAGTACATTTAGTTAGATGTAATATTGAGTAATATCAAAGAAAAAAAACGTTTATAATTTTTTTCGATTTAAACTAATAAAAAGTAGTATTAAATGAATACAGTGATTATTATGGGAAATTTAAGGATATTTTACATAAGATGCTATTTTTTTAGAATGCAAGCTCATACCATTAAAAATGTGTATTATTTAAGTTTCATTTATTGAATGAACCTGTCGATTTTAATTCCATATTTTGTTTTACCTCCAAATCTATGTAGTGGAGTATAGCAACGGTAAAAAATATTAAATTTCTTTTTCTTCTAATGGGCTATAGTCCAATCAGTGGGGGAGTTTGCCCTGCAAAAGGTGGAGTAGTAATGATTTTGAATATGTTGTTTAAGTCGAGGCCGTGATGAAAGATACAAGGTTTCGACCTAGGGTGAGCCGTCATCTTGATTGAAAGTTGCAAAAAAATTGGTTTTCAAAATAATTCGGCAACACTCAATCCTAAGAGAAAAATGTTCGAGACAAAGTTGAAGACGAGAAAATTTCCTACATTTTTATTGCAAGTCTAATGTTTAAAGAGATACAGCGTCAGAAAGATGAATTTAGAAGATTTTTGTTTTATTGTATAATGTTTGTTTATAACATAACATATTTTATATTATTTATATTATTATAATAAAGATCTACTTGTATTGAATCTAAAAAAATAAAAAATTGCCGGGATAGTATTACAATGGCTTACATCATACTTCGAGAATAGGAAAACAATTTATTAAATTTAATGACAGTTATTCAGAAGAATTGACTATAAAACATGAAATACGTCAAGGGTCGGTACTTGGTCCTCTTTACTCTTTATTATTTTTATATAATCTAACATTTTTTAATGATCTTATTCGTATCAAAAAATTTCAAATTATAAAATTTTATGTTATTTTATTGGCTACAAAATTTTAAATTTCGCACAAAATCCTTACACATATTTAATTCTTACACAATTGCTTAAAAACATTCAAAACACTTAAAAATGTAAATAATTACTAGCAAATTGAAAACACTGCTCTCTAAGCCTGTGACGTCCTTTTGGACCATGACGAAAGAAACAAAGAAACACGAGGGATGGTCTATACCTGCTCTAGGAGACATCTAGTACAAAAAACATACAATGAAACTTGAAATTTACTCCACCGCGCCGTGGCCATAAGAAAATGTATCTATGTATGTATGGATGTATGTATGTAATGCAAAAGCCATTTTTTGTCCCTACTGTCTGGATTATTAGAATGTCACGAATCGTCGAGATTTTAAATGTGCCTATCTGTCAGTCTGCCTGTCTGTCTGTAACTTTTTATGATTTAACTTATTTGGCATACCTATGAATTATGCCGAAATCTGGAACTAGCCTGTATTTTGATCTTATTCCATTGAAGGATGGGAGATAAATGGTAAAGAGGTAAGTAAGTAATAATTCATAACATTGGATTTAGTGTATGTATAAGGACTCAAAATTTGTTTGGCATCAGCCGCCCCGCCCCCACTATCACCTGCATTACCACTCCACCACACCATTATTAAAATGGTTAAAAAAACAAAATTATGATTTAGTGTGTGTACAAGAACCAAAGGCGTTTTGGGGTATACGATTTCAAATATTATATTATTAAAGTTCTATGAACAATTATTTCTACATTGTGGAGTGCAAATGTATTATCGATATTTTGTATAAAAGTGTTGCCCCATCTATAGAAAGTTTCATTTTTGTAGTAGTAGTTTACTATTAGTAGATCCGAGAAATCTTTGTCGTCCAACCCCCATGGTTGATTCCGCCCTTCTCAGAGACTGCACTAAATACTCATGTAATTAAAGAATGAATTTATATTTATCTAATTGTTCTTAAGCAGTGTAACAAAGTAAAAATGGTCGGCTGCGTGATAACTTGGTGGGTGGCGTGGGCCAACCGAAAGAGGTGGTAATTTCTAAGGGATACTTTTTGCCCATCGATTTAAAGGATGAAATTTACGGCAAAATAAAGATAAAATCTTTAACTTCTTTTCCTCATTGGTCGTCTAAGTCATAACTTGGTGGTTACTTCCGGCCGACCAAATTTATCCGTGAAAGTCAGATCAGATCACCCGTTACTCACTCATTAATATATTGTTCAAACATACGGCTTATTCAATATGAACGTGAACGAGTATAATATTTAAAAGTCTTTGTTTTTATACTAATTTTTATTTAATTAAAAATTGATAAATTGAAAGTGGAAATTAATTTGACGATGTATTTATTTATTAATTTTCGATAAAAAAATAAAAAATCATTGTGGGTCGATTATTCCAAAAATTGTAAATTGGTGTTAACTTTTTATTCTCAATAGATTTTAATACAAAATGTTTATAATTTGGAAAATAAAAGCAGTTTACTCTTGCCAATTCCTAGAAAATTGGTTCTAAAATAGGGTATATAAATAATTTTAATAACAATTGGTATATCCTGATTTCAAATCAAGTAGAAGCTAAATCCAGAACATGAACACCCATCAGCTCATTTATACCTATTCATGTCTATCAACTTGCATATTATGTAGATATAAAACCATGAAAATAAAGCAAAACTTAAAGTCTATAGGCTAAATTCATGACAACACGGCTGGAAGTCGTTTCCACTGCAGATCCTAAAATAATGTATATTTCGGAAGCTATATATCTGCAGAATGTAATCCGCCATATATTTTCGGAAGCAGTATCCACTGCACTCTATGTCGGGGATCATATCCATCGCGATTTGTTGATGTGATGAAAACTATTCCTGATTGATAACTGAGATGTGAATCACATATGATGATATATACATGAGTCAAAATATATATATTTCTACTCCTTCTGGTGGAAGCCAGATATACGCACCTGTTAAATATCAAAATAAGCTGATGATGTCACATTAGTAAAATAAACTGTTAGAAGATATCGGTAGAAATACGGATTAGGATTATTAACTTTTAAACCTCTTAAGAAGAATGTGTAATTGATAAATAGAACGACTGTGCGTGTTTATTTGTTTATATTTGTGTTTATTGTTTATAAGATTTTACATCAGAAGTTGGGATTGCTCACAGTGCCATTAATGCGAGCTAAAATGTTGTGTTTATCTGGAAGCCCTAGCAAATGGCTGCGAATGCCTAGTTCCAGAGTTACCTGTGATACCTCACAGTACACGGGGGTGAGTCTACCTGTCTAATGTATTTCATAAAGAATCGGAATTGAGTTCCGTATGGCAAACCGCGGGATTGAGAAAATTATCAAGCATTACAGTAAAATGCTTCAATTAGGAGTTATTTTAATTTTCTAATACTTTAACTACAAATTGGGTATAGAAGTTTAGAAACACGAATTTATTCATGAGTTGAATGGAACCGTTTATTGTTAGAAACGAGGATGCTACTAAAATGATTAATTATAAGCAAAGTGATAGAACAGATTTATATGATTATTTCTTTTAAAATTAGCTTTAATAAACTCATGTTAGAAATAATGAACGAGAGCTTCAGATGCTTGGAATATCGGCACGTCCCTGATTGAAAACAATCTGCGCCTAAGTGAAGTCATTAAGATCTTGACCTTTACTATGAAAGTACCTTTTAATATACAATTTTGTTACTTTTTTATTCAGTGTTTGTTTATTTTATTGGAAAGCTTTTATTCATTAAAGTTATTTTTTTTCAAATGAAGACAAAATGGGATTTAAGAATGAGGTCCATTAATAAATAGACAAATGTGTTTTTCTATAGAAACTGCCGACATTACCGAATCACCAGTATTGACGAATCATTTAAAATCATGTTTGATCTTGCCTTTTCCGTTGCGACAATAATTCAACATATGAATTTATGAATCACCACAAATCTTGCCAATGACGGCAAATCCAAATAATAATAATCAAAGACGTCGTTGTTACGCGTGTAATTAATACGGTCACGTACATAATTCATACCCAAAAACTAATTATTTCTAACACTAAGCGACAAAAAAAAATAATAAACAGGAGCGTGCTATGCACTTTTTTCAAACAATTTAAAACAAAAAAAGAAATACATACGATTTATGTGGACTTAGGTAGTGAATGCTCTTTAATTACACCAAATTTTGCAAATAGTTTAAACTTATGTTTGTTTAAAATACAGGGCGATATAAGATTAGTAATTTATGTACTAGATAAATTTATGTCACCTTTATTCATCACGCAAGCATCTATTTGTTTTGACAGTTATTGGGAAAAGTTATTTAAATGAACGTAGTTTCTATAAAGTCATGAATGTTGATATACCATAAGGCAAATTTTATGGAACTCGACGATGTTCGATATAAGAGACAAAAAAAGAAATAGGGCTATTGATCGCTTAGTCAGGAAAAAGATATTAAAAAAAAAATTGCAAAGATTTTTAAAACTGTTAAGCATAAATCTGTTTTTAACGATTACGTATGCAATGGTGAAATAGTTCATAATAATATTTTATGTAGTTTACGTTGGGTAGTACCAAAACGTATCAGGTTTCAAATATTTCGCATGAACCATGATAAATTGGGTCATTTTGCATATAACAAAACGTACGAAATAATGGCTTTTAAAGACTGGTGTCCTAAAATGAGTTTTATAAGGAAAATGTTAACAATTGTTCAAACTGCTTGTATTTCAAAACTGCTGGTGGGTGTACAGTAAGCCTGAATTTCTACATCCTATTTTGAAATTACCTATTCCGTTTCATACAATTCATGTGAATCATATAGGTCCTTTTTTCAAGACAAAAATAAAACGAAAAACACTCATTTGTTCCTAGTTATTGATGTATTCACAAATTTATATTATGATATGCGAATAGAGAAAGACAAACATAATTTGCAGTTAAAAGCCTCAAAGATTACTTTAAGAGCTTTGTAGTTCGTTAATTAGTGATTTCATTTCATCTTTTACATTTCGCCTATTTGTGCAGAAAGTAGGTATGACTCACCACCTTATTGCTGTTAGTCCACTCAAGAGAAATGGGCAAGATCAACAATAAAACCGGACAATTCTTGCATCATTAGCAGCAATAGGCTTGAAAATCAATATCGAACGTTGTGATTAAAATTTTATGAAATTTCAGATTGGATTGAATAGCACAGTAAATGAAGCACTGACTCTTCCTCTATGGTCCTAAACATTTTAACTTAGAAAAGTCTTGTGAATATCACCAAATTGCGACATATTATTCTTGCATGAATCCGCAAGCACAAAAGGGAGCAGAAGTAATGTTTTGACAAAATTCGTTTTCCAGAGAGATACTATTCGAAAATTGACCCCTAGTGACAAGGTCCTTTTTGGGTGTCAAGAGTACTAGGGAATGACAGGTGCAAAGTAGTAAGTAGTAAATGGTAGTAAACGGTCCCAAATACTAAGTCGTGGTTGGAGAAAACATAAAACCATGAATCCGAATAGATTAAACTTAAAAGTTAATGCGGTAAGTTGTTAATCCCATCCTATGACTGTGTCCAGAGGACTGTGTCAAATCTAAGTATGTGTCTTGACTTGTCG
This sequence comes from Rutpela maculata, assembly GCA_936432065.2. Classification (NCBI taxonomy): domain Eukaryota; kingdom Metazoa; phylum Arthropoda; class Insecta; order Coleoptera; family Cerambycidae; genus Rutpela; species Rutpela maculata. Next base: position 185,557,993 of record OW386285.2, read on the forward strand.
GTAATCATGACGGTGTCTGTGACTATACCTAGCCCAGCGGCATTTGTCTGTTCTGTGACCCTACGGGGACTGTGACGGTGACTTTGCCTGCAAAGGGGTGTTTTCCTTTCCCAATATATTTATTTTTTTTATTTTTATTTTCATGCAAAGGTTTATTTCTGTTTTGTTTTGTTCATTGTAAATCTTTTAAAGGGACGCCTTTAATTGCATTTATAGTGAACAATAGTAGGCAACCGACTATATCGTCAACATTTTAAATGTTCTCTTTTTCTTCTTTTCTCAGTATCTGGCTCCCAAGTTGGAAACTCGTTTGGTATTGTTGAGACAACGTCGAGGCGTAGTAGTTAAAGGAACAAAGTGGCACAATGGAATCGGAACAGCCTAGTGGTTTGATTTATTACTTATATTATTTCAATTTGTAAAAGACTTTTGCCATTTTTATTATTTCATATATATAGCAATGTATAATGTAACATATTCTCTGGAGCGGGGACGCTCCAGTTTAGTCACGAAAGGCCGTGTTAAATATCAAGATAAGCTGATGATGTCACATTAGTAAATTAAACTGTTAGAACCTTGAATAATGCTGATGTTTCAGATATCGGTAGAAATACGGATTAGGATTATTAACTTTTAAACCTCTCAAGAAGAATGTGTAATTGATAAATAGATGGGTTCCTAAACGACTGTGCGTGTTTTTTTGTTTATATTTGTGTTTATTGTTTATAAGATTTTACACACCATATACCAGAAGTCATATTTATATGAAGATATGGAAATGTGATTGACTTTTTAAAAACTTTTTATTTGGTTACATGAGGAATCAACGTTGATTCCTGAATAAAAGATACAATTTATGTATGATACATTTAATATGAAGTGAGTATGATAACTGAAGGTACAAATGCTCGTTAGTCTTATTTATAAGTTTTCAAATGATGTGTCAGCCAAAGTTGAACAAAGGAAATGCAAGCTAGCTAATCAGCATAATATTGTGAGAAGTTAAAATGAAACTTAATATCTACGTAAGCAATTCTCAAAGGAAGCTGTTATCTAATACTGTAATATGATGCTATCTGTAATGTCGCTTTATATCTTGATGATATGGCGTATAATTTTATATAACAACTCCCCCCTTAATAAAAAAGTTGATGTTATGCAGCAACTTTTGAAAATTGTTAAAAACGTTAAATGAATATAATGCAAAATAAATTGAAACAATGTTGAATGAATACAAAGCAAAATAATAAAATACATAAAAGTTAAAATTGGTAGATGATAATAATAATAAGCGAGTAGTACATTACATAAATGTAATAAGAATAAAATACAATGGTCTAAATTAATAGACAAGGGTAAAACTCCACATATGAAAGTCTATGTTAACTCGATGTCCTCTTCTTCTTGAGGTTTAATACCGGGTCGCTTTCTTGGAGGGATCAGTCTAGGAAATTTGGTAAAAACTCTGCTTCGCTCTGAAGGAGGTGAAGGAGGGTTGTCCGTTGAGGGTTTGATTCGCAATGCTCCACATCTTCTTCTTCTGCATTTACAGGTTATGTAAAGTAGAACTAATAGAATGATGAGAGTGATTATGAAATATGTGAACCAAGATATGTGTTTGGTCACAAAAGGTTCGTTTATGAGGTCTTTCGAATATTGGTCCAATTTGTTTTTAGCAATATCTAGGTCTTCTACGTCGAGATTGTTTAATTTGAGAGGTTTTAATTTTGGAATTTTGATTTTGTCGGGCATGTGATTACAGCATTCAAAAGGAATTTGGATAGGATGTGAATTGTCCTTAATTTCGGAAAAGTCTTTAGCACTGGCTTGTATTCGGGTGATGCCTGCATAGGCGTAACATCCTGGTTGTAGTTTGATGATGGAATTTTTGTTGATTAGCTCTGTTGTGGATTCTCTCTTTGGACAGTTGATGGTAATGTGAAGTGGTTCGGAATTAATTATTAGCCATGAGTTGTCGTCAAGTTCTTGGACATTGTACCCTTGACTGATGATAAAGGAGGTCTGGCAGTTTTCTGGGAGTCTAACTAGTGGTTTGAAGATTCTGGCTTCGCATATGGCATTTTGATCGATGGGATAAGCGTATAGGTTTGAGCATAGTTTGGTTCCAAAATAAAGAGGTTTGCATTCTTTCAAATTTTGTATAGGTATGTACATTAAAGAATCATCGTCTCTCGCGATAAACTTTTGTGAGATAGATAAAATGTGATGTAGACCAGTTCTGTTATCAAGTATCGGGATAGGGTATAGGCGATAGGTGTTATAATTTTGGGGTTCAACAAGTGGTATTGTTAAAACAAATACTAAGTTAGAATCCATTTGAAACGCTTGTAATTCAATAATATCCAAATACTTAGCAACTGCCGATAATTTAATGGGGAGAGGCAAATTGTTCCTTCGTAAGCTCTGTGAAACTTCTTGTAGTGCTGTCACTAAATGATTAGGGGTTATGATTGACGTGTGAATGATTCCTAGTCTGGCAAATGTTATTGAATTTAGAATGTCGTTTAAATTATCTTCGATATACAAATAGCTCGCCATTAGTTGTTCGGAAATGTATAAGAATTTTAGTTTTATATGAGCGGCCTCAATAGCTTGAGTCATGGTTTGAATTGTGCGTTCGATTTCTTCGAGATCTTTGTTAAACGTTTCCTCGTCAATTTGTAATTTTTGTATAGTCGAGTTGAAGTTTTTAATAACAGAAGTCGTAACTGAAATTTGATTTTTGATTAAGTTTTCCAATTGATGTTCGTCGTTATTTAGTTTATTTATACAATTAGTATAGTACTGGCCATCTTCAGCATCTAGGTTTCCAGTTATAGATTTGAATATTGTACCGATACCGTTAAGTATTCCTCGTTTATATCTTTTTGTATCTGAAAAGATTTCGTCAAATTTCATTTTTATAGAGTTGGATATTTGTGTTAAAAGGTTAAAGTCTGTTTTAATTTCACTCGCAAAAATAATTGACTTATGATCACCATTATGGAGAGTGTACAAGATTCTGTCTAAGATATTTTGATTTTTGTCAAAAGCTAGTTTGAGGGATGAAATGTTTTTATGCACTAGTAGAGTCCATTTGTCATTTGTCACCACGATGTCTGTGTCTTGGTGGTAGTATACACCAACGGTGTTATTGATTGGGGTAATTTTGTATTGACAGAGTGCTGATCCGAACAGCAGGAGAAACCTGAAAATAAATTTAATTTTCAGTATATGGTTTCATTCTATCAAAATTTTACTTTGGTTTCTTGTTTCGTTTCGAGGTTTAATAAGGTAGCAGAATTTTGAAAAATTTCTTTTATTTTAAAAGGACCGTTAAGTTTGTTTTGCAATTTGTTTTTGATTTGTGATTCTTTTACGTAAACTAAGTCACCTATTTTGTACTCAGATCGTTTTTGGGGAACATTTCTGTCGAAACGAACTTTTGCTTTCTCTTTTTGAGATTGTGTTCGACTACGGGCTATTTTATAGTAGTGGGATATTCTGTTGTTTAAATCTCTAACGTATTTGGTTATTAACTCTTTTTGGTCATATAAAGTTTCGGGTGGTCTGTTAGACGTATGACCAAAGATAAGTTCATATGGGGTAAAACCGTGTGTTTTATTTACCGAATTGTTATAGCATATTACTGCATATGGTAAAATCGTGAAGGGATGTTCGTTTGGGTTTTCAGTTTTGTGGATTCTTATCATTTCGGCTAAAGTAGCATGAAATCTTTCTATGGATCCGTTCGATTGGGGATGTCCTACGCTTGAATAAGTTAATTTTATGTCGTAGAGGGTGCAGAGATCTTTGAGCAAACAGTTGTCAAATTCGCCACCGTAATCGCAATGGATTCTTAGCGGGGTACCGTAATGTTGAAAGTATAACAACAAGGTATTTACGACGGATTTTGCGGATTTGTCCGGGACTGCATAGGCTTGTGTAAATTTAGTTAACTCGTCGCGAATAGTTAAAGCGTAATTTGGAGTTGGGAATTCAAATAAATCGATATTAATTCTTTCGAATGGTGTTCTTGGGGTTTCCGTGACTACTAGAGGGTTGTTAAGGTTTTTCCGGCATACTTTAGTCTTTTGGCAAGTTTCGCAATTTTTTATAAAATTTTCAACGTCTTTAGTTAGACCTTGCCAAGTGTATTTTTCTCTAATTCTTCGAATCGTTTCATTTATTCCACGGTGTAGATTATTTTTACCAAAATGATTTTGCTCCAATATAATTGGAATTTCATCTTCGTCGGCAGTTCTGACGATATCTTGACAAATTACTACTTTTAAGTCTTTTTCCGCAAAAATGAATGATAGGATTTCAAGAATGGGGAGATCTAAGTTATTTTCGACAAAGTATGTCTTAGAGAGATCTAGGACATCTTGATTTTTAAATAACACTGAAAATAGATGTTCAATTACAGATTCGATATCAAAAGGTAGAGGATTGATAAAATATCTCCTATGTCTGACCGTTTTGCTTGATACAATATTGATTTTATCGTTATGAAATTCGGGATTTTCTTCGAATATGTCCTCGATAATTTTATGATGGAGGTCTTGTAAGTTATTTTGTTGGAAGAAAGTTATAATATCTTTGTGTTCTCGGTATAAGAGTTGTTTGTTTGATGCTTTGATTTTTGAATAGTCTATTAAAGATGTTGTTTTATATAAGTTGGCGAAAGTTTCAAATTCTTGAGAAATTTTTTCGTTAGTGATTTCGTTATTATCGTCTGGGTTTTCGTCGTTGTCTGACTCTTCGTCATTTGCGGCTAGAACCTTTGAATAGAATTTGGAACATTCGGAAAAATGATTAATTTTGATTCTGGAAAGTGCGTCCGCGTTCTTATTGATTTTGCCGGGTTTATAAATTATTTCGTAATCGTACTCTTCTAATTTGAGTCGCCAACGGGCAAGTCTACTTCCTGGGTCTTTTATAGAGTATAGCCAGGTGAGTGGTCTGTGGTCGGTTACAAGCTTGAACTTTCTACCGTACAGATAGGGTCTAAAGTGCTTTACACTCCATACTATCGATAAAAGCTCGCGTTCAATCGTTGAATACTTAGTTTCTGCACTGCACAAGGTTCTAGAAGCATAGGCAATAGGTAAATCTTTGCCAATAGGCCCCTGGCTCAGCACTGAGCCGACGGCAAATGCGCTCGCATCAGTGGTTAGAACGAAAGGTTCATCAAAGTTGGGGTAGATTAATATCGGAGTTGTCGTTAATGTTTGTTTCAAATTTTGAAAAGAATTTATACAATCATTGTTGAAGAGAAATGGTACGTCTTTTTGTAGTAGTTTTGTTAAGGGCTTGGTTATCTTGGAGAAATTAGGAATAAAGCGCCTATAATATCCGACTAAGCCTAGAAATGATTTAATTTCTTTTGGATTTTTCGGTTGAGGAAAATTTAAAATAGCCTCAACTTTCGAAGGGTTTGGTTTTACGCCGTCTTTTGTAATTAGGTGTCCTAAATAAGCGACTTCCTTGCGGAGAAACTCGCATTTGTCTGGTTGAATTTTGAGGTTGGCTTTTTGAAGGCGTTTAAAGACTTCGGTTAGACGGGAAATGTGTTCATGAATTGTAGGAGAGTAAATAATAATATCGTCCATGTAGACGAGACATCGTTCATTTTGAATACCTAACAGGATGTTATCCATAACTCTTTGAAAAGTTGATGGAGCGTTTTTGAGTCCAAATGGCATTCGCACGAATTCATAATGACCGTTCTCAACTGTGAAAGCAGTCTTTTGAATATCTGCGGGATTAATTTAGATTTGGTGAAAACCAGAAGCCAAGTCTAAGGTTGTGAAATATTGGCATTTGCCAAGTTTGTCTAAAAGATCGGAAATGTTGGGCAGAGGATATTTGTCGCCGATTGTAACCTCGTTGAGTTTGCGGTAGTCGACTACGACACGCCATTTCTGTTTACCAGAAGCGTCCAGTTTTTTGGGAACTACCCAGACAGGAGAGGACCAAGGTGAGATTGAGGGTTGAATAATACCTTGACTTAACATTTTCGATACTTGGGACTTAACTTCTTCTTTATGGACTTGAGGATAGCGATACGATTTCGTAAATATCGGTCGGGAACTGTTGGTGTCAATAGGATGTTTGATTTCGTTGGTAAAGGTCAAATTGTCTCCTTCTAAATAGAAAGTCTAAACAAAGCTGCGTTACTATTTCGGCCTCTTCTTCGTTTAGATGATCCAAGCGCAATTCGTTCCTGATTTCAAAGGATCTGTCTGTCTGTAAGTGTTGGTCAGAATTTTGAGTATTTAAATTAAAAATTGATTTGAATTTTTGTACTGGTTCCAGGTTAAGATTTGAGAAGTTTATGGTTTTTGGGATGGCATTTGCGTTTATTATTGAAGTTAAAAATTCTCCATTGTGATCGATTTTGACAATGGCATTTGATAAGCGTACTTTCTCGTTTTCCTGGGCTAACAGTATAGCCTCGGTATTTCGCAGGTTACATTTTAGTTTACAGATTTTTTCCATGCGAGGTTCGATAGAAATAAAATTTTTGATGTTGCCTAAATTTAGATTTTGGTTTTTGATGTTAGAGTTACTAGTTGGTTGTACAGGTAAATTTACTGTAGTTTCTTCCGTGACTTTAAATAGTGGTACGGTTTTAAAATTTGTGACTAGTTGTTTATTTTTAAAGTCTACTTGGCATTCGTAATGTTCTAAAAAGTCTGCGCCTAATAATCCATCAAAATCTATATCTAGATTATAGATATAAACTTTGTGTGAGTCATCTGAAAAGGATGAGAACAGATTCGTTGATATAAATTTTTTGATCGGTAATACCCTGTATAATTACATTTTCAGGAGATCTACGTCTATAATTTTCAGCTGTTTTAGGTTTAAAGATTGATATGCCTGCACCTGTGTCAATTAAGATTTTAAATTTACCAGTTGCGTCTTTCATATAATACAGATTTTTTGAGTTTACGGTTAGTAAGCTATGCGGGGGTGTATTTAAAAGAACTTCTGTTCTGGGAAGTTCAGGGACGGGTCGAAACTGTCGTTGAGATTCATAGTTTGTATTTGAGTTTCTAGTTCCGTAATTGGTTCGAATTGGTCTGTTTGTTGCGTTGGAGTATCCGTGGGGTACTCCGGGTCTAAACGAAAATCCTGAGGATTAGCAGTATAATCCTCGTACTGTTCGTATTGAGAATTAGCTGTATAATTCTCTTGGAAATTTTGGTTAGTTTCAAAGTTATAATTTTCGTTAGTATCCTCTGCAGTTTGGTAATCAGAAGAATAGTCACTGTATTGATTAGAATCGCATTGGTTTTCATAAGGTTCGTAATTTAAATGATGCGTTTTTTGCTGATTAAAACGGTTGAAGTTTGGGTTTGGTTGAATAGGAGAGGGTCTTTGCTGATTGAAATTCGGGTTCGGTCTTATGGCTGAGGGCCTGTTTTGTTGTGGTTGACTAGATTGATTAGGTTGAGGGAATGTCCTCTGATTAAATTGATTGGTTTGAGAAAAATTTTGAAAATTTGGGTTTCCTTGATAATTTGGTCTCTGGAAGTTTGATGTCGATGGCATAGACTGTTGCTGTTGCCTTGTACGACATTCGTTTATGACGTGTCCATTTCTTTTACAAAATGAGCAGAATTTCTGTTGAAAATTAGAGGTTGGTCGTTTGGGTTGTAAATTGGGATTTTTGACCGGACTATTTTTCGGAAATTTTTGTTGTTCGAAATAGGAGAGTTGCAGTTCTCTCCGAATTCTGCTAACAGCTTTTAGTATGGTTGGAGGGTTACTGGCACGTATGATGCGGCCTAAGTTTGGTTCTAAGCCCGTTAACAAATTATTAAGCGTCATGGTTTCTATAAGATCTGATTGTGCAGTTCTTTGCGTTCCCGTGAGATTTTGTTTTTGCACTGCGGCGTGCATCTTCGCGTTGTGCGTTTGTAGACGCGATACAAATGTTAATGCGGATTCGCCTGGCAATTGGTGAATGCGCTGCAGGTCCTGAATCAGGGCCGTTAGATCTCTGGAGTCCCCAAAATGAGTTTCCAAGAGTGCTTTGATTTCTGGCCAGGTGCCAGGGTTGCGTGAATTAATTAATTCGGCAGCTTTGCCTTTTAACTTATTTTTGATGTGGATTGTTAGTAAAATTTTCTGGTCATGGATTGCCATACTTTGTGCACACTGACATGAGTTTAAAAATGTTTGTAAATTAATGGCGTTGCCATCAAATTCCGGTATCAATGAAAATACTTCAGAGAGCTTGTAAGGCTCAATTTGCTCTGGTAGTTGTTGTTGTAGTTGTTGTAGTTGTTGTAGTTGCTGTTGTTGTTGTTGTTGTTGTTGTAGTAGTTGTTGTTGTTCGGCTGGTGCCGGTACTATTGGTTGAGCTGTCTCTGGTTGAGCTCTGTCTGGCATTTTGCTTTGTATTTAAATTATTTGGATTGCAAAAAGAAATTGGTTGCGTATCAGCAGTATGATACGAACTTAAATTAAATTAGCTTGTTACGTTGCGTGTGCAAATGGATTGTATATTAGCTGTATAATACACAATGTTTCGTAAATACGAAAATAAATAAATTTAAAATTAAATAAACTTGTTTCGTTGCGTTTGTAAAGGAATGGATTTCACTTTGACAATAGAACTGTTCACTTAAATAGGTTGTGAATAGAGTAAGCGAGATGATTCTTAAAATGACTTACGTGAATATTTTCTTCATCTGGTTAGTAGGTTCTTCTAATTAAAGGATTGGGATCCACCACCACGGCTAAGAAGTTCTCCTTGTTCTGATGGTTCTTTTCCAATGGTTAGGCACCTTTTGCAGATGGACTCCTTGTTCCGCTGGATACGTTTACCACTAGTTAGGCTCCCGAACACGCGATGTTAGTTAGATCCGTACGACTGCGCCATTTGTTAGATCACTGTTTGCGTGATTGACTTTTTAAAAACTTTTTATTTGGTTACATGAGGAATCAACGTTGATTCCTGAATAAAAGATACAATTTATGTATGATACATTTAATATGAAGTGAGTATGATAACTGAAGGTAGAAATGCTCCTTAGTCTTATTTATAAGTTTTCAAATGATGTGTCAGCCAAAGTTGAACAAAGGAAATGCAAGCTAGCTAATCAGCATAATATTGTGAGAAGTTGAAATGAAACTTAATATCTACGTAAGCAATTCTCAAAGGAAGCTGTTATCTAATACTGTAATATGATGCTATCTGTAATGTCGCTTTATATCTTTATGATATGGCGTATAATTTTATATAACATATATATATATATATATATATATATATATATATATATATATATATATATATATATATATATATATATATATATATATATATATATATATATATATATATATATATGTTTACATCTCCATATAAATATGACTTCCGGTATATGGTGCGTATATCTGGCTTCCACCAGAAGGAGTAGAAATATATATATTTTGACTCAAGTATATATCATCATTTGTGATTCACATCTCAATTATCAATCAGGAATAATTTTCATCATATCGACAAATCGCGATTGATATGACCTCCAACATAGAGCGCAGTGGATACTGCTTCCAGCTATATATGGCGGCTTACATTCTGCAGACATATAGCTTCCAAAATATACATTATTTTAGGATCTGCAGTGGAATCGGCTTCCAGCAGTGTTGCCATGTATTTAGCCCAAAGACTTGCCTAAAGATCTGCTTTATTTCCATGGTTTTATAAGTACATAAATTAAAAGTGTTCATGGATAGATTAATGAGTAGGTACAAATGACCAAAAAATGTTGAGCTAATGAGTGTTCATGTTTTGGATTTAGCTCCTACTTGATTTGAAATTAGAAAATACCTAACAGATATTATTAAAATTATTTACATACAGTTTTAGAACCAGTTTTCTAAGAATTGGCAGAATAATCGACCCTCAATGACTTTTTATTGAGACCAACAGGATTGGCCAATTATCCTCAAATATAATTTTCTTGATTTTTTTTTTAGAGTTTGAAAGTTCTATTTGCTACTTTATAAAATAAGTTTCAAATTTAGCAAGAAGATTTGATCTAGATTAAATGGAATGTTAGCTTGAGAATGAAGATTTGCTACTGGCGAAATCATAGTAGAAATCGTAGGGTTTATAGTCTATACTTTTAATGTTAAAAATTATACTACTACTATTCTAAATAATTTTTACTGTTATTAATTCAGTTATTTATGTGACAACAGTGAATGGTGTTTCTACAGAATTAAAAGAGGAAATAGTTAAGTTAAACTTGTAGCCAGTCAATCAGGCATTAGAGTAGAATTTTCTAACCTAACTAAACCAAGGTTACTTAACTTCGATACATTAAAAATTAGTAAAAGTATCTGCATTGTAGTTATATTTTTTACAGAGGTAATGCACACTTACGATTTTGTTTGAAAATTTAGTCAAATATTTACAAATATGCAAATAAATTGTATATAAACTCTCTTAAGTTTCTGTTTTTAAAAGCTTTTATTTAACTTGAAATGTTTGCTTGTATGTTTGTTTTGCAAGCTGAATTTCGACTAGTTCTAATTAAGCTAGAGCTTCGAAATTTGGCACACGTGTATAAGTCGAGATTTAATGCAACATAGTATAGCCGTCATCGGTCTAAATCCAAAATACGATAAACCGTGTGACGTCATTCTAAATTCAATATGGCGGACGTCCCAAGATGACGGAGTATATTTTTCTTCACAACCCCCTTGACATGGGTATCAAATGACGAGTAAAATACGATAAACTATGTGACGTCATTCTAAATTCAATATGGCGGACGTCCCAACCCAGTGAACACGGATACATACCTGGTATGTTTCTCTTACGTAATCTATTCAACATGTTATATCCAAGGATATTGGATGTATGGTAAATGTAAGGTACATAGACTTTAAAATTTCAGCCACAAAAAAAGTTATAGCCATGTAATGGCAACATAACTTGTAACATACTCGTATGTGGCAAATATATAACATACATGTAAAAGACATATATTGTATTTCAAAATATTTACCTTAAAATATGTTCTGATGTTACATGTGTGCTATATAACATGCAATTTCCGTGGTATATGCACAAGGGGGTAGCAAATAATATACAGGGTGTCCCCAAATGGTTACCTATACCACAAGTGGACCTAAATTTTAGTTTTTCGACAGTCACTATAAAAAATGTTGCTTCTTAAAGAAATACGATGTGTTAAGAAAATGTACCTTTTTATGCAGGGCGCTCAAAAATTTCAAAAATATGAATTTTACCCAAGAGCAAACTACCTTTATTTTTCTCATTTTTAAGGAAAATGCAATTTGAAAAAATTGTTTATTAAATCTTGTTTAATACGTCTTTTTCCCCAATGCCTCACCTCAGTTTTCGTATTTTTCCGTAACGGATACTAAAAAATTTAGGATTATGAAAGAAAAGTATTTCAAATGGCTTTTATATTAAAAATGAAAAACAAAGGTAGTTTACTCTTAGGCAAAATTCATATTTTTGGAATTTTTAAACGCCCTGCTCCTTCATAAAAAAAAATAATTTTTTTAACATAAATAGTATTTTTTTAAAAATGCGGAAATTTTTAGTGACTTTTTGTCCAAAAATTAAAATTTAGGTCATTTGTTGTATAGCTAATCCCATCCGGGGACACCTTGTACTACTGTTACAATATGGCTCAAGTAAGGAAAAACTAGATGTAAAAAAATGCCAATCTAAAATAAATAATTTTTATATTCATAAAATACATATATCATAATAATATATTAATCAAAGTCATACAAGAAGGTTACCTGCATTTATATAACGAGTTAATCAAAAATAAACCAACTGCCAAATTAATAAAGGAACTAAATGCCAAATTGCAGATTCTCTAAACTATATAGTTTGGTTTATTACAAGCAAACTTTTGGTTAACAGAAAACATAGAAGATAAAATAGCTAAAGAAAAATAACATATACAGAAAAAGTTAGCTGATTGCAAGCTATGTAATAAGGTAAAAAAAATAAAGAAAAGCCTGACAGTATACACGAATCATTTTCATTCCGCTGTAAATTACGAAGAAATAAACATTAGCATGATTACTATAGAGACAAGAAAAGTGTATAAGTTTTTGGTAAAACAGAACAGCTTTATCTTACATTGAAAGAAGTTTCAGGAAAATTAAAAGCTTAATGAAGTTTGTTCCAAATGATGCTCGGGCTTTTACAACATTTAAAAACTGTGGATTTTGAGGGTGACGTTGAACGCTACAGTAACACTATTGATTTTGATGTAGACGTAAACGAACAGTAGAAACGAAAATCGCAGGCATATTAATGAGAAGTACGACACTTTGCATTTTCTAAGTGTCTATACACCTACATACACAAAATATGCTATTTTTGACTGTCGAGTTATTATTATATTATCTATATATTAAACACAGGTAATTTTTAGTTTTATTACTTATTTACTCTAGTGACTGAATAAATGCTTTTTTGAACTATATATTTAACATCCGAATAAAGTTTGGTTTAATGTATGGTTAGACTAGTATTACTATGAGAAGATGCCAGGGCGGAGCCAAAATGCGCGAATATTTTTATCAGTGGCATAGCTTTATTTGGGGTATAGGAATGTGTAATTGCAATAAAAGTTTCACGGTCAAGGAACTGTGAAAATGGAGTAGATTAAAACTTGTCAACTGTTACGAGTAACCTTTGTTCAGGAGAAGTGTAAGAATAGTAAGTTCTACTAAACTTTGCCTAATAAAGTTGTTTTATTATTATTATTACCGTCGCCGCCGCTCTACTGCAGGCCACCGTCACCACTGGTGTTGACATTGAATGTCACGTAATTCTTTCTCATTGGTTTAGAATGATGGAGCGCACAAACTCGTTTCTGCGCATATTTTTTGCTGGCATCTTCTCATAGTAATACTGCTTTATCCAAGTTTAATTGACGATTTGCATGAAAGAAAGTTTGGTAAAAAGTGTCTAGGTTGGTATCACTGTAATTCACTGCACATGTTGACCAACTTGTCTAATTTCCAAACTTTGCAACAATTAAATACCTATAATATAATAATCATAACATTGTCTTCATTACCTTTAATGTTAAACCTACTTCCATTGAATATAAATCATCTTTATTTGGTTGTTTCGTAGTCTACAATATTTAAAAAATGTCGAATTATGCATTTTTGTCAAACACCGTTTCCAACTCTCAGTTTAGAAGAGTTGGCAGCAGTGATTGACAAATTGCATAATTCGACATTTTTTAAATATTATAGACTACGAAACAACCTAATAAAGATGATTTATATTCAATGGAAATAGGTTTAACATTAAAGATAATGAAAACAATGTTATGATTATTATATTATAGGTATTTAATTGTTGCAAAGTTTGGAAATTAGACGAGTTGGTCAACATGTTTATACTGTGCGCCATGACACTTTTTACCAAACTTTCTTTCGTGCAAATCGTCAATTGTACCAAATATCAACTAAAATTCTGAACGAAAATAGTTAATGAAAAAACAAGAATTTCAGTTCTTCAAAAAGGAGCTAAAAATTTATTAGAAACAAGAAAAATTCAACAAACTTGACAATAATACTCAGATAATGACGAAAACAAATTTCCTATATATAAAAAAAAATTAGTTACAGACAAACCTGTCAGCATGAATTTGCAAGCAGACTAATACTTAAAACTTAATTATCTTAAAACTAGTTTTTGGCGCCTGGTTTCCTTTTTTCATACATATCTCAATAAATTATGGTACAATAACTGCTCCAGCTTCTTGTTTTCTCTCTGTAGCCTTTGCTTTGACAGTCTGAACCACTCCCTAGCGATGTTCTCAAATTCTTCTTCACAATGTGGGAACGTTTCGTTAACAGCAGCTAGAACAATAGTTTGTGACAAAATTTTATAACTTTTTTTGTGTATTATTTACTTAAAAGCAATTTCTAACTTTTTTAGAAATTCTTTGTCTTTACCTTTACGAGATATTATTTTTAATTAGTAATTACACAGAATTAGACACAGACATCTATGATGACATAAATAGGTTAAATCCCTATAGCAGCAGCAGTTTATAGCAATAGTGATAAAATATGACCAGTTTTTCAATATTTATATTAAATTTAATGCTGGTTATAAAAGATTTGTATAAGTATATACCTACAATATGTTACATCGTTGCCCAAGGACTTTGTTTCCATTTATTACTTATATAAATGTGTAATTTTAATGATTCTGATTATACAATTTAAGCTACAATATAAAGCACCTATAATTTTTCTGTGGCTTGAGCTTAGTTAAATTTCATTAAATTTCAATCGCAAGATTGGGCAACATGTCAATAAAACTCCAACAAATAAGTTGGTACCTAATAAGCGACTTAACACTGCACCGAGGTGCTAATGATTTACACTTCTACGTACTTACCTACAATAGTTTTGATCTCTGAACTTGAGTCCACACAAAAACAAAGACGATATTTAACATGTTAAAACGCACGCTAGAAGTCACGTTGCACCTCCTTCAGGGTCACTTGTGTTAGGTTAGAATATTAGGATTAGGTTATTTTGTTAGGTATAGTTAGGGATATTTGAGTTAATTTGGTATCCTTTTCTAGCACGAACTATGTACGTTATCCAACTGTATGAAGATATGAAGGGATTATCAAACTAGTTTTTGATCGGCGAGTTTTATTTTTTGTTATTAGATACATAAATAAAAATAAAACGTCCGGTAACACTAATCACTATTTTAATAAATTTATAGAGTATTTAAACGAATAAGTCATCAAGTATTATATAGGCACAATTACATTTTCATTACCACTTAATGACAATTGAAGACATTTTTGTTTAATATCACAAGCGTTAATTGGTAACAGAGCTTCTTATTTTCATTGGGCATGCTATTATTATGTTGATTAAACTACACTGGTCACTGATGTTATAACCTACTGTCGCGTGTTTCCACCCTTAGGAAACTACCCCTTGCAAAATCCGTGGGTTCCAAAAGTTATAACAAGAGATTGTCCATTAACACACTTTATTAAATATTTACTTGATACTTCACAATACTATTATTAATTTAAATACACTTTACTGACTAAAAATCACAATGTTTATCACTTTGTTTATACTTGAAGTCTTAACCTCACTTTCTATACTTTTTGAACTACTCGCCGAGAATGCGGTCGGTCTTTTATACCTAAAAATGACAGATCTCGATTTTTCTGTGATGACGCCACCATTCTCTAGATAATTCCAGATGTCACTACAACTAATTTCTGGTAGGTTCTTTCTCGAGTAGGTGCAAATACCCTACATTCAGACATTCGATCTGTTGAAGTCTGTGCCTACTTTTTAGTAACCAACATAACCTTAAATTTTAAGGGGTTGCAACATATTACACTGCCCCCTCCTTAAGCCTGAACGTCCCGGTCAGGCAATTCAGCCTCTTTCACATACTTCGCCAGTCTATCCAAGTGTACGATCTTCATCTTGGACTTTTTGTTCCGTTGAATCCGATAGACGACATCATTAATTCGGGTAATAACAGTATACGGTCCATCCCAAGGAGGTTGAAGTTTCGGGGATCTCCATTCCTTCCGCTGTGGGTTGTACAGCCAAACCAGATCCCCCACCTTGAATCCCCCTGTACTGGCATTCTGATCAAAACGAGCCTTGAAGCGGTTACTAGTTCTATTCATCTGCTCTCGATCATTCTTCGGCTGTTCTCGACTTCCATTTCTGTAGTTGCTCATCGAAAATGGTTCTCCACGGGCAGCACAATTTTTACACTTGCGACACCAGGCCTCCACATCCTGGCGACTATTAACCCAATAGAACTGTTCCCGTGCTCTACTCAATGTCTTGTTTATGCCGAAGTATCTGCTGGATGTTTCATTATGTGCTTCCTGGAGTACTTCTGGTACACGACACCTGGGAATCACTAGACGCATGGCAACCTGCTTCCCATCTGGGCTTTCCCATGCTCTCCTTAAAAGCCCATCTACGACCGTAAGTGAATCCCATTGTGACCATAAAGCCTTCAGCCCCACTTCTTTTTTGGAAACATCCTTCCATACTGGTCGTGTTCCCCCTTCCTTTGCTCTCAACATGGGTCCGATTTCTACATCGCGCAATTGCTCTTGCTTCAGAATTTTCTTTGACCAACTGTCTGGAAGATCGACCTTGACAGTGTTGACTTTAACCATGTTCAGCAATTTTCTCACCTGAGGGTAGCGCTTGCAATCTTCCTTGTCTGGTTTTCTGGATAATGCAGGAGTTTTGACTGCCTGCGTTGTCAACAGCCTGGTTTTCTCGCATTGGTCGTTCACTTTTGACAGAATAAATTGTTCGTTCCCAATCCTTAACATTCGCTTTCCTACGTCAACAATAAATCCATACTGTTCCATAAGGTCCAGTCCCAAAATGAAGTCATCCGTAATGTCAGCCACGATGACCCTGTGGTCGAACCTCAAATGCCCAATCTGCAAACCCAGGTCTACTTCTCCATGAACCGTAGCCCTGTCCCCCGTAGCTGTCCGGACGATCACTTCTTCATTTTGCCTCTTGGTAATCTTTATGCCCGATATAAATCCTGGCCGTACTATTGATGACATAGTACCTGTGTCGATGGTAAACAAACATTTTCTTCCATTCACATAGCCTTGTAACAGCAGACTATTCGAAATTCCTCGAAGCTGGGAAATCTTTATTTCTCTGGGGGCACTGCATTCCCTAGCCAGCACAACCCCCCTGGTACTGTTTTTCTGCTTCTCTTCAAGATTCACAGCATTTACTCGACTCTCCGAGTTCCGCTGTTGACAGTCTCGTTTCATATGTCCTACCTTGCCGCAGTTGAAACATTTAATACCTCCACTCGGCTTTCCTTTATTTTGTTGTTTTTCTTGCTTTCCGAGGCCATCCAATTTATCACATAATTTGGTGAGCATTTTCTGTATCTCAGTCAACATGGGGTTCTGGTTCATTTCTGGTTGCGATTCTTCGAGAGTCACAGCTCGCACCCTCGACCTTGGAGTATCTCTGTAGGCGGCTTCTACTTCAAGTGCACGCACCAAAGCTTCGCTACTACTTTGGTGTCTTGTCAGCCTCAGAACTCGCCTGACCTCTTCGTCCCTTATGCCATCTAAAAAGGCCCCTACGGCTAATTGTTCCTGAAATTCTCTAGGTGCACTCGGATACGCCAGGTGTGCCAGTCTCTCTATCGCAGCTTCGAATTCCTGTAAACTCTCTCCAGCCTTTTGTGTTCGTGATTTTAGCTGGGCTTGGTATACTTGGGCGAGATGTTGGTCGCCATATCTCAAGTCCAATGCAGCTTCCAAGACTTTGAAGTCCCTTTGTTTATCCACTGGGATAGTCTGAAGCAACTCTGAGGCCTGGCCCCTTAACGCCAGAACTAATGCCATGGCCTTTTCCTCGTTATCCCAGTTGTTCGCACATGTTGCTGCCTCAAACTGCCTCTTGTACGTCGTCCAGGAACTTTGGCCGTCAAAAGAAGGAGGTTTTAGTCGCTGACCTGATGATACCACCTGCTGGCTTCCTCTATCTCTTTACTGTCGTTTAAGCCGGTCTATTTCTCCTTTGACTTCTTCTTCGAACTTGTTTACTTTTTCTTTAACTTCATTTACCTCCCCTTTGACTTCACTTACTTCCTCCTTAATTTCACTCTTTAGTTCTTCATTGGCAGAAATGATTGCGTCCTGTTGTGTTTTTATTTGATCGCTCAGAATTTTCCTTAATTCTTCCTGGCGTTTTTCTTGTTCTTCTTTTTCTTCTTGGCGTCTTGTTTCCAGATTTTCCATCATTTTCTTTAATTCGTCTCTCTCCTCTTGACGTCTTCTTTCTTGCTCTTCTTTTTCTTCTCGACGTTGCTTTTCTTGTTCTTCCTTCTCCTCTTGACGTCGTCTTTCTTCCTCTTGACGTCTTTTCTCCTGCTCTTCTTTGTCTTCCTGACGTCTTCTTTCTTCATCCTCTTTTTCTTTCTGACGTCTTGTTTCTTCATCCTCTTTTTCTTTCTGACGTCTTATTTCCTGATCTTCCATAATTTTCTTTAATTCGTCCCTTTCTTCTTGACGCCGTTTTCCTTCCTTCTGGCGTTTTCTTTCTTGCTCTTCTTTATCTTCCTGCCGTTGCTGCGCCATCATTTTTTGGAATTGTTCGAATAAGTCCTGTATTTGTTTATCGGATGCCATACTTCTTGTTGTTACGGGCATACGATGAAATTAAAATAAAATAAATTTAACTGTCACGTCAATATCGGTAATGGAACTTTCCAGACAAATCTCGAAATAGCACGAAAATGTCTTATCCAGAGTCTTTTGTCACTATCCAGTTCAGAGAATTTAGTAATCTTCACTAATGTCCAAATAGAAAAGTTCTAGAAATTTTCACTCACTAAATGAGTCTTTTTCAGTGTCTCTATCACTTCTCAGTTCAAAGGATTTAATTATCACACTAATGTCCTAATAAAATGTTCTACAATGTCTCAAAAATGCACTTAACACTATTTTCCTGTTCGAAAATAACCCTCAAACAATGTCCAGTAAATTAGTCCTCCGTGCTAGCTCGAACACTACAGCACAACTTCAGAGCTCCTCTTGTCATAAAACTCCGCTTCTGACACCAATTTGTCACGTGTTTCCACCCTTAAGAAACTATCCCGTGGGTTCCAAAAATTATAACAAGAGATTGTCCACTAACACACTTTATTAAATATTTACTGGATACTTCACAATACTATTATTAATTTAAATACACTTTACTGACTAAAAATCACAATGTTTATCACTTTGTTTATCCTTGAAGTCTTAACCTCACTTTCTATACTTTTTGAACTACTCGCCGAGAATGCGGTCGGTCTTTTATACCTAAAAATTACAGATCTCGATTTTTCTGTGATGACGCCACCATTCTCTAGATAATTCCAGATGTCACCACAACTAACTTCTGGTAGGTTCTTTCTCGAGTAGGTGCAAATACCCTACATTCAGACATTCGATCTAAGTCTGTGCCTACTTTTTAGTAACCAACATAACCTTAAATTTTAAGGGGTTGCAACATATTACACTACTATAGCAGCACACTCACTACTACACCAAAACAATATACATAATATATATACTTAACCAAACTTTTTTGACATTCCATATGTAAGCTAGCTTATTTCATGTTTGTAGTTTACCAAATTACATGATTAAATATATATGTGTAATGTAATTGTAGAAAAACTTAAAATGTCCATGATGATCACAAAATATATAAATGTTATATCTGGTGTAAACATATAAGATGGGTTGATGTGTAATATGTAGCAATTATCTAAATATCACATATTTTAATGTTATTATTTAACACACAAGCAATATAACTTTAAACGTACATACTGATTACAGAAATACATAAATGTTATATAGCTGATAAATACACATAATACTTGTTATTGTAATGTAGCAGTTACGTAAAAATCACATATTTTAATGTTATTATTTAACAAACAGGCAATATAACTTAAAATCTACATGGTGATAACAGACATACATAAATATTATATGGCATGTAAATATACAAAATACTTGTTATTGTAATGCAGCAGTTATGTAAAAATCACATATTATAATGTTTGTATTTAACAAACAGGCATGTTTGTTAATAACTTAAATTTATATAGCATTTGAAGATGGTTTATATAATGGAGATATATTTGGTAATATGGTGTGTGTTACCTTGACAATCTCTCTTTGGTACGTAACAGCCATATGTGTGTTCACTGGGAAGATGGCGGATCGGAAGAGGTGGGAAGAAATGGGAAAGGGGGATGGGTGGAAAGAGGTGGAAAAGATGGTAAGGGGTGGGAAGTGGTGGGAATGGTGTGAAAAGAGGTAGGGAGGGATGGGAAAAGGGAGGGGATGATGGTGGCGAATGAAGGGTTTTGTCTGTCTGCTTGTCTGTAAAATAAGTAGATTAAAAATTAAAAAATAAAATTATATAAAAAAATATTTTTAAGAAAAAGCTTTTATTTGAAAAAACTACTAAAAAGTAAAAATAATTTTTTTAAAATTCATACACCTGGAAACCAAAAGATTTGGGGGGCGGTCAACTGAGCAAAATAACTATGCAATAACGCTATATGACCGCCCCCAAAGCTTTCGGTTTTTTACTTTTTAGTAGTTTTTTCAAATAAAAGCTTTTTCTTAAAAAATATTTTTTTATATAATTTTATTTACTTTCGAGCAACACTAGAAGTGAAGAAAGTATTGTAATAACCGCCCAAAAATGAACGTCCAGTTTCTGACGAATTTTGATTCTATATCACTCAGATACAAAAAAAGTGGTTTAGAAAACATGTAGTTTGTGTGTGTATGTGTGTGAGTGTGCATGCGTTCAAGAGTAATTGTGGGCACAATAATAATTAAAGGCAGAAGATAGACAGCCATTTTTTGCTTAAACAGAATCTAGACGTGTCATGACATTCTAAGCCTATTTAAACTAAAGAAATATATTTTTTTAAAAGTTACTATTATGTTACTTTAAGAAAATATGAATAATTCACAAATAAATAATCATAGAAAATGTCCAATTTGTATATTTTCACTAAAATTATATCAGGTTTCTTCGTTGGCAATATCTGTCAAATATTTTTTTCCTATGAATAGTTTATTTGTTTCTTAGATATAGTGCCAACAGATATATAGACATACAACAGACAGACTGACTGATGGAATTGAAAGATTTTTGCCCATTGGGTACATCAACTTAGGCTGTGTGCGCATTAGATTTTATCAACGATCCAAAATATCATCGTATGTAATATCACTAGTGCTTAAAATTTTATCGAAAATTTTTTCGAACGCGTGTTGCCTGGTAATATAAAGAGTGCAAATTGGCAGTTTATTATCTGATTAAATCCCGACCGCCTTAGCGGGAGGGATTTAATCTTCGATAATAAACTGCCCATTTGCACGAGTTATATTAACTAGGGGCAACTTAGCTTGAGAAAAAATATTTAGATAAAATTTAAAGCACGAGTGGTATTTGTGGAGAATATTTCACGAATAAATAATTCATTAAGTATATCTTCAATATTATGTTCAGTAATTAATTGCCTTCAGACGTTTCCTTGTTGCTTTTTAGAGATTACTCACCTTTATCTTCAATTTCATCATTTACGTCACATAAAAATGCATTTCCAAAGCGACTCATCTAATAAAAAACAAAGTAGGTTTAAATTATAACAATCAAGAAAAACAATATACACGTTAAACCATAGGTACTGTAACTTATAAGACTAGTCATCACACCAAAGCACGCGTCGACCAATCACATTACCGGTGAAATCACATAAATTGCATATTACCAATCTATCTTTTACGTTCTAAGGCTGCCGGCTCAGATGGTATGGTACCGCCATCTAGTAACGCTAGCTTAACTTAGTTACTAGCCTAAATAGTGAACTGAATTATTATATTAAAGTGTTTATTAATATATATTTATGTATTTAATCCTTGTTTCTAATTTGAGAAGTTTGATAGTTAAGTTAAGGTTTACTTGTTTAAGTAGAGAGACTTTAAGTACAACGAATTATAATGTATATAGTGATACTGCAGAGTTTTGATTTTCCAAATAAGTGTTAGCTGCTTTGTAATGATTGATGAATTACCATACGTAAGTCCCTACAATTGTGTATTTATCATGAAATAACTGATTTGTCTGCTTCGTAGATATTCATATTTAATTTTAGTTGTGAAAATTATTTTGTAATTATGTTTGGTATTAAGCCATTGAAAGCTGTGTACCTATAACTTGTCCCGAACCTATATAAGTTCCACACAGCATTGACTTTTTAGGTTATTAATACAATACTACAATTTACAATTTACGTTAACAATTAGTAATAAGCTAGAGAAGATATTTATAGATAACATTTAAAAGCACGATTTGTCCTATTTGCCGAAAACATGTCACGACACAAAACAAAATTTTCGCAGTATTTGCCGCTGCAGCGACCTAAAAAATTAGAGCGATAAATTTTGCATGTTGGTCCTGTCAAAAGCAGATCTAGCTTGAATTACCACTAATAATGACGTTTGATTGGTGCAATGTTATGAAAAAACGGGCTCTCATTGGCTATAGTGTTAATGAGTGAAATAATCCCTATTAAATACTTATATCTGATTTTCAATTCTTGTTAAAGAGATAGTGTAATGTACAATGTCAAAAAACCTACGACAATTAATTAATTAAAATAAAACGGATTGATGATCATTAAATATCTTCTAATTATAAAATATGAAAAATTCACTCTACATTTGACGAAATAAAAAAAAATATTGCCTAATAGACCGAGGTGGCTGTATAAACTAATAATATTTTTATAGAAAATACAAAATATGAATAAATACGTATTACACTGACATTGACATTAATCCATGGCATTACTTGATGTAAAATCATCTGTCTATGAAGAATTTAGAAAAAGATTAGAAAAATGTGTAGGATTTCTACATGTGGAATAGTTTTCCACTTAGTTGAATAAAATGTTTTTTAAAATTTATATTTCCTTATTTTGCAACTAAACTTCGTTATTTAAACTTTTCTCCATAATTGAATAAACTTTGTTAAATAAAATTTTCAATAGAAATGTAAAAAAGGTAGTTTGCTTAAAGACGATTTCATATTTTCTAATTTTTAGAATACCCTGTATAATTTATCTAATATTTGATAACTGCTTATGACTTCCGAAGATAAGCAAAAATTGATTTTACCAAAATAATTCGGCAACGCTCGATCCTACGAGAAAAATGTTCGTGGCAAAGTTAAAAAGGTAAAATTTCCTACATTTTCTGTACATACATTTTTATTGTAAGTCTAATATCTAACGAGATACAGCGGTGGGAAAATGAAGTTTAAGGAATTTTTTTTCAAAAAATAGTCAAACTCCATTTTTGTTTGTAATTTGTCTATGAGCAAATTAAATTTTATTGTTTTTAACGTTTTTCCACATCACAATGAGATTATGTAGGAAAACTGTTTCAAAGTTCAGTGATATCTCTTGTTGTATATACATTTTCTTATGCCCACGGTGGAGTAAATTCCAAATTTCATTCTATGGTTTTTGTAGTAGATGTCTCCTTGAGCAGGTATAGACTCTACCATATATTTCCTTGTTTATTTTGTAATGGTCGAAAAGGACGTCCCTTTCCTCCTTTAGAGAGAGCAGCACAGTAGCATTCCCCGCCTCTCGCGTACATAAATGAGATCATTAAAAATGTTGGATTGTGTAAAAATAATAAAAAGAGTATAGGAGCGAGTATAGTTATCTTCAGGTCTACTAAGCACTCAAAAAATGCCGGCGCTTTTGACCATCAAACACGCCGCACCGCACTGTCAAAGACGCCGACATTTTTTACATGCTTAACAAGTGTGTAGTCCGACCTTTGAGGTATTCCATATTTTATAGCCAATTCTTCTGTCATTAAATTTAATAATTTGTTTCCTATTTTCGAGGTATGACGTAAGCCACTGTAATACTATCCCGTCAATTTCTTATTTTTTTAGTTTCAATACAAGTGGATCTTTATTATAATAATATAAATAATATAAAATATGTTATGTTGTAAACGTACATTATACGGTGTGACCCACTTAAGATTGCAACACCCCTGTATATCTGTTAATTGATGCTTGATTAACTTCAAACTTCGGTGCGTGGTAAGAAAAGATCGATAAGGTGATTCTATGACCAGAAAAACATTCGCCTCCTACTAATGCAAAGCCATCTACGGTACCAAAATATGCGTAAAAAATCAAAAAACCATAAGAGGCATTTTTTTATCGGAAAATTTTGTTAATAAAACTTGTTCAGAATTATCCAAAAAATCCAAAAAGTCCAAAATTTAATCAAAATAAAAAAATTGAAAGAACTTTTAAAAATCTTAAAATTAATTATTTAAAAAAAACTGCAAACTGCTTGACAACTACCTGGTAGCTTGGGTTTAATTTCAAATAAAATTGTCATAGTACAGTTTATAGTACATTCTTCGGCATCTTTTGGTACCCAGGTGGCTTTGCATTTGTAGGAGGCGAATGTTTTTCTAATCAAAGAATCACTCTATCGATCTTTTCTTACCATCAAAGTTTGAAATTAATCAAGCATCAATTAATGAGGTGTTACAATCTTAAGTGGGTCACACTGTATAATAAAATATTTATTTCTCTTCTTAAATCTATCTTTCTGGCGCTGTATCTCTTTAAACATTAGACTTACAATAAAATCTATATATATATATATATATATAAAAAATATAGGAAAGTTTGTCTTCTTCGACGTTGTCTTGAACATTTTTCTCCTGAGATAGAGAGTTGACGAGTTATTTTGAACAAACCAATTTTTTGCAACTTTTAATCAAGAAGGCGGTTCGCGCCTTCCTCCCACAAGGCCGAAAACTTGTATTTTTCATCAGGGCCTCGACATAAACAACATATATCAGAATCATTACTACTCCACCTTTTGCAGGGCAAAATCCCCCATTGATTGGACTATAAGCCCATTTGAATAAAAAGAAATTCAATATTTTTTACTGTTGCTGTACTCCACTATGTGGATGTGGAAGTAATACAAAATATGGAATTAAAATCAATAGGTTCAGTCAATACATGGAATTTAAATAATGCACATTGCTAATGGTATGAGTTTGCATTCTAAAAAAAAAAAAAATAGCATACTTATGTAAAATATCCTTAAATTTACTATAATAATCATTGTATTCATTTAAAACTACTTTTTACTAGTTTAAATCGAAAAAGAATTATAAACATTTTTTTTTCTTTGGCATTGCTCAATATTACATCTAACTAAATGTATCCACTTTATAATAGGGATGTAAACTCTGTTGGATTCGTAAAATAAATAAATAAATAAATTCTTGAAGGGGCTTGAACCTTCGGTGTGGCGCTGCTCTGAAGTAGTTTCTGCAAACTCCAAAACATTTGAATATTACTCGACTCGCGTTTCGCCAACCTTCATCTAGAGATGATGAAACTGAATTTACAACCAGTCTTAGTATTCACCACTATTGATGGCCAAGCATGTTACTGCATATTTATCTGTTGTTGATTCATGTAGTTTTCGTATCCTTAATATGAAATTAAACAAAACGATTTTAACAAAAAACATAATTTCTCCAGTCCACTGTATTTTTTAAAAACACTGCTGCATGCAGCCAAAACTACCACAGTAGTATGTACTTAAATTTTAACTACTTGGGAAAATGGTTAAAAAATATGGCATAAATTAGAAAATCCCCTGTATACTAATAACAGAAAAGGCTTCAGAGGGTACATATGAAAGAGTTTTGGAATCAGCTCGATTTCCTCTATAGCTAATTATGTACGGAACATCTTGCATAACGAATTTAAATCTGATATGGTCAACATTTCATTAAAAGGAGCAACATTTTTTTAAGTTAACTTCGTAGATTTTTCAAATTATCTAAAGAACGTTATTCGGGTTACATTTACAGTCAGTGTTATACAATACGCAACTTTTTTAATTTTATGCTCTGCTACTTGTGCGTATTATGCGATATTCTCAGTTCAAATGAAATGTCAATATATTGAAATTCCAATTTCGTATTCCTATCTATGGTTTCTAAAACCCACATGCGTCAATCTTAAGTAAAATATCCAAATTTGTTTTTAATTATTGCCCGAAAACACATCGAAAATGCCATGCTACACTGAAAGATATTTTCACTAGAAATTCAAAATATTTATGATTTCGGATAACATATATATCTTAGTTGTATTTTAATAAGTATTTCCAAACAATTGTAAATTGGTACTTGTCCTATAATAAAAACAATATTTGTTGCGATGTAGCGAGTGGCGACAACGAACACTTTGCAGAGTCATTTGAAACGTTAAAAACACACAAGATCATACCTAACTTCCTACATGCCATGTGATACAAGGTTGCCAATATTTACCGGAAGCAGTATCCACTGTAAAACTGATAATTTATTATACGGCATGGAATATACGGAAACCGTGGCGCCTTAGTTGATGTGGCCGCCTCGTCAACTAAAATATGCGGAAGAGTGCAAAATCCGAATATCTGACTTCCAGCTAAAATTAATACAGCAGACAACTGAGGCACCATGGAGACGTTTTACATGGGTTGCGTTACGGCTTACATATATATATATACATTTGTATCGTGTCCGCCTCCTTACAAATTTGTGGCGCCCGCACCTCCACTAGAAATAATATAGATAGATTAGTTCTGTTTACATATACATAACCTCCAAATTTCACTTACCAAGGGCACGTGGAGAGGGGAAAGGATTTTTATCTTTTTTTACATACACTTTTTTGTTCATACGATTGGTATGTTTACACCTCGTTATATAAATAGTACCTTTCTGACTCAATGTATTTAAAACTGTTTTACATCACGGTGCCGTTTGCCTCCTTAGAGGTTGCCAGATTTCTATAGTGTAAAATGCTCTAACGCTTGCGCAATTAGTTATTAGTAGTAGTGTGCGTTTGTTATTATGATGATTAATATTGTGTAAGTAGTACTCTATCAGATTACGTTGGTGTTTTATCCGATAATGTGTGATTATCTGTTTTAAAATGAGCCGTTCACACTAAGTATCTGTTGTTGAATAATGTATGTAATTCAAAATATGTTCTTAAGGGAATTATTATTTCTATTTAATATGCTTTTCAAAAGATATCACTAATTCAGTTCAATTTTGTAACACAATTGTTACATATTAATCCACGTAAATTAGATATTTTAGAAGAAATAATTTATAAAGCAATAATATTTGGGATGCGTACTCTAGATGGGGTTAGAAATAGATACCCGAAAAGTTCCCCCCATTTTAGAGGTGGAACGTCCGTAATGAGTATGAATAAAACTGCTTCGGCTATATTACGGGCACTTAACGCTGGTTTTTCACTTTTATCTTGTAGGTAAACCAAAGAGAAAAAAGTATGTAAAATAGAAAATTTATCGCGTTAAATTCTGCATAAAAATGTACTATTAACCTTGTAGCTTATCCTCACCTATTTCGCGCTAACAGCGTTCGAACAGAGAGGTAGTTTGGGGCGCAGAGGTAAAAATCCATCCTATTCCAAGTTTGACGGCGAATATCTTAAAACTGATTACTTTAACGAGAAAAATGTTCAGGAAAAAATTTATAGAGCGGAATTTTTTTCTCTATTAGATGCATATATAGCGGGTTTTGTCGCAAGTAGTTTATTTATTTTCCCCTTCTTTGCAATTATATTAGAGGATAATCTTACTGTTCGCTCTCAAAAGAAGGTTTGGAGCCACGTTTCAACTTTGAGCTTGCTTCAATTCCTCTTCTCTTCGATGAAATAGGGTTAATGAGGAAAATTAAGAAATCGTCTCTGTATGATATTTTCAATGCTGTACGAGAGAGGTCAATAGATTTTTCCGATTGCCAGTTCATTGTTGATGGCGGTAATTTGATTCGTCATGTAGTATGGCCGAAGCAGCTTTATTCGTAATGATTACGGCCAAAAAGTGAATATAGTGTTTGACGGATATGCTGACAATGCCTGCAGTATGAAGAGCATCGAAAGACAGCAGCGACTTTTGAACCGCATTTCACCGGAAATTATTTTTAATGAGAACACGCCACTGACTGAAATGCAAAATAAAATGATAAACAATCTCACAAAAAGGAACGGTTTATTTCGCAATTGATTAAGAGATTTAAAAACGAGGGAATCAAAACAATTACTGCTGTAGACGACACTGACGTACTCATAGTTCAAACCGCCTTAAACAAATCTCATGAAAACGATACAGTGGTCATCCTCGTACAAGATATTGATCTTCTTGCATTGATTATCACTGTCACACCTGAAGATAAAAATATCCATTTCTTAAGAGAGGCTCAGAGAAAAATAAAAAATAAAGATTACAGTTCTAGTGACTTGCAGTCCTCGGAAGTTTTAAAAAGCTGTATGGAGAGAGTTTTGTTTGGCCACACGTTCAGTGGATGCCATAACACTTCGGCTTTCTTTGGTAAAAGAAAAGTGCAAACAGTGGAATGCGTTAATAAAATAAAAGATCTCGAAGAGGTCCGTATATTCAACAACCGTAGCTCAACGAAAAAAGAAATTACAAGTGCTAGAAAGCAATTCGCACTAGCAGTATACAAAGCCCCCAAAAAAGAGACATCTTTGAATCATCAAAGATTCATTATCTTCAATAAGTTAGTCGGCCAATCTAGTACTACCGGGATTCTACCAAGACTGCCACCAACATCCGAGGCATTACGTCAACATTTTTACAGAGTATTTCTCCAAATTCATGTTTGCCGAGGAGAAAACTTGGAACCAACGGAATGCAGAAAAGCAGAAAATAATATAAAATATTTCAGAGATGATATAAAGAAGTAAAATGTTCAAAACTTAGATAATTTTGGAGCAAAAATGTAAATATTTCTTTCCAGCAAGAGAAAAATTTTTGAAATGTTTAAAAAATGTTTTAAAAGCATTCGGGACGACTCCAACAAACTATTAATTAGTAGCAAAATTGATGATTAACCAACAAATATATTCTAGAATTTTGAACCGAAATATTTATTTATTTATTTTTATAAAGTTTTTAAAATATCTTTGGAAGGTTGAAGATTATTATTATTTTTTTATTTTCTGCTTTTTAGACCCCCTCTCCCCCAATAAAAACCGTCTTCTACTAATTTTTCTTTTACTTTTATTATATAAGGCCAGCGGCAGTGGCATATAGTTACGTCGAGGAATGTTCGTGTCCTGTTGGTTACGCTGGAAGTTTTTGTGAGGTAAATATGTTCTATTTAGTAGAAGATGCTTATTATACTCTTCGCAAAAACGAAGAGTATATTGTATTTGATAGGCACATTTCTAAAATCGTAAATATCGCTTGTAGAGAAAAAAATTTCATATCATTGTGTTAGTGAACGAATTCTGAACAACTTTCAAAATGTCCGTCTGTCCGTCCGTCACGTTTCTTGTAAGTACGATAACTCAAGAAAAAAAAGTACGATTGTACTGAAATTTGGACCGTAAATTAGTGTTAGCTAGTGGAAGAACCCTATTGTTGTTTAACAAAATCGATCGGTAAATAAAAATGTTATTAATGATTTAAATTTGAAAAAAAAAATTTTTTTGTTTTTTGTTTTTGTAATTGAATAGAAATCTGGTGAAATATCTAAATATTTATATATTTTACAAATATACATTTCATAATGTAATATGCAACCGTGAAAATATGATTTTAGCTCGTGTATTATAATGTAAAAATTTACATTTTTTTACGTGTAAGGTGGTGGCGTAGTTCTTACGCTTTTGACTCGGAATCCAAGGTTCCCGGGTTCGAAACCCAAATGGAGTATGGCATAGTTTTTTTTATTTTTACTTTATTTTACAGTATTTTACCAACTAAGTTCGTACTATAAAATTATAAATGTCTAAAACTAACATTATTTACAAAAAATTGCGAAGAGTATCCTATAGAATGTGTAACAGTTATATAAAAAGTTCAGTGAACACGCGAGGAGTACGTTTTTAGCTTGTTTATTATTAAGGGACCCCGAAAAGGCGAAAAATAAAAATATAATAATTGTAGGTGACCGCGGAAATCAGACGTTTTCAGATCATATCTACAGTCTAACTATCAATTATACATATAGCTATTACCGCTCTACGTGAGTTTCTATAGAATTAAATAAGTGTGACATCAAGACAGGAGGACAAAAATTTAATTTCAATAAAAATCATTAATAAGTACCTTTTTACAAGTATCTAAACAAGAAAAGTTACTTGCATCTCTATATCCCGAAGGTAATAAGTAATAAATTTTTAATAAGCTCCAAGCTATAAAGGGGTACAAAAATATTTCTTTCTGAACAAAATAAATGTTTTTTTATTCCCAAATTGGAAAAATTTTAAAAAACCCATTAATCTCTAGAAAGCATTATTTCTGTATATAAAAGTTATTTATATTTTTAGTAAGATAATTTTAGTTACCATGTCTACAGATGTATATAGTAATAGTATGCCTCTTTACTTTGTTGCCAAGTTTATGAGGCGATATCGCTACTTTACTGTAAGGAGGCATTTAATACCTATATACATCAAATGTTTAAAACAGCAGCGCCACCTGGTAAAAAATGTAGTGGGCTATGGTGTATGTTTATATATGTTTATAGGTATTTTCCGCCTCCAAAAAAAATGTCGTTAAATGCTTCTATCTCTCTATCTCTTCCTCTTTTGTCATAGTCTTATATGCGCACCAATAAAGCTGATAATTATTGATAACAATGAGTCATGAATTTACCAATTATCAAGACATTCGTGATGAAAACAACACAAAACGTCTCCGCCTCCGAAATCGGAGGCGAACTCGTAAAATCGGAGGCAAACACCACCTAACCGTATAACATTCGGAGGTATATAAGTACTAAATGCATGTGTGTATATATATATATGTATATATATATATATATATATATATATATATATATATATATATATATATATATATATATATATATATATATATATAAATCCCCCATTAATTGGACTATTAGCCCATTTGAATAAAAAGAAATTCAATATTTTTTATTGTTGCTGTACTCCACTATGTGGATGTGGAAGTAATACAAAATATGGAATTAAAATCAATAGGTTCAGTCAATACATGGAATTTAAATAATGCACATTGCTAATGGTATGAGTTTGCATTCTAAAAAAAATAGCATACTTATGTAAAATATCCTTAAATTTACTATAAAACCGCTGCCCAAGGAATCACTACTTCCACATCCAGATTCTCTATCCAAGTCACCCACAACGAAAAAACTTTGTATGTGAAAATAATTGTTTATGGAACTTTAATAATATAATATTTGAAATTCTCTACCCCAAAAACCCATAAAACGATACCCCACATCGGTAATGGGGTGGGGGTGGTGATAGGGGGCTGGTAGTGGGGGTGGATGAAGTAAAAAAATTATTTTGAGGTTTCTGGTTCCTCTACATGCACTAAATCGCATTTTTTTTTCATCCCCTTCAATAAGGAGGTGGGGGGGGGGGGTGGTAATGGGGGTGGCTAATGCCAAAAATTTTTTTGAGGCCTCAGCTTCTCTTGTATATACTAAATACCAATTTCATGGACTCTTACCTGCTTGATTTACCCATTTACCCCAAATTTACCCCAATTTACCCCCCAACCCTTCGACGGAACAAGATGAAAATATAATCTAGTTCTAGATCTCGTTAAAGTACATTTGTGTACCAAATTTCAAGTCAATATCTTAAACGGTTCCAGAGTAAACGTGCGCACAAAAAAAGGTTACAGACAGACCGACAGACAGACAGAAAATTGTTTTCGCTCAAACTTAAAATCTCGACGTTTCATGACATTTTAAGCCTATTTGGACAATAAAAATTTTTAAAAATTTTTTTGTCGTTACTAGAGTTCCACTGGACGTGGAAGTAATAATCATTGTATTAATTTAAAACTACTTTTTACTAGTTTAAATCGAAAAAGGATTATAAACTTTTTTATTCTTTGGCATTGCTCAATATTACATCTATATATATATATATATATATATATATATATATATATATATACATATATACCTTTTATAAAGTGGATACATTTAGTTAGATGTAATATTGAGCAATGCCAAAGAATAAAAAAGTTTTATAATCCTTTTTCGATTTAAACTAGTAAAAAGTAGTTTTCAAATTAATACAATGATTATTACTTCCACGTCCAGTGGAACTCTAGTAACGACAAAAAAATTTTTAAAAATTTTTATTGTCCAAATAGGCTTAAAATGTCATGAAACGTCGAGATTTTAAGTTTGAGCGAAAACAATTTTCTGTCTGTCTGTCGGTCTGTCTGTAACTTTTTTTTGTGCGCACGTTTACTCTGGAACCGTTTAAGATATTGACTTGAAATTTGGTACACAAATGTACTTTAACGAGATCTAGAACTAGATTATATTTTCATCTTGTTCCGTCGAAGGGTTGGGGGGTAAATTGGGGTAAATTTGGGGTAAATGGGTAAATCAAGCAGGTAAGAGTCCATGAAATTGGTATTTAGTATATACAAGAGAAGCTGAGGCCTCAAAAAAATTTTTGGCATTAGCCACCCCCATTACCACCCCCCCCCCACCTCCTTATTGAAGGGGATGAAAAAAAAATGCAATTTAGTGCATGTAGAGGAACCAGAAACCTCAAAATAATTTTTTTACTTCATCCACCCCCACTACCAGCCCCCTATCACCACCCCCACCCCATTACCGATGTGGGGTATCGTTTTATGGGTTTTTGGGGTAGAGAATTTCAAATATTATATTATTAAAGTTCCATAAACAATTATTTTCACATACAAAGTTTTTTCGTTGTGGGTGACTTGGATAGAGAATCTGGATGTGGAAGTAGTGACTCCTTGGGCAGCGGTTTTATAGTAAATTTAAGAATATTTTACATAAGTATGCTATTTTTTTTAGAATGCAAACTCATACCATTAGCAATGTGCATTATTTAAATTCCATGTATTGACTGAACCTATTGATTTTAATTCCATATTTTGTATTACTTCCACATCCACATAGTGGAGTACAGCAACAATAAAAAATATTGAATTTCTTTTTATTCAAATGGGCTAATAGTCCAATTAATGGGGGATTTATATATATATATATATATATATATATATATATATATATATATATACATATATATATACACACATGCATTTAGTACTTATATACCTCCGAATGTTATACGGTTAGGTGGTGTTTGCCTCCGATTTTACGAGTTCGCCTCCGATTTCGGAGGCGGAGACGTTTTGTGTTGTTTTCATCACGAATGTCTTGATAATTGGTAAATTCATGACTCATTGTTATCAATAATTATCAGCTTTATTGGTGCGCATATAAGACTATGACAAAAGAGGAAGAGATAGAGAGATAGAAGCATTTAACGACATTTTTTTTGGAGGCGGAAAATACCTATAAACATATATAAACATACACCATAGCCCACTACATTTTTTTACCAGGTGGCGCTGCTGTTTTAAACATTTGATGTATATAGGTATTAAATGCCTCCTTACAGTAAAGTAGCGATATCGCCTCATAAACTTGGCAACAAAGTAAAGAGGCATACTATTACTATATACATCTGTAGACATGGTAACTAAAATTATCTTACTAAAAATATAAATAACTTTTATATACAGAAATAATGCTTTCTAGAGATTAATGGGTTTTTTAAAATTTTTCCAATTTGGGAATAAAAAAACATTTATTTTGTTCAGAAAGAAATATTTTTGTACCCCTTTATAGCTTGGAGCTTATTAAAAATTTATTACTTATTACCTTCGGGATATAGAGATGCAAGTAACTTTTCTTGTTTAGATACTTGTAAAAAGGTACTTATTAATGATTTTTATTGAAATTAAATTTTTGTCCTCCTGTCTTGATGTCACACTTATTTAATTCTATAGAAATTCACGAAACCCTTCGACGGAACAAGATGAAAATATAATCTAGTTCTAGATCTCGTTAAAGTACATTTGTGTACCAAATTTCAAGTCAATATCTTAAACGGTTCCAGAGTAAACGTGCGCACAAAAAAAAGTTACAGACAGACCGACAGACAGACAGAAAATTGTTTTCGCTCAAACTTAAAATCTCGACGTTTCATGACATTTTAAGCCTATTTGGACAATAAAAATTTTTAAAAATTTTTTTGTCGTTACTAGAGTTCCACTGGACGTGGAAGTAATAATCATTGTATTAATTTAAAACTACTTTTTACTAGTTTAAATCGAAAAAGGATTATAAACTTTTTTATTCTTTGGCATTGCTCAATATTACATCTAACTAAATGTATCCACTTTATAATAGGTATATATATATATATATATATATATATATATATATATATATATATATATATATATATATATATATATATATATATATATATATATATATATATATATATATATATATATATATATATATATATATATATATATATATATATATATATATATATATATATATATATATATATATATATATATATATATATATATATATATATATATATATATATATATATATATATATATATATATATATATATATATATATATATATGTATATATATATACGTCCTGCTAATATTATTGAATCCTTTCACAATCCAACTCTGTTGCGTCCACTAGAAAACGTAGTGATAACCTTTACAGTGATGAGAATGTTGGTTGATAAGGTAGTTTTCGTATATATATATATATATATATATATATATATATATATATATATATATATATATATATATATATATATATGTATATATATATACGTCCTGCTAATATTATTGAATCCTTTCACAATCCAACTCTGTTGCGTCCACTAGAAAACGTAGTGATAACCTTTACAGTGATGAGAATGTTGGTTGATAAGGTAGTTTTCGTGTCAGTGCGTTCACTCAAATTTACAGGAATTCAACTTTTTATATTTGTTGTTTGTTCATTTCGTGCACATTACCAACTCCGTTCATATTCGGTACTATGTCAACTCAACTTGGCCGTATATTGTACATTATTGCGTCTGTGCGTTGTTGCCAAACTGAAATGCAAACAGTGGAAACACCCGTTCAATAATTATTAATGAGACTACGTAATAATTACTATTTAGACTAAATATCTTTCAAAATGCGAGAGTTACAAACCTTGCAATCAACTACTGAATCGATTTTTCCTGAAACAAGATCTGTAAAAACCACACCATGTACTTAATAATGATGACTTTTCATCACTCCTAAGTGGGAACAGTTTGCACATAATCAGAAAAAGGTTTAAATTATACTGGAGTCAAAGTAGGACTAAAAAATTCGCAATGTAAATTGTCTGGTCAGGGCAGTTTTTTGTTTTAACGTATTCAGGGGATCAACTTAAGTTCACAGTTCAGTTTTGCAGTTTCTGCGAGGTCAGCGCCGGCGTATTGTTTATTTAAACAATTTAATTTTTTAGACCGTGTTTCCATCGGCTTTCTTTGAATATCTCGAAATCTATAAGTGCTATGGAAAACAACAAAAAGAAGGAAAATGTTCGTTATGAGCTGTACAATAAAAATACATAAACTATAATTCGTACCAATTGTTATTATTACTTGAAAAAAAAATTGAATACTACAAAATTATGCGTCTCTAAATAAATCACTGTTCTTTCAAAAATAATGGATAACCAATGAAATTTTGGACCTTATTAAGTACGATCACCACTTAATATTTCAAATCAAAATGATCATTGAAACGGCTCAAGTATATAATTGTTGCTAAAACTTTGCACCCTTGTGAAATCCTGCCATCAAAACCAAGAAATGTGTAGATGGCTCAAATTGTAATTTTTTATAGATCACAAAGACATTTTTTCAAAATTTTAACCCCTTTTATTGAAGTTGTTTATAATTTTCGAAATTGTAGTTATAAACAAATTGAAATAACTCTCTGGTTTTTTTATGAAATCAAAAACGGTAAAATGAAAGTAGATTAAAAAAAAAACTTAAAAAAAAAGATTAATGCTCTACTTCTTGCATTTGGAGGTGAGATATGTTAGTTTTTACGTTTAGGTCACTTATAAATGAACAAATCGATATTTCTTATTAAAATTTGGACTATTAATTCTCTGTCTATTATTTTGTTTCTTCTACTGGAAAATAATCCAAAGCTACAATTGTTAAAAGTTACTGTATAGAGGCCCGAAAGTGGGGTCTTTATCGATTTTGTTAGAGATCCGAAAATCACCAAATGTATCTAAATGTTATATTATGTTTTTACAAACCTGACTTTAGTCGCTAGATAGCCAAGTGGGTAAGGCAAGTAGCGATTTTTATATATATAAATACATATTCCGGGGAGGTACATATCTGTACCCTTAATATTAATAAACTTGTTATTGCTTGCTTGCTTACTAGCGCTTTTTATTCAGGATGCGGACGTCTCGGGTTCAAATCCTGCTCTCGAAATATTTTTTTTATTGTTTCAGTGATATTAAAAGTTTTACAAAGCTGTATACAAGATGTTCAAGTTAGGTTGGTTTACCATTTTCGTGACACAAATTAAAAGTTATAAAAAATTGAAAATGTGCATTATGTTCTCAAAGCCGCTTTATTCGATGTTATTTAACAATTGGGTTGTTGCACTAAGTTAAAATTTTAATCGAATCTGTGTTTAACAATAACATTTCTTCATGAAAAGTCATTGGAAACATGTAAAAGTTGAAAATAAAGTCTTATTATATTACAATATCAATTTGAAAAATACATGCATTTAAAACGGAGGTGACAACATAATGGCAGTCTGCAGAGAAGTTAGTTATTAAACGATGAAAAAAGGATACGAGGTTATAAACTATTGATAGCGACAGAGAAAAAAAGAGAATAACGTCAATTGAATTTGACACTATATTTAATAAGTTTGTTCAAAAACCTCATACTATATGCACCAGTGCTCTTCAAGTTATGTATGGTCTCACTCGCTCTCCAACTATTATCTGCACTGGTGCAGTAGTTCAGACTGTGAACAAATCTAATGTCAATTCAATTCAAATAATACCACCAATTCACCGAAAAAACTTTTCTTCAGTGTTCCAGTAACGAATGGTGAACGTAAAAATGAATGGTTAACTGTTTTTCTAATAGTTATAATCAAAACTATAGCTGTAACGTACCTTGCTGTTTTTGCACCTCTAACCTTTGCAATGCTAAAACGATGATCTGTTTTTAAAAATTCGCTGACCATAAATATATCTATAGAAGGTAAAATATCAGAATTGGCTTTTTAAAATCCTGCCTCAGCCATTTTGAAAGAAAATAAATACCAAACGCTAAAAACTTCTAATTAAATGTCAAATTCAATTTTGAGGTTATTTTCTTTATTGTCAATAATGCCAACTTGTTCCTCTTCTTCTGTTCTGCATATAACTTCACATCTAACTGCCGTTTTCGTGATACATTCAGATAGTCGAACTTTAATAATTTTTTAAAATATGTTGCGCTTAGAATTTTTCTTTAAAATTAAATATATAACTAAATTAACACCTCCACTACCATATTTCACCATTCGTTAACAACCCAATTGTAGCTTTGGATTATCTTAAAATAGCAGGAACAAAATAATAAGCATTGAAGAATAACCAGCCCAAATTTCAAGAAGGAATATCGATCTGTTTATATATAAGTGACCTAAACGTTTACCGTTTTTGACTTCATAAAAAAAGTGGAGTGAATTTCGAAAACAATAAATAACTGCAACAATACGTCCTTAAAAGTAATAATTAATAAATTTTAAAAATTATTTAAAAATATATAGTCCTCATTTGCTTTTTGTTCTTTTGAAGTTGTTTTCAGTAATGATAAGATCTACAATGGGAGCATCAGGTTATGTGATAAGAGGTCTTGAAGATCCAGACCACTAGAGCTGTAGATAGTAGAGACAATGTAGGCTTAGACACGGGGACATTTGAAATATCAAAACTTATCACGCGTAGCGCTCAGGTGCCAAATTTTGAGTGTTAAAACCTTATCTCAAAATACGACCTACTTACAACAAAAAAACCGCTGCCCAAGGAATCACTACTTCCACATCCAGATTTTCTATCCAAGTCTAACAGCAAAAAAAATTGAAAATGGAAGTAATTGCTTATGAAACTTTAATAGTATAATTGAAATTGTCTACCCCAAAAACCCATAAAACGATATGCCACATCGGTAGTGGGGGTGGGGATGGTGGAAGGGGGTGGTAGTGGGGATGGATGAAGTAAAAACTATGTTTGAGGCCTTTGGTTCTTGTACACATACACTAAATCACAATTGTTCTTGTACACATACACTAAATCACAATTTTATTCTTTTCTCACCCCTTTAATAACGAGATTGGGGGTTGCTAATGCCAAAAAATTTTTTTGAGAATTAGCTTCTCTTATGTATTCTAAATACCAATTCTATGGACTCTTGCTTGATTTACCTATTTACCCCCATGTGCCCCAATTTACCCTCAACCCTTCAACGGAATAAGATCAAAATACAATCTAGTTCCAAATCTCGTTAAAATACATAAGTGCACCAAATTTCTTAAACGGTTCCAGAGTAATCGTGCGCACAAGAAAAACCGCTGCCCAAGGAATCACTACTTCCACATGCAGATTCTCTATCCAAGTCACTCACAACGAAAAAACTTTGTATGTGGAAATAATTGTTTATGGAACTTTAATAATATAATATTTGAAATCTTCTACCACAAAAACCCATAAAACGATACCCCACACCTCACATCGGTAGTGGGGTGGGGGTGGTGATGAGGGTAGTGGGGATGGATGAAGTAAAAAATATTTTGAAGTTTCTGGTTCTTGTTTATACACTAAATCACATTTTTTTCATCCTCTTTAATAATGGGGTGGGGGTGGTAATGGGGGTGGCTAATGCCAAAAATTTTTTTGAGACCTTAGCTTCTCTTGTATATACTAAAAACCAATTTTATGGATGCTTGATTTACCCATTTACCCTAAATTTACCCCCCAACCCTGGGAGAGAACAAGATGAAAATATAATCTAGTTCCAGATCTCGTTAAAGTACTTATGTGTACCAAATTTCAAGTCAATATCTTAAATGGTTCCAGAGTAAACGTGCGCACAAAAAAAGTTACAGACAGACCGACAAACAGATTTCTTTTTCGCTCAAACTTAAAATCTCAATGTTTCATGACATTTTTAAGCCCATTTGAACAATAAAAATTTTTTAAACTTTCATTGTCGTTACTATACTTCCACTGGATGTGGAAGTAAAAACGATGTTAAACAAGGAATCACTACTTCCACATCCAAGTCTCTTACACTCCACTATGTAGAAATAATTGTTTATGGAACTTTAATAGTGTAATATTTGAAATCATGTACCCCAAAAACCCATAAAATTGTTTGCCATATTGGTAATAGGGATGACAAATGGCATGACAAAGATATAAAAAATCGTCGGTGCCGTAAACTACTCGATAGAAGTAAAGCCTCTACTTCAAGCATTCTCTTCAAGGAAACCTACTAC
The DNA here is from genome assembly GCA_936432065.2 of Rutpela maculata. Taxonomy (NCBI): domain Eukaryota; kingdom Metazoa; phylum Arthropoda; class Insecta; order Coleoptera; family Cerambycidae; genus Rutpela; species Rutpela maculata. Next base: position 185,597,188 of record OW386285.2, read on the forward strand.
GCATCCACACTACTCAAGGTAACCCACTGTGCATCCAATTTACTCGAGGAAAGCCACTGCGCATTCATACTTCTTGAAGTAACCCACTGCGCATCCATCTTACTCGAGGAAACCCACTGCGCATCCATACCACTTGAGGTAACCTACTGCGCATCTATAGTACTCGAGAAAAGCCACTGCGCATCCATACTACTCGTGGTAACTCACTGCGCATCCATTGTACTCGACGAAAGCCACTGCGCATCCATACTACTTAAATTAACCCGCTGCGCATTCGTACTACTTGAGGTAACCTACTGCGATCTATAATACTCGAGAAAAGTCACTGCGCATCCAAAATACTCGAGGAAAGCCACTGCGCAACCATAATACTCGGGGAAACCTACTGCACATCCATACTAATCGAGCAAAGCCACTGCGCATCCATACTATTCGAAGTAACTTTAACAACATAATACCGTGTGTGTAGTCGCGGGCTAGCCTTTTAGAGTAGAATTACAACATCGCTGGTGCCAGATGGCTGAAATGAAATAACAGAGCTGGGATGTCCACCGATGGACGAATTTACGGCTGCCGGTGTTGTCAGATCTCTCGCGCTACGTGGATGTACATGCCTAATGGGAAATTACACGCACGGTATTTGAAATCGTCTACCCCAAAAACCTATGAAACGATATGCCACATCGGTAGTGGGGGTGGTGGTAGAGGGTTGGTAGTGGGGGTGACTGAAGTAAAAAAAAAATTGAGGCCTTGGGTTCTAAATTACAATTTAATTTTTTTCACCCCCTTTAACACAGAGGTGGGGGTAGTAATGGGAGTGGCTAATGCCAAAAAAATTTTTGAGGCCTTAACTTCTTTTATATATATACCTACTAAATATCAATTTTATGGACTCTTACCTGCTTGATTTACCTATTTACCCCCAACCCTTTAACGCAATAAGATGAAAATATAATCTAGTTCCAGATCTCGTTAAAATACATACGTGTACCAAATTTCAAGTCAATATCTTAAACGGTTCCAGAGTAATCGTGCGCACAAAAGAAGTTACAGACAGACAGAAATTTTTTTGCTCAAACTTAAAATCTCGACGTTTCATGACATTCTAAGCCTATATGAGCAATAAAAATTTAAAAAAATTTTTTTGTCGTTACTATACTTCCACTGGATGTGGAAGTAATCTCATAATGCGTATTTCCATAAACACTATAGAAACACTCGGTGCACACATTTCGCCAACCAAGTTAGCATCACTTCGAGACGAAGTTCAATTTTAATCTTCTCCAGATGATGCCAACTTGATAGGTGAAACGTGCGTTTGTGGAAGAAGAAAACTATCAATTTAAAATTTTCGTGCCATGTGCAATGTGCCATTTCTATTGCGAAACTATAGATAGTATTCCTAAATGGAACTTATATACAGACACAATTTTCTAAAACATTACGGAAGAATGCATAAAAAATAATTTAAATAAATTCCCAATTTGCAATAAAGAGTCAATAGTTGAACATAAAAAAAAACTATTCGGACGCAACAATTCACCACCACGGAGTAATATGTCTATATTTATCTTAATTCAATATTTACAATATAATCAAATCAGCATTTCTAAAAATAAATCAATGATAACGCTCACTTGCGACGTTGCCAATAGCCGGTCGCAATAATATTTGTGAAATATACAGATAACATACGGATCCGTATATATTTGGTACGCCTCTACAGGAATTCCTTTGAACTAAAATTATACATTTTTTTATATGGTGGTAATATTACTGCGTCCACTCAAATTTTAAAGATCTGGATATATCTTCGGAATCCGTGTAGATGGCGTGGAGTTTCGCCGGGAACCAGGATGGGTCTTAGAGTTACGCATAATTGTCATAATATCAGCTTTAATAGATCGCGGGAAATACGAAAAACAACGTATGGATTTGCTGCGTCCGACATACGGACGCAATAACACGATGGACGTAATAATAAATGTAATTGGTTAGCAAACCGTATATATATATATATATATATATATATATATATATATATATATATATATATATATATATATATTGATATGTTTTCTGGGTACTAAAGAAAGAGAAAGAAATTTGTTAATTTAATTTTTATTGAATTTTTATCTGGAAAGCAGAAATTTTTATATTCGGCGCCACTGCTTCCTAGTTTCCCAGCAAACACACATTTATTAGCATGAGTTACCAATAGGTGTCACTCTATCTCAGTGCAGATTCTTTAGCTCAATTTAATAAAAGGCAAATTAAAATCATAGATCAAAAAATAACAATTTTATTTAAGAAAAGTAGATCAGATTAATTTACAAAATTTTAATTTAGTTGAACCTTGGCCTTGGGTTTCTTATATTTAAGAAACAAAATTCTGCCCTTTTATTTTAATTACAAATACTTATTCTAAGAAAATGAAAGAAATCTTTGCTTTATTTAATATCGATAAAACAGGTACCTGTATGCGACGTGACGTCCTGATACGAATCACTGATTTGTTGCACTACACTGTTGTGATCCTGGTTACCTGCAAACTCCCTCGATTTCTCGTGCCGTGCCTTTGTGGTAATTTTGTTCCTTGTAAAATTTGTTCAATTTGATGTGCCTTGGACGACTTTGATGCTAAAATATTGGATTAATACCGTATGGCTTACTTAAAAATCCGGTAAGTCAAATTTGACAAACAGCTGACATTAAGGTTATATTTCGATGATAATTATTTTGTTTTTTAAACCTTGCAACATTGGTTCCTCTTACTTCTCAACTTATTAATGTTTGATTTACATACTTTTCTTCATCTGAATTTGAATTTTCTTTACTATTTGTAATAATTTCTGGACTCAATTTTGAAAATAACTCTCTTCTTTTCATTACAAAATCAACAACAAATAACAAACTTTTCATGGAAACGTTCCTTGTTTCTTGAAAACTTTGTTAATTAATGACTTTTTTCTGAAATTAGATAACTAGACCTGTCAAAATTTCATAAATTTTATTTGGTTATGAATTTAAATTTTTTCTTTTAGACCTTTTCTGTCTGTTTTACTGTTTGAAACAGATTCCTTATTTAATTCTGATTCTTTCAGTATCCCTTTTATTTCTCTAGGCTTTATATTTAAGTAGTTCCAAAACGTTGCATGATTTTCACATAATTTCTATTTTAAACAATTTACACTAGATTTGATGCATGATTTACCTTTCTTAATCTTCTTACTAACTAGCTCTCTTAATTCTAATTAACAAATTTACTTTTCAGTATGAATAAATGCTAACTTTATAACTTTTATTTTTCAGAACTCGTAGTCAATGTTTCTTCAGTCCTTGAAGTAGTGTCCTTTCACCTACCGAACTGAAAATCATTTTGAAATGTTCTTTGCAGTGTTTTCTTTCAACTGCCTGCATAATAAATAGGAAAATAATGTTTTTAACAATCTAATATTTAAATAACCAGTGACAGCACACAAATTATGGTTACTGATGGTCAACACTGAAACTTTAAACTACAATTAACATATGGAATTCAGGGATGTATGTCTCAAGTTTAATCTAAGGTAATAGTCTTTGATTTTAAATGTTTATGATTTAAACCCGAGCACTAATTTTCGAGAAATCTTAGATTTAAGTTTTATTTGTGCTCCTTTTCTTTTTAAAGAGTCTTTATGTACACTATAGAATGTTTATTCAGTTTGTTTGTGAATTTTCACTTCCTTTTATGTTTTTTGTCACCTATATTGTTTAATATTTTAGTTTTAAATTATTTTCTTGCTTTAATTTGAAGTTTTAAATTTTCAGATGTGGAAATTTACATTTCCTATTTTGTGGAAGTTTTTCCAGTTTGATGAGCTCCGGATCAACCTATGATTGTCTATTAGCCAGAAACACTCTAACGATGGATTCCTGATATGATTTTTCCACCTTTGGTTTTGTATTTAAGAAGTCTAGCTTCTGAAGATAAAGTGAGATTTGACAAATTTTTAAACCTACTTATTTTAAAATTTAAGCATTTTACAATTGTTACTATTTAATCTCTGTCTTTCAATTTAAATTTGTTTACTGATAGTATGTTTACTATCGATAATTCATGTTAGTTTTAAAGTTTTTACTTTGTAATCATTGAATTCTATGACGCAGAAACTGCAAACAGTGGCGTAGATTATTTATTTTGATAATGAAACTTATTGTCTCTCTCATGAGTCAAGATATCATATCAATATATATATATATATATATATATATATATATATATATATATATATATATATATTGTGACGTGTTTCCACCCTTAGGAAACCACCCTCGCAAAATCCGTGGGTTCCAAAAATTATAACAAGAGATGTCCACTGACACACTTTATTAAATATTTACTGGATACTTCACAATACTATTATTAATTTAAATACACTTTATTGACTAAAATCACAATGTTTATCACTTTGTTTATCTTTGAAGTCTTAACCTCACTTTCTATACTTTCTGAACTTTCTCGCTGAGAATGCGGTCGGTCTTTTATACCTAAAAATGACAGATCTCGATTTTTCTGTGATGACGCCACCATTCTCTAGATAATTCCAGATGTCACCAGAACTAACTTCTGGTAGGTTTCTCAAGTAGGTGCAAATACTACTACTTTTTAGTAACCAACATAACCTTAAATTTTGAGGGGTTGCAACATATTACAATATATATATATATATATATATATATATATATATATATATATATATATATATATATATATATATATATATATATATATATATATATATATATATATATATATATATATATATATATATATATATATATATATATATGCATTTACACTTGCATTTGCAAAGGAGTTAGAACGTTATGCCCATGGAGACTTGATTAAAGGAACATCATACTAGAATTTGAGCGAAATTGACCGAGAACCAATCCCATTGCCGAAATATGTGAGATTCCATAGTATTTCATTTAAACACTCAGGTACATGTAAACTGTAAAGGAGCTTACACTTAAATGCAAGTGTAAATGCAAATATAAATGTGTTAGTATGCTATTGTGACTATTTCCACTTACTACTAACAATACATTGCATTTAATTACCTCTTGACACATTTCAAAGAGCTTAAAACGTAGTTTTCACTCTATGAGATTCCAGCATCTTCTAAGGTTTGTGTAGCTTAAAGGAAAGGAGTTAGAAGGTTATGCCCATGGATACTTTTGTTAAGCAAGGTTAAAGGAATATCATACTAAAATTTTAGCGAACCAATTTCCATTGCCACCTTCTGGTTCTTTTCTTACAAAATTTACAATTTTTATGTGCAACAGAAATACATCGTAACGCTGGCCAAAAAATCTCTGTGGATGTAATCAAAAATTGGTTAAGAAGAGCCAAGGAGAGGCAAAACTTGAGGAAAGATAGAATAGGATATAATATATTAGATATTGATAATATAATGGAACTGGTGTACAAATAATTTAACTTTTTTTACATTTTATCATATATCTAACAACAACAACATCTAATCAACTGTAAAAAATATTGCAGTTATTTGAATTGTGTTTGTTTTATAAATACATAAAATTTATTAAATCTATTTATCCACCTATTTACTTTTATAAAGTGACCGCCAAGAAGTCCGTACCAAATGGAAAACTGTTATTGACTTTCTGAAAAATTTTATTTTTCATAAAAGTTAGTGCGTGTTCTCAAACGAAAAAGGGACTGCACAAATGTGTGTTAGTAGTGGCGCTTAGGACGGACAATTATTTTTTTTTAAATTGTCTCGAGAGCAAACTGCCTTTATCTTTAAGATATCGAAAAACGTTATTTAAGGAAGTTGCTTATAATGCGAAGTTATATCCAGATATAAAATTTGGAAGTTCTATTTGCAAAATAAATATTTTTAACTTTTGTAAGCATAATTCCTGAACTATATTTTTGAATATTTTTTTGTTATTAAGAATTCTCTCTGTTTAATAGTTTCAGCCTAAGTAATGGATTGGAATAAAGTTTGAAGAACTTTTGGCAGTACTTTTTTGACCAAATAAATATTTTGGGAAAAAATGCTGAATTTCTTGGGGTATAGAGTTGTTCTCTTTTTCCAATGTTAACTTTTTCCAGATCTTTTAATTCAAATAGCTTAAAAAGAGTTTCATTGTCACGGAAATTTTCATTCGTAAATTCCCGTTATAATATTTTTTCCCCACATCACCTGGTCTATTATAAATTCGACCGCATTTAGACTCTTATCGATTTACCATGTTTAAAACAATCCCGCGACGATGTCATTTTCCTCACCGGGGCGGACATGCGTATGGAGGACCAGGCAACGGCTGGATATTCACGGTCGCGAGAGAATGGGATTTGGGTTTATGACATCAGCTGGGTAAGTCGATCCGCCATTTTTATTGAAATTTCTAGACTTATTTAACAAATCCTTTTGTCATTTAATTAAATATTAGAATCAAGTTTCAGATTGTTAAAGGATTAGTGTATTGATACACGTATTTTTGGGTATTTAAGGATTTTGTTTGTTTCTGGGCAAATTTGAAAAGGCACATGGGAATGTGACCTGTGATTCGGGGACATCGCAGGCACATGTTTGGCTAATCGTAGCGAATAAAAATTGTTCGAGGGCCTGAACTAGGCTGTGAAATTATTGTGAATAGATCGTCTCGTGGTTTTATTTTCTAGGGCAAAGTGTGGTGCTGAAAGGGAACCTCGGAAACTTGGCCATCGATACTCGAAGATTCCAGGTAAGACTTTATACTGCAAGTAGCTCATCGAGCCATTCTACGGAGAATTTACCCAAGATGAGTGAATCTTTTTTTCTTTAATTAGATTAACCTATGGTTACCTTTGTAAAGGTGTTCACTATCTTGCGGGTTTATTTCGTGACTGCTGGCAGTGGTCTGAAAAGTTTCTGAGCCTCCCTATCCAGCATCATTGTTTAAATTTTTATTAATTGCTGTGCCTTGTGTAGAAAATAGTCATTGAATTTTGTCTAGTAATTTAGTAGAGTATAATCTAGAAATTTTCATAATAGCACGGACGATCCCGTACTGCTGAGTCTACGTGTTCCTATTAGGTTATTTACTTGGCCACTCTGTTTTTTTTTTCGGGTAATTTTAGGCCTAAGTAAAATTTTTAGATTTAATATTTTTTTAAGTACCTACTGTAGAGTAAAGTTCGTATGTCATAGAAAAGTTGTAGCGTATCGTGTGGTTTTCTATTTTATTAAATATTTAAATATCGTGTGTTCTTGCCCAGTGTTTTATTTTTAATGTATATTTCGTTATAACCCTGCACCAATTTTAAATCTTTGTCATAGTGAGTATATTTTAAATCTTTGTCATAGTGAGTCTATTTTTTAGTCATTTACTAAATTTTGCTAGCAGAGGTTTTTGTCATTACATCAATTTATTCCGGTAGTAAACTTACAATTTCTATTTTGACCCATTTAAAAAACCGCTGCCCAAGGAATCACTACTTCCACATCCAGATTTTTTATCTAAGTCACTCACAACGAAAAAATTTTGTATGTGGAAATAATTGTTTATGGAACTTTAATAATATAATATTACCACAAAAACTCATAAAACGATACCCCACATCGGTAGCGGGGTGGGAGTGGTGATAGGGGGTGGTAGTGGGGGTGGAAGAAGTAGAAAAACATTTTGAGGTTTCTGGTTCTTTTACACACCCTAAATCACAATTTTTTTTATCCCCTTTAATAATGAGGGGGGGGTGGCTAATGCCAAAATTTTTTTTGAGACCTCAGCTTCTCTTGTATATACTAAATACCAATTTTATGGACTCTTACCTGCTTGATTTAGGTAAATCAAGCAGGTAAGAGTCGATAAAATTGGTATTTAGTATATACAAGAGAAGCTGAGGTCTCAAAAAAAATTGGTAAATTTGGGGAAAATAGGTATTTTCCCCAAATTTACCCCAATTTACCCCCCAACTCTTCGACGGAACAAGATGAAAATATAATCTAGTTCTAGATCTCATTAAAGTACATATGTGTACCAAATTTCAAGTCAATATCTCAAACGGCTCCAGAGTAAACGTGCGCACAAAAAAAGTTACAGACGGACCGACAGACAGAAATTTTTTTTTCGCTCAAACTTAAAATCTCGACGTTTCGTGACATTCTAAGCCTATTTGAACAATAAAAATTTTTTAAAATTTTTTTGTCGTTACTATACTTCCACTGGACGTGGAAGTAATTGGGATATTTTTGTGAGTCAGATAACTTTAAAATTTTAAGTGTAGATTAAATTTTGTAATAAATTAGCGATCAATTTTATTAAGGGTGTGCAGAGGTAATTAAGTAAATTTGTCTGTAGATTTTAGCCTCTTGCCTAGTCATTTACGTAACAAAATTTCATTTTATCATTATTTTTTTTCTTTATCAACTTGTCCCTTACATTTCCCATTTTTTGTATGTAAATCCCTGGACCACTCAACATCGAGAAGAAGCACAGGATAGGAATCTGTCATTAGCTGGACCATATTGACAACGTGACGTTGGCCTTGTTACATCTTAAACAAGGACGAGCTACAACTATAGATTGTGGATCCAGGCTCTGATAGGTCCTTGACTCTCGACTACGTCACCGTCTCTTCGTGAACGTCCAAAAGTTACGTAAGGCACCTATTCCTGTAGCTGACATTTCTATTATTGATCAGAAGATAATAATTGTGTAAACCAGTTGATCACTTTCAGTAGGATTAATTTTCACTAATTCTAACCAAATTTTCTATTATATACATTTTAAATTGTTTTTATATTTAACATCAGTACATTTAATTCATGTAAAGAAATTGTATTGTTCTTTTACTAAACACTCATTATATTGTTTTTTTTTTGAAAATTTTGAGTTTGATTGTTTTGTTGGTGGTGTTGAATACGCTGGCGCTCAAAAATTAAGTTTTTGACAGTCAGGTAAAAATTGTTTTCTAACTTGAACTCAGGGCCGGGCCCAAGGGGGGGTAGGGTCGGGAGCCCCCCCCAAAGTTCGGGCAGTTGGTTCCAAACGCGGTTGGCGTTCGCAAAATCTAACTAATCATTACATACAAAATATATAATTTGAATTTTACACTAACTGCCACAATCGCGAAATTAACACAATAATAATTATTAAGCGATTAGCAACCCAGAAAATATTTTATTTTATCAGTAGTGTGTTTGTTTATCAGTAGTGTGTTTTCCATTGAAGCTAGGGAAGCAAAGCTTCCCTTACACGACACGGAATCCCCATTTTTAATATTAATTTATTATACATAAATTCATTTATTAAAAATACTAGAACTAGCAATGATTTTTAAATAGAATCTATATGTTTCTACTACTGATCTAATATAATATTATCAGGTCTACATATCCATTAGTTTTGTTTGGTAGTGTGATATTAGACAACAAAGTCTAACTTGGTATTTACGGAACTTTTTCCTGTTTCCACCTATTGTAATAATTTTTTATTGTATTGACGACTTTGGTCAATCATTTCGATGTGTCCCGCACCACGTTACTGTATGGTCTTTTGGACAATAAAGTTTATTATTATTATTATTATTATTATTTTTCTTTACTTTACTTAGGCTAATTTTTTTTTCATTTTTAATATGATCAAAGACCTATTCTTATTTTTTTATTTTATTAAATCAAGGATTTTTTAAATTTCTTTTAAGTAGTAAGTATTTGGTTTAGCTACATGATGATCCAACAATGATCGAACAAGGCCATTTTTCAAACGATACAAATGTTTATGTCGAAAACCAAAAAAGCCATTCGATTTATTTTTTTTCGCAGAAACCAAAAATTATCATAAACGAAAACAAATAAATTGAAAACAAAAGAATTATGACACAAAAATACAGGGTTTGGGCTCATATGGAAAACCTGAGAAGTGTGGAAAATTCAGGGAATTTTAAAAATCCTAAGAAAATCATGGAAATCTCAGTGAATTTTAAATATTTCGCAAAAATCATGGAATTTTGAGTCACAATATGAAAAACAATAAACTACTTACGAGTTGTTACTGTTATTATACTCTTCGCAAATACGAAAACGAAGAGTATATTGCATTTGATCGGCACATTTCTAAAACTGTAAATATCGCCGGCAGACAAAAAAATTTCATAACATTGTGTTAGTAAACAAATTCTGAACAACTTTCAAAATGTCCGTCTGTCTGTCCGTCCGTCACGTTTCTTGTAAGCACGATAACTCAAGAAAGAAAAATCCGATTGTACTGAAATTTGGACAGTAAGTTAGTGTTAGCTAGAGGAAGAACCCCATTGTTTTTGAACAAAATCGATCAGTAAAAAAAATGTTATTAATGATTAAAATTTGAAATTTTTATTTTTTTATTTTTATGTTTTTGTAATTGAATGGAAATCCGGTGAAATGATATTTCATTTTAATATTTAAATATTTATATATTCTACAAATATACATTTCATAATGTAATATACAACAGTGGAAATATGATTTTAGCTCGTCTCTTATAATGTAAAAATTGATGTTTTTTTACGTGTTAAGTGGTGGTGTAGTTCTTACGCTTTTGACTCGGAATCCAAGGGCCCTGGGTTCGAAACCCAAATGGGGTACCGTATAGTTTTTTTTTAATTTTTACTTTATTTTACATTGAGTCTTTTACCAACTAAGTTAGTACTATAAAATTAAAAATGTCTAAAACTGACATTATTTACAAACAACTGCGAAGAGTATCCTATAGAATGTGTAACAATTATATAAAAAGTTCAGTGAACAGGCGAAGAGTACGTTTCTAGCTTGTTTTAAATTATTTTTAAATTGGAACCTTCTATTCATTCGCTGACGATTTTATGAAACAAATTATTTTTTTTTATAAAATCGAAAATTAAAGTAAAAATCACCTTTACCATATTAATAATTATTATTATTTGTCATTGAAAAACATTTTTTTTGTCATTTAAAGCCTGGAAAATTCAGGGATTTTTTTCAGCTATGTGAAGTCTGAACCATGAAATAGCATATTTTATATTCGTTTTTTTTATTACAACTTTTGGATTCAGCGGAAAAAATACATCAAATGGTAATTTTGGTTTTTGTTATAAACGTTTCTATCGCCGGAAAAATGTCCTTGTTCCGTCTTTGGTTGGGGCACCCTGTACATTGTACATAGTAAATTTGAATTCGATTTAAATTTTTTAGTTTTAGTAGCTTTTCCCATATAAAGTTTTTATTTTATTGAAATTATGCAATGTAAAGGTATATGAGTTGGCTTTTTTTTCATCTTCTCCCCCCCCAAAGTAGGCCCTGCTTGAACTGCGACTCAACCACTGAGCTTAGCTGGTTGCTAATATACACTTGTTTTTGTTCTTCAGCCGCCGACTGGGGACAAAGTAGCTGTTACAAAATCGACGCCCAACGTGTTGCTTCGAAAAACTCTGATTTACTGAATTATTAATATACAGGGTGAATAATTTTTTTGGCACTTTAACATCAATTTTTATTTCTGATTATCATTAACCAACAAATATTCATGTAAGTTCAAGGAACGAAATAATCAGTTGTTCTGACCAAAAGAAATTTCTGCGTACAATATTTTATGACAAAATTTATTGCTGCGGGTGTATTAAATTTATTTATTTGAGGCTTTGTTGATAAGTGTTTTACTGAAATATTATTCTTTTGCTGACACCAATACTTAATAATTTTACTGTACTATTGTTGCATATTGTTACCGTCGCCATATTGGTTGTGTTACTTATCTTGCGAATTTTGTCTAGCATTGCCTGGCCTTTGAGCGCATTTTTTTTCCTTTTGGAGCGCAACCAGATTGACTTGAAATTTAACATTACATGGTAAATATTATAGAATTAGCGTAATTTCGGTATATAATTTTATTACATACGTTATCGTAAAGTTTACCGCCTTATAACTTTCTGTTTAATTTTGCCAACTTGTAAATCCAAAATGGAGCCTAATCATTTAAAAATAAAAGAAATCACTTATGACTTACTGATTAGAAATATCGAACCCTCCGGGGAAATCGATAGAAAAAGGAAAACTTTAAGGGGGGTTTTGCATCAAGCAGATGCTAATCGAAGCTTTAGTACGGGACCATTGTAAATCCATTGGATCATCAGTCAGATGTAACGGAGATCAAGGAGACAATAAATGATCTAAGGTTGCCATTAATAATTTTTCGGGTACAACAGCTGATGCAGCTTATAAAAGAATTTCCTCTGGATTAAACCACATCTCAGATAGAGTACAACGTTTAAAGGCTGGCAGTGAAATTGTGGAAAATGCTAAAAAGGCATTACAGCTCGAAGTTTTGGATTTAGAAGCGGACATAGCCTTGAAAATGACTTCTCCTGCGGCTACCTCTTTTCCTAGTCATGTAGTCACTTCGGCTTCTGTGGTGGAACTGAATCGGTTTCCGGTTAAATATGTCGCCCCGTATAAATGGAACCTTCAGTTTAGTGGTTCTAGCCAGGAATCAGTAAATTCTTTTTTGGAAAAGGTGGAAATATTACGCGAAGCTCGTGGGGTTACCAAGTCTGAGTTATTTTTGTCGGCTTATGATCTGTTCAAGGACGATGCGTGGACGTGGTATTGCAATAATAAAAGTAAGTTCGGAGATTGGGATATATTGGTTGCAAAATTAAGAAGTGATTTTCTTCCGTACTTTTACCAAGACGACCTTTGGCAAGAAATTAATAATCGTACTCAAGGACCCAACGAACGGGTTACCATTTTTATCGCGTCAATGGGAAATCTTTTTAACAGACTATCGGATAAACCCAATGAACTTACTAAGGTGAACAAAATTCGTAGAAATTTGTTGCCCTACTATGTTAAACGTTTGGCCTTAGAACAACCAAAAACTGTCTCTGAATTGTCAGAGCTATGTAAGCGTTTAGAAGAGGCGCGTATTCGGTCAGACCGATATAAACAACCCCCTTCGGATAATACTGGTTTATTAGAACCGTAGTTAAATTACACTTCCCCTCCTTCCGTCTCTACAGTTAATAGAAATGTCTCTAATAATTTTAACAAAAGTCAAAGTATGTCCCGTAATGTTAACACAAGTCAAAGTGTTTCTCGTAATTTTAATAACACTAGTAAGTTTAATACTACTCGAAGAAATTTCTCTTCGAATATTGCTGCAGTTGGAGCTGTAATCAGGTTGGCCATACCTTTAATGCTTGTCAACAGGGAAAAATATTTTCTGTTATGGTTGCGGCTATAAAAACGTTGTAAAGTCTAATTGTGCTCGTTGCAATTCAAAAAACGTATTTCCTGGTGGCGAAAACCTGAACGCCGTCACCGTGACCCAAAGTTCAGAACCAGTGGCCTCCACTTCGCGAGACACAAGCTCCAACCAAGCCAAAGGCGAGGGCAAAGGCAAAGGAAAGGGAAAAATTTCGACAAAGTAAAAATAAAAACTTCACAGTTAGAGTGGGACACAGTTGGGTGAACACTGTTAAAAACTTTTATTGTTCTAGCAAACGTGTAAACAGTATGGACCCAGTTTTTGTGAGAAAACCTCACGATTCCCGTCCCTATATCGATATACAAATTTTAGATAATTCAATTCGTGCTTTAGTTGACAGCGGTAGCAATTCGTCAATATTGGCGTGAACTTATTAACAAAATTAAGTATTTTTGTATCTCCCGATCAGCGTTTACGTGTTACGACGGCAGATGGAAAAAATCAGAACGTGTTTGGTTACGTAAAACTTCCGGTTACCCTTGGTAACGTTTCAAAAACTTTGAAAATATTAGTCATACCTTCTATAACGCATACTTTAATTTTGGGAGTAGATTTTCTAGATATTTTTAAACTTAATCTTGATTTTTGTAATTTAACATATACTGCTCAAACATCAACGTTGTGTACAGTCAATACTATACAGCCTTTGTCAAATCTCACCTCGAGTGAAAAGTTGCAGTTGCAAGAAGTTATTAATTTATTTGAGACTATCGCTTCAAGTGATAGGTTGGGCGGACACATTTACTCACTCATTCTATAGACACTGGAAACAGTAAACCGATTAAGCAACGACAATATCCATTGTCTCCTGCTAGGCAGAAACATCTTAATAAAGAAATTGATGAAATGTTGCGTCTCAAAATTATTCAACAATCTCAGTCACCTTGGTGTAGTCCCTTATGGCTAGCACCTAAAAAGGATCTGGGTGAATATCGTGTCGGTTTTGGTGGCAGAAAATTAAATCAAGTTACGATTGATGACGCCTATCCCATGCCGTTAATTGACAATATATTGAGTAAATTAAAGAATGCCCGTTATCTTAGCTCTATAGATTTGCGTCATGCGTTTAACCAAATACATCTGGATCCCGCTTCTCGCCCTAAGACCGCATTTGCAGTCCTGGGGAGAGGACTTTTTGAATATGTAGTAATGCCTTTTGGTCTCTCAAATAGCCCAAAAACCATGGTTAGGCTGATGGGCCAAGTAATTGATCCTTCATTAGAGCCTTTTGCATTTGTGTATTTAGATGACATTATTGTCGCCACGCCAGATTTTGCCACTCATATCGACGTATTGAGAAAAGTTTTTGATCGGCTCAAGTTCGCTAACATGACAATTAACTTGAAATGAATTTTGTCGTTCTTCGCTTACGTATCTAGGTTATGTGGTTGGTGGTGAAGGCCTACGTACAGACCCTTCAAAAGTTGAGGCTATCGTTAATTATCCGGTTCCTAAAACCACTACAGAAACTAAATGGTTAATTGGACTTGTCGGTTGGTACCGCAGGTTTATTAAAGATTTTTCCTCTCTTTGTGCACCCTTGACCGATTTAATTCATGGTAGGAAAAAGGGTCAAGCTATTTCGTGGACTCTAGAAGCTGATAAAGCTTTTCAGGAAATCAAACATCGGTTAACAACTGCTCCTATCTTAGCTAGCCCCGATTTCTCTAAGCAGTTTGTTATTTAATGTGATGCGTCCAACACATCCGTTGGATTTATCTTATACCAAGAATGTGATGGTGTCGAGCATCATATTGCCTATGGTAGTAAAATGTTAAACAAATGTCAACATAAGTACACTACAAGTGAAAAAGAATTACTCGCATGCCTTCAGGAATAGAGACCTATCGGAAATTTATTGAGGGTACTCACTTTAAGGTCGAAACCGATCATGCATCGTTGATCTGGCTTCATAATCTCTCGAACCCTTCCGGTCGCTTGGCCAAATGGGCTGTTTTAGAAATATCAACTTTTAAACGGGACAAATGGTATATTAATAAGCTTAAAATAATAAAAGAAAAGCCTGAGTCTTACCCCGCTTTTCGTGCGGAGAACGACATTCTTTACAAACATGTTTTTCATCATCAACCGGAAATTAATAATTTGTCAAATTGGAAAATTGTTTTGCCTACCGCTAATCGTAAAGAAATCTTTAAGTTATATCATGATGACGAAACTGCAGGTCACTTTGGCGTTTCTAAAACATATTTTCGTATTTTGGAACTTTACTACTGGCCCGGTCTTCGTAGAGACGTTTATCGTTATGTTAGGAAATGTGGTGTTTGTGCGGCTAGTAAAAGCCCAAATGTATCTAGAGCTGGTTTGATGGGTTCTTATCGAAACATTAATTTTCCGTTTCAACTTATTTCCGCAGATTTACTAGGTCCATATCCCCGTTCGAGTAACGGAAATCGCTATGTATTAGTGGTAGTAGACTGGTTTACGAAATATGCCTTAGTTCACCCTATGCCAAAATCCACGTCCAGTAGTATCATTAAGTTTTTAGAAAATCAAGTTTTCCTTATTTATGGATGTTCGCAGATTTTCTGTTGTGACAATGGAAGTCAGTTTACTAGTAAACAATTTCAAACTTTCATGACAAGTTATAAGGTCCAAAAGGTCTTTTTCAACACACTATATCACCCTCAAATAAATCATTGGGAAAGAATAAATAAAATAATTGTAACTATCCTTAGATCATATATTCATGGTAACCACAAAAAGTGGGATGCTTCTATTTTTAAAGTTGCCCAGGCTACAAGATTAGCTAGACATGAGGTCACGGGTTACTCTCCTACATTTTTAAACTTTGGTAGAAATATTCCATTAACTGGGGATTATTATGGTAAAATATCTGAAAACGCAGATAATGTGATACCGATTAGTGAAAAAAATCAATTAATTGATGATCTACAGGAATTGCCAGAATTGTATGTCGATGTACGTTCACGTTTGTATGAGGCGTACCTTCGTAATGCTAAGCAATATAATTTAAGAAAACGTGCAGTTAAATTTCATGTGGGTGATAGTGTGGAAGAAAAATTATACGTTATTTAGTATAGCTAAAAATTATTCCACAAAATTGGCTGCTAAATATGTCCCTTGTATTGTCGATAAAGTAATTTCAAATTTAGTTTATAACCTTAATGATACTGATGGCAATGACGTAGGAAACTGGCATGTTAGGGATCTTAAACCAGACTATACCAACTTGGACGATGAGCCAGGTGAATGTAATTCTGAAATTCCCAATTAATTATCTTTTAGTATTTATCTTTATCTTTTCTCATTTATCTTTGTCTTTATCATTTTTTCCGGCTGGATATCTTTTATCCAAGGGTTGTAGGGTGGGCCACTTTTGCTGGTTGCATGCATCTCCGACGTTTGCAATTAGGCAATTGAGGTCAACCAAGCGTGCGAAATTACCTTTTCCTTTTTGTCTCAGAGAGTGATACATTTGTTTACCTAATTTGAATTTGTTAGGCAAAGGACTCATTTATTCCCTTTTGTGGTTCCTAGTTTTTTTGCTGTTCGATGCGTATACTAGGTGAACTACATTCTGGTGTGGATGCACTAGGGAACATTTTCTTTTGTGGTTCCTAGATTTTTTGCTGTTCGATGCGTGTTCTAGGTGAACTATATTCTGGTGTAGTTGCACTAGAGAATGTATTATCGGAGACACTGTCTGAGTATGGGTACATTTCTATGATCTGATGACGTTTTGATAGTTTTTTCTTGCGCTTGGGAGATTTCAATATTATGACATAACAACGTCATTCATTCATTTTTCCGGCTGAGTCTAAATATCTTTCCTTCTCTTTTCTTAGACTCGAGGGTTGAGGGTGGGATCATGCTCTGCGTAGTCGTGGTTGTCTTGGGCAATCGTTCGCGAAAATCCATTTTAATCATATGTGCGTGTTGTGAATTTGCTCAAATGTAAATATATCTTATCTTATCTAGTATTGTATCTTTTTTCTTAACGAAATATATCTCTATTTTATTTTTTTTCCTCATCTAATTTACTTTACATCATATCTGTGTTGGTATTATGTAATACACCATATTATTGCAAGCTATCGTGCTTGTTAATTTTTTTTGCATTTGAACAATCACAGCAAGACCTGACACTAACATCGTCAAAATTTTCTTTCTCTATTTTCTATTTTCTATCCTTCCCTATAATTCTGATCTTGTGCTTTTTGTCCGAGACATTGCTTTATCAAATGGTTCATTGAATGGTTTAGGCGTTTGGCCTCTCGTAAGGTAAATTTTCTACCTTTTGATTTTGTGTATTATAATAATAATAATAATAATAATAATAATAATAATAATAATAATAATAATAATAATAATAATAATAATAATAATAATAATAATAATAATAATAATAATAATAATAATAATAATAATAATAATAATAATAATAATAATACAAAGAGCAGCCGGTGAACTTGGTCTCGACTTCGATACTGGGCGGGTAAACCCGAGCTCTGTCACCGAGCTGGAACCCGCCCAGCTGAAAGCCCATACAAAAGCAGCAGAGCAAAGGAAATTTCTGCAACTGCATAAAAATAAGCCCTTGCATGGAGTCTTCTACAAGAACATTGAAGAGAGGGGCTTATCTGAGAAGCTGACCTTTGCTTTCCTAAGGTCAGCTGGGCTGAAGTCTGAGACCGAAGGGTTCATTATGGCTTGCCAGGATGGTGTCTTTAACACACTCGTCTATCGAAGTCATGTCTTGGGTATAGAGGTCCCTGACGTAAACTGCAGGGCCTGCCGAAGAGCGCCGGAGACACTTATGCACCTGTTGTCGGCATGTCCGACATACGCTGTCTCGGCCTATATTCACAGACATGATGGAGCATTACGTGTGCTGTACTATCATCTGCGGCACACATATGGGATAGACGAGACACCAGTGCTGCCTTACGCTCCGGGAGATATTGAGTCCGTAGTGGGGAATGAGCGGTGTCTAATTTATTGGAACTACTCGTTTCCCACCCTTAGGCAAATACAGGCCAATAAACCTGATGTAGTCCTCCTCGACCACCAACTCAGGACAATGTTTGTTATTGAATTCTCCGCCCCAGGGGAAACAAACATTGTTCTAAAAGAGGAGGAAAAACGGACTAAATATCGAGATCTTCTCTTCGAACTCCGTAGACTCTATCCGGACCACACTGTTAAACTAGTGGTTCTTATCATAGGATGCCTAGGTGGGGTGAGGCGTACACTGCTTTCGGAATTGAAGACGATACCGGCATGCCGAGAGTCGGCAGAAATCTTAGCCGGAAGAATGCAGAAGGCCGTTATCCTTGGTTCGTTACGCCTGCTCAGAGCACACGATTCGCGGACCCAGTGATCACTGACTCTACGGCGTAGGGAGTGGTCACTGGTATTACCAGCGTACCCTCTCTGGTATCGGAGGCAGAGAGAAGGGCGACTGGATTGGAGAAAAAAAAAAAAAAAAAAAAAATAATAATAATAATAATAATAATAATATAAGGGTCTAAGAAGGGTGTCGCTGGCTGCAAGGAGAACCTGCTTATTGACAGATGTGTCACGCAGGACTCCGTGCAGTATAAGCGGAACCTTTCTATGGCCTGGATCGATTACCGCAAGGCATTTGATATGACATCTCATGAGCTAATTGTTCACTTGCTCCAATGTCTTGCGGTGCCCGGTCCCGTAGTGAGATGCATAGAACAACTCATGCCGCTCTGGAGGACTCGCTTTACTATAACATCTGGTAATGTCAGAGTCCAAACAGAGCCGGTTATGTTTAAGAGGGGTGTGTTTCAGGGAGACTCTCTCAGCCCCCTTCTATTTTGCATCTCGCTACTGCCGTTATCCGTTGAACTTCGCAGAACCCGTGGTTACAATTGCGGTACCCCCGGAGATAGGAGGCATAAGGTCACCCATCTGTTTTACATGGATGACCTTAAACTTTATGCCTCCAGCGAGAGAGATTTACGCCAATCTCTCAGGGTGGTACATGAGTACACTCAGGCTGTCGGTATGGAGTTCGGCTTGGACAAATGTGCACTGGTTCACCTCAAGAGAGGACGATGCGGTGACTACGGAGAGGACGCGCAGCTTGTGGATGGAAGCATCTTGCACCACCTAGATGCCGGAGAGACGTATAAATACTTGGGTGTTGAGCAACGCTCCACTCAAGAAGTGTCAACAGTTAAAAACGCTCTCCGCGGCAAGTACCAGCACCTCCTCCGGCAGATTTGGTCTTCTGAACTGTCGGGGAAGAATAAGGTGTCTGCAACTAACATGCTTGCCGTTCCGATCCTTCTACACTCCTTTGGGGTAGTGAAATGGACACAAGGCGAGTTGCGCCAACTCGATGTAGGAACCCGAAAGATGATGCATCTCAACAGAAGTTTGCATCCAAAATCGTCCGTTCCGCGGTTATATCTCTCACGACAGCAGGGAGGCCGTGGACTCTTGAGTTTGGAGTATCTACATAGCAGGTCGGCTCTGGATGGAGCTTGCAAGATCATCAAGAGTTCGGATCCCCTTCTCTGCATGGTTCGCGACCATGAAAACGCAGGGACGGGAGCGTTCTTATTCAAGGCAGCACAACGAGCAGCCGATGAACTTGGTCTCGACTTCGACACTGGGCGGGTAAACCCGAGTTCTGTCACCGAGCTGGAACCCGCTCAGCTAAAAGCCCATACAAAAGCAGCAGAGCAACGTAAATTTCTGCAGCTGCATAAAGATAAGCCCTTGCATGGAGTCTTCTACAAGAACATCGAAGACAGGGGCTTATCTGAGAAGCTGACCTTTGCTTTCTTAAGGTCAGCTGGGCTGAAGTCTGAGACCGAAGGGTTCATTATGGCTTGCCAGGATGGTGTCTTTAACACACTCGTCTATCGAAGTCATGTCCTGGGTATAGAGGTCCTTGATGTAAACTGTAGGGCCTGCCGAAGGGCGCCGGAGACACTTATGCACCTGTTGTCGGCTTGTCCGACATACGCTGTCTCGGCCTATATCCACAGACATGATGGAGCATTACGTGTGCTGTACTATCATCTGCGGCATACGTATGGGATAGACGAGACACCAGTGCTGCCTTACGCTCCGGGGGATATTGAGTCCGTAGTGGGGAATGAGCGGTGCCTAATTTATTGGAACTACTCGTTTCCCACCCTCAGGCAAATACAGGCCAATAAACCTGATTTAGTCCTCCTCGACCATCAACTTAGGACAATGTTTGTCATTGAATTCTCCGCCCCAGGGGAAACAAACATTGTTCTGAAAGAGGAGGAAAAACGGACTAAATATCGAGATCTTCTCTTCGAACTCCGTAGACTCTATCCGGACCACACTGTTAAACTAGTGGTTCTTATCATAGGATGCCTAGGTGGGGTGAGGCGCACACTGCTTTCGGAATTGAAGACGATACCGGCATGCCGAAACTCGGCAGAAATCTTAGCCGGAAGAATGCAGAAGGCCGTTATCCTTGGCTCGTTACGCCTGCTCAGAGCACACGATTCGCGGACCCAGTGACCACTGACCCTACGGCGTAGGGAGTGGTCTCTGGTAGTACCAGCGTACCCTCTCTGGCATCGGAGACAGAGAGAAGGGCGACTGGCTTCACAAAAAAAAAAAAAAAAAAAAAAATAATAATAATAATAATAATAATAATAATAATAATAAGACATTCACGCCTAAAGTTAGGCGCATAGCCGCCAATTTAAGACGCGTCCATCACACACTAAATGGGGCAGTGCTGCGAACCACTAAGCAGCACTGCCTTGATCGGATACGGATGCTAGTGACTTGTAAAAAGTCACTAGTGAGGCGGGCGAGGGGGCTGGCGGAAAACAATCTATTCCGCAAAAAGCCCTCGCGCCTTTTCGAACCGCCTCAGCGTGTTGTAGAGAATCCGCCGACTGTAGATCAGGTGGAAAACTTCGGGAAAACGCTCTACGGACAGAAGCTCCCACTCAACAGAGACACTCCAGCCCTGGCACACTTTGAAGCCTTTTGCCAAAGGTTTCAACAACCAAACGAGGTGTGCCAACCGATAACCCCAGAAGAGGTTCGAAGAGCTCTTGAGGGCTCTAAGAACTTTGCTGCTCCAGGTCCCGATGGGATAAATAACTTTTGGTGGAAAAAGTTTTCCAGTACCCACCACCATTTGGCCAGAATTTTTAATTCATGGCTAAATGGGGAGCAGCAAATTCCTTCTTGGGTTGTCGAGGGGCGGACAGTGCTGATCCCGAAGAACGGAGATTTGTCTAACCCAAAAAATTACCGGCCGATAACTTGCTTAAACGCATGCTACAAGTTGTTTACACGCATCTTGTACATGCGGGTGCTCCAAGCAGTTGAACGGGTTTACGAACGGATATTTGAGCAAAGAGGGTCAAAGAGAGGTGTCGCTGGCTGCAAGGAGAACCTGCTGATCGACAGATGTATCACGCAGGACTCCGTGCAGTATAAGCGTAACCTCTCTATGGCCTGGATCGACTACCGCAAGGCATTTGATATGACATCCCATGAGCTTATTGTCCACTTGCTCAGATGTCTTGCGGTGCCAGGTCCCGTAGTGAGATGTATCGAAGAACTCATGCCGCTCTGGAGGACTCGCTTTACCATAACATCAGGTAACAGCAGAGTCCAGACAGAGCCGGTATTGTTCAGAAGGGGAGTATTTCAGGGAGATTCCCTAAGCCCCCTTCTGTTTTGCATCTCACTACTACCATTATCCGTTTCGCTTCGAAATACCCGTGGATACAACTGCGGTACCCCCGGCGAGAGGAGGCATAAGGTCACCCATCTGTTTTACATGGATGACCTTAAACTTTATGCCTCCGGAGAGAGGGATTTACGCCAGTCCCTCAGGGTGGTACAGGAGTACACGCAGGCTGTCGGCATGGAATTTGGGTTGGACAAGTGTGCACTAGTCCACCTCAAGAGAGAACGATGTGGTGACTACGGAGAGGATGCGCAGCTTGTGGACGGAAGCATCTTACATCATTTAGATGCCGGAGAGTCTTACACTTACTTGGGTGTCGAGCAACGCTCCACCCAAGAAGTGAGTGTAGTAAAAAACGCTCTCCGCGGCAAGTATCAGTACCGACTCCGACAGATCTGGTCTTCAGAACTGTCGGGGAAGAACAAGGTGTCTGCTACCAATATGCTTGCCATTCCGATCCTCCTCTACTCCTTCGGAGTAATTAAATGGAATCAAGAGGAGCTGCGTCAACTCGATGTAGGAACCCGAAAAAAGATGCATCTCTATAGGAGCTTGCACCCTAAATCGTCCGTTCCACGGTTATATCTCCCACGACATCGGGGAGGCCGTGGACTCTTGAGTTTGGAGAGTCTCCATAACAGAATGGTTCTGGATGGAGCCTGTAAGGTCATAAGGAGTTCGGATCCCCTCATCTGCATGGTCCGAGACCATGAAAGTGCAGGAGTAGGAGCCTTTTTGTTTAAGGCAGCACGCAGAGCCGCCGATGAACTCGGTCTGGTCTTCGACGCTGAGCGGGTTAACCAAGACTCTGTCACCGAGTTGGAACCTGCTCGGCAAAAAGCCCAAGTCAAAGCTGCTGAAATTGATCTATTTCTGCAGCGACACTCGGATAAGCCATTGCACGGCGTCTTCTATAAAAATATAGAAGACCGCGGCTTATCCGAAAGGCTGACCTTTGCTTTCTTAAGGTCAGCCGGGCTGAAGTCTGAGACCGAGGGATTCATAATGGCGTGCCAGGATGGTGTATTCAACACACTCGTCTATCGAAGTCGTGTCATGGGTATAGAGGTCCCTGATGTCAGCTGCAGGACCTGCCACAGGGCGCCGGAGACATTAATGCATTTGCTGTCGGCTTGTCCAGTATATGCAGTCTCGGCCTATATCCAGAGGCACGACGCAGCATTACGAGTGCTTTATTATCACTTAAGGCACTCGTATGGGATAGACGAGACACCAGTGCTGCCTTACGCTCCGGGGGATATTGAGTCCGTTGTGGGAAATGAGAAGTGTCTGATTTCTTGGAACTACTCGTTTCCCACCGTCAGGCAAATACAAGCTAATAAGCCTGACATGGTACTCCTCGACCACCAACTCAAGACAATGTTTGTCGTGGAGTTTTCGGCTCCCGCGGAGAATAACATTGTCTTGAAGGAGGAGGAAAAACGGACGAAATATCGAGATTTGCTCTTCGAGCTCCGCAGGCTTTACCCTGGTCATACTGTTAAGCTAGTGGTCCTGATCATAGGAGCCCTCGGTGGAACGAGACACACACTGCTTTCAGAACTAAAGATCATACCGGCATGCCGAAATTCGGCGGAGATCTTAGCCGGCAGGATGCAGAAGGCCATTATCCTCGGCTCATTACGTCTACTCAGGGCACACGATTCTCGGACCCAGTAGTCACTCACCCCACGGACGTGGGGAGTGGCTGCCGGTACTACCAGCTCCCCTCTGTGAGTGTCGGAGCCACAGAGTATAAAGGGTGACTGGCTTTTATAAACTAAAAAAAAAAATAATAATAATAATAATAACGTTTATTTACGAAAACGAGTATACATAGAAATATAAATACAAATGACAAAATGTAAATAAACAAGTAATATCACTGAAAGAAGGTAGGTATTTTGGACCAAATGCGGATGTTCAATGGATATCCACTGTATCCGTTGTGGATGTCTTATGGATGTCCATAGGACATGTATTTGTGCTGTTTGGGAATTTAAATCCCTTTTAGATTTATTCATAGCTGGCGGGCACTGTATATATTTTTATAAACCCAGATACTCATAAAGCTGTCTTATGGACATACAGTGGATATCCCTAAATATTTACGATGGATATCTTTTGGACGTCCAAAGTTGTGACAAAGGAATATCCATAGGATATCCCTTATGATCCATATGTGATCCTTAAGGATATGCGCTTTATGTCCTTCCTTTTTATAAACGCTGACCTATGGACAATAACGGTGTCCATTTATTGTCCAGCATATTATAGAATAGTATAACAAATTCAGTTTATGTATGTCCTTGTATGTGATTAGGGAAACATTTGGTAGTAAAATTGTATAGATTCTATTATTATTTATAACAATTTTTGTTTATAAATTTGTGTGTCCAGTTCGGGGTTTGAGTGTCCAGCCAATTTAGTGTCAAATCCGAGTACTATGTCAAATAAGGGTAGTTATGTCAAATCAGGCAAATGGGTGTCATATTAAGTAAGTGTATCTAATAATAATATATTTACTCTTATTGTGGTTTAAATTATATTCTTTGGTTTATTATGTCATGAATGGTATGTCTCGGTGTTTGGAGAATCCACTGATTTACGTTTAATTTAAATTTTTTGAAGCTATCTATATTTTTAATGCATGATGGTATTATATCATACAGCCTGGGTGCAAGGTATGTAAAACTTCTTTGCCCTATAGTTTTATTGCATCTGGGCAGTTGACAATTATTCTGCCGTTGTTGTCTGGTACTATATGGGTTATTTATTTTATTTTTAAAGATGGTCAGCAACATGGTTCGGCAAAATAATTGTCTGCTGTCCAATATTTTACTCTCTTGATATACAAGGTCACTAGGATAGGTTCTATCTTTGTTGTATATTATTCTAAGTACCCATTTTTGAATAACATCTAGGTTTTTCATGTAACAGTCATTTACACCACCCCATCCTCTAATACCATATGATATTTGGGACTGTACTAGTGCGAGATACAAGGTTTTAAGTTGATTTACTTACAGAATTTTTTTTAGGTATTTGAACCTTGGAAGAAGGCCTCTGATTTTCTGCACTAGCTTCCGGTATTTTTGTGTCTTGATCGACATTTAGTGGACCCATATTTGGTAAATTGTTGGCGTAAGATGTAACCGGTAGGTAGTTGGTTTTATTACAATTTAAAGTTAAGGTATTGTACTGGAACCATTTTTTTACTAATGACATATCTTTTTCTACAATATCTTTTAGTGATTTCCAAGAGTTTGCCTCAAATAATATGGCTGTGTCATCCGCAAATAACAAGATGGAACCTGATGTTTCAAGAGATAGTAGACTATTTATGTACAATAAATACATAACTGGGCCTAGCACCGTACCTTGAGGAATTCCGTACTTCACTGTCTTTGGATCGCTGATCTTATCGTCTACTTTCACGTACTGTATTCTGTTTTCTAAGTAACTTTTTAAGATGCTAAAAATTTTTCTTCTTAGTCCATAGCATTTTAATTTATGTAAGAGTTTTTTGTGGCACACCGTATCGAACGCTTTAGCAAGGTCTATGAATACACACAAGGCTGGCTTTTTTTTATCCAAGTAACTATACACACGTTCTGTTAGATGGCATATTGCGTCCTCTGTCGATTTACCCTCTCTAAACCCATATTGCAGGTCTGCTATTACTTTATATTTATTTAAGAAACTTACAATTATTTGTTTTAACAATCTTTCAATAATCTTTGCAATATTAGAGATGAGTGATATTGGACTATAATTAATTATTTGGGTCGTATCACCACTTTTATGCATTGGTTTTATTAGGCCAACCTTGAGCAGCTGTGGAAAACACCCGGTATCGAAACATTTATTTACAAGGTATACAAGTGGGACGGCTATTTCGTCAGCTATTTCTTTCAGGGTTTCAGACTTTACATTATCATATCCCGGTGCTTTTCTCGTTTTTAGTTTTTTATTACCTTTTTTACTTCAATTTCATTCGTAGGATATAAATACATGGTGCCTTCCACAGACTCACAGTTCTCGCTAAAGTCAGTTGGTTTTATTATTTTATTTGCGTATTTTTTACCCAAATCTGAGTAATGTTTGTTGAAGCTGTTTGCTATTATCAGTTTATTTGTTGTAGTTGTACCATCATCTAAAGTAATTTTTCCTATGCTTATGTTATTTCTGTTGTTACTACAGATTTTATTTACAGAATCCCATAGTTTTTTAATTATTTTTATTTTTGTCAATGTTTTGTTTATAATAATTAACCCTAGTGACTTCAATTAAAAGAGTAAGTTTGTTTTTATAAGTTTATATTGTAATTCTAATGTTTTGTTTGCTTTATCTTTCAGCCATTTAAGGTACAAATTTTGAGTTTGATTATTTTGTCCTGCAAACAATTTACAAGAATATTAACAGTATATTTGTGTTGTGGGTTATAGATTGTTTTGTTGGTGGTGTTGAATACGCTGGCGCTCAAAAATTAGGTTTTTGACAGTCAGATAAAAATTCTTTTCTAATTTGAACTTCGACCCAACCACTGAGCTTAGCTGGTTGCTAATGTACACTTGCTTTTGTTCTTCAGCCGCCGACTGGGGACAAAGTAGCTGTTACATTATTTAGCGATTTGCATTAAAAAAATTCGAAAAAGTTAACATTAGAAAAAAACAAGCAACTATGCACTAAGAAATTCAGCATTTTTTCCCAAAATATTTAATTGGTCAAAAAAGTACTGTTAAAAGACCTTCAAATTGGATTTTAATCCATTACTTAGGCTTAAACCATCAAATAGAGAAAATAACAGAAAAATGTCTAAAAATATAGTTCGGGAATTATGCGAAAAAACTAGAAAATTTTCATTTTTAAAATAGAACCGCCTTTCGCATTGTAAGCAACTTTTTAAAATAATATTTCTCAATTTCTTCAAAAAATAAAGGTAGTTTACTCTTGAGACAATTTAAAAAAAAAATCCAACCTAAGCGCCAGGACTAACACGTTTGTGCAGCTCCGTTTTCATTTGAGAACATGCTCTAATTTTTGTCAAAAATGAAAATCTTCGGAAAGTCAATAGCAACAGGGTTAACGACTAACTTATATAGATATGGAATAATCGACTATATACTTGGTGTACATTAAGACAAAAGTATATATCCCAAACCTATAAATCCCAAACCTATAAATTAATTGTTAAGGCTGATGTTGACTAACTAAGTAAATTCTGACCAACAAAACTATTTTGAGTGACCTGCAGTTAATGGATGTTCACGGGATGGCCAATAGATGTCTACAACCGGTCACAAAATGTGTTACCTATAGACGTTCCAATTTGTAATAAATGTATGATCCACTGGACGTCCACTGTAGGTATTTTGGACCAAATGCGGATGTTCAATGGATATCCACTCTATCCGTTGTGGATGTCTTATGGATGTCCATAGGACATGTATTTGTGCTGTTTGGGAATTTAAATCCCTTTTAGATTTATTCATAGCTGGCGGGCACTGTATATATTTTTATAAACCCAGATACTCATAAAGCTGTCTTATGGACATACAGTGGATATCCCTAAATATTTACGATGGATATCTTTTGGACGTCCAAAGTTGTGACAAAGGAATATCCATAGGATATCCCTTATGATCCATATGTGATCCTTAAGGATATGCGCTTTATGTCCTTCCTTTTTATAAACGCTGACCTATGGACAATAACGGTGTCCATTTATTGTCCAGCATAGTATAGAATAGTATAACAAATTCAGTTTATGTATGTCCAGTGGATAACCTTAAGGATTTACGATTGATATCTTATAGACGTCCAAAGTTGTGACAAAAAATTATCCATAGGATATCCCATGTGATCCATATGAGATCCTTAAGGATATCCGCTTTATGTCCTTCATGTCCAATGCGGATAACCATTGGACGTACATAGAATACACTTGTGCTGTCTGGCTGTCATATATTTGTTTTTGTTCTTGGCTACATTTTTACTAAGTATCCATAATGAAATTATGAGAGGCTCTTAAAAGTTAAGAGTGTTTTTTAGTCTTATCTTGGATATCTTTAGTGAAAATGGAGCCTTACTAAAAAGTTTCAGAAACATAATATAGTGAAACATGTATGAAACGTCTAGTGTAAAACATTTATGAAACGCCTCTTGGAATGCTTCCAAAACACGTATATAACGTTTTTCTGAAATCGATCGGCAATGTCTACATTTTCGGTGCGATTTAAGATCGAAAAATGCACAATTCCAATATTTTAGTCCGTTGCTAAGAAACTATCAGAAAACAGACCGGAAAACATACGTTGCCAAGCAACGATCAACAAATCCGTACGGGAATGTTACAGGAAAGTACATAAAACATCGTACGGGAATGTTATCCCGTACAGTGTTTTATGTATATTTTAGACAGTAAATAAATAAACGCAGACAAACCAATTCACATTAAAATTACATTTATTAGTAAGCAGTTAGAATGAAGATATGTTATACATTAATACAAATTCCTTCATTTATAATAATATTGATTGTGATTTCAGAAAAAATAGTATATGTACTTCGGTGTGAAAGCATATTCCTGGACGACGATGCAAACTATTCGCCGAGGCGCTAGCTGAGGCTAACAAGCATCGAAATGTATTGCTTTCACACGTAAATACACAATATACTATTCCGACACATTCATATAATGTTTCGGAAACACTACTTTCGTGAATTGTTTGAAACGTTTCAAAATAACGTATAGGTAAGACATTTCACGTCTCCGTAACAATATCTGAAACCGAAAATGATACTTTGAAGCTAATGCTTCAATGATACAAGCTGTAATTTCAGAAACATTTCTGAAAAAATTTTGCTTAGTGAGAAAACAATATTATCTAATCAACTTCTTTATGTTTACATAACATATAACGATATTTACTTAATTAAATAGCTAATATGTGCAATCATTTGTTAGATAAATAATGCAACAAAATAAGAAGTTCAATATTTCAATATTTTATAATTTAAATTTAACTTACTATTGAAATGTTATCTAACGGCTAGGGGCCATATTCTTCATTTCGCTTTTCGTATCTATACTCAATATGTTGTCCATTATCAAAAATATAGGCATCTGGTCTCACTTCAGTGAGTGCTCCAAGTGTAGTTTTTTTTCTGTTTGGTTGTACTACCATCTCATCAATTATAGATTCATCCTGTCGTGGAGCTTCGGTTTGTTTACTATTTGACATGTCTAGCAAATCCTTACTCGCATCTGCAGAAGGTACTACAACCTCAAGGGATTGCTTTTGAATCAGCTGGCGAAGTTCCTCTAATTCATTTGTAACATCCTGAAGCTGTTCGGTAAATTTGCGACAACGAACTTCCAAATTTTGCAATACTGTTGTTTGCATATTTTCCTTTGTATGAATATCTTCAACTTTCTGTCAAAAATGAAATTTAATTTTTATATTAATTTTAAAATATTTGAATATAAAAATAAAATATTTATACTATGATTTAAAGTATAGACAGTGGAATAATATGTGTTGGGGATCTTAAAAGTGAAGGGGCACGCCCGTACGCATCCTGCGTGCCGCTCCACTTTTAAGAACCTCAACTGGTATTTCTCCACTGTCTACAAGATTGGTAGAGTATAAGGTGGCCTCGTAACTCACGATCCCCACAAAAAAATGTCATTAGCGAATGAGCAGTGGTGTGAAATCACACCAGATGCAGATCGTGATTCAAAATATTGTAAGAATTTGTGTAATGTTAATAATTGAGCAAAGATCTCGTAACTGGAACGAGCTCGCAATGACCCGCCTGAGGTAGACAGTAATTACCTCGTACTTTGAGTCACCGTTTTGCATGGTGGTAATCAGGATAAGTTGTAGAATATAACGCTACATGTCATATGGCATGGCCATATTTCGGGCCAGTACCGACCGTCCTTCTAGAAAGAGATAACTGCACCGCTACTGCGCGTTCGAAGAACAAGGATAGCCTGACTGTTTATCCCCGCACTCACTTCTCGCCTAAAATGAATACGAGAGAACCTTATATTCTACAAATCTTGCACTGTCTACACTTTTAATCAAAGTATAAATAAAAATATTTTGTTCATAATATTGAATGTTTCTAATATTAAAGCAGAATCAAAGCAATGTTTATAGTACACTTTTAAATGTACAAACGTGAGCCAATTAATAATGCAAATGTAGAAGCTGTCACAATTTCTTCGCTTTTAAAGTTCTCAAATGAAAATAACGCTAAAATTAAAATTAAAAGTTGTTTTGTGAATAGTAATATATTAGCCGTGATGTGTATATGTGGTATTTTCATACATATGTATGTATTACCATATGTAGATACGCGTATAAATACTCTTTTAACTTTTTAGTGTTATTTTCTTTTGTGTTATTACAATTTACTTAAGTTGTACAGGGTGGACTAAATTAGATGGGATTTCTTCTTCTTCTCTAAAACTATGACAGATAGACAAAAACCAATATAGGTGTCCTGAGCTAGATTTTCGAGAAACAAACAATGGCGCAAATCGCGATCGTCTATCTTTTTCGACTACCGAGCTATAGAGCGTTTTTGGAAAATTGTCATTTTTGGATGACCTCCATATCTCAATTACCAAGTGTCGAATCGAAAATCGAGTAACACATTCGGCCACTTTTTTGAGTAGAATACGTTGCTGATAAGAAGAAAATTATGCATGCCTCAGTTTTTGAGATATAGATTTAACTTGTGTTTTTTTTTAAATGAAACACCCTGTAAATGATTTCATTATTAGATCAAAACTTAAATTAGCTATCCAGCGATATATCATATGTCATATTTATCTCTAGAAAAAGAGGTTAATTTTCGAAAAATTTAATATATTTGTGAGGAGGCCATGGGAAACTGTTAACAACAACACTTATAATATAAAAATTTTTTGTCAGAAATAGGAAAAACTAAACTAGAATAAATGTTCGAATTGTCTTCCATTGATATCTATGTATTTTTGACACCATCTCCTTACAGTATTTGTTTCCAATCATGACATGAGTTATTGTCCGAAACGCAGCTAATGTTTCGTTTTCTAATTCTTCTATGTTATTAGAACGTCCTCTGTACGAGAAATAAACGGAATGTAAACTCTAAATTATAAATTTTGGGAATTTTAATTCTAATTCATTTACGGCAACGAACATGACAGCCAGGAACAATTGGCTTACTTTTTTTGCAGTTTTCGGCATTCAATAATGACTTCTTGGTTGCAACCTGGATCCCTCACAGAACACAATAATAGCACAACGTTCAATTTAAAATAAACATTTAAATGTAAATCACAAAAAGACTAATAAATATAGATGTCTATATGGAGACGAGCACTTAAAGAGGAAGTTTTTAAAAGTAGTCTATATATCAGTCTTCTCGCAAGCCGCCCATATGCTTGACTGTCACGTGGTCCCGCGGAAGAAAAAAGTAAAGCAAAAAATATATAAATAGGGAAATTACATTTTACGTTCATAAAGATTGATAATAAAATTTTATTAATAATAATTAAAATAGGGACGAAACATACCTTTCACCTGGTACATTTTACTAGAAGTCAATTATTACAGGGCAAAGGGCAAATTTTGGTAACAGGGCATTTAAAAATACCCTTGTGAGTGCGCACAGTGACGATACGAGTTAACCGTCTTTTCCGGGATACATACTTCTACAAAGCGGCCAAGAGGCCATTGCAAAGGGACAAAAGACTATCTTTAACAAGAACTGGTGTGTCGGGAATTATCGGAGTGGAGGGTTGAGTCCACTTACTCCGCTGTAAAAGAGTATGTAAATATTCCTTGTGCCATCTAGACCAAAAATCCTGATGCGCACGTTATAGAAGTTGCCAACGTGAGAGCCGTCCTAATTTGACATCTTGTGTATCTGGTTCTGGCAGAGCAGTCAATGGCTCCAAAGTTAAAAAATGACCTGGAGTCAATACAGAGAGGTTATTTGGGTCGGAGCTTAAGGGACATAATGGGCGCGAATTGAGAATTGTTTCGATTTGTATTAATATTGTATAAAATTCTTCATACGTAAAAATCTATTCTCCTATGACCCGAGCTAAATGTGTTTTGACAGACTTTTTTCCGGACTCCCAAATACCTCCAAAGTGTGGAGCGGACAGAGGATTAAAATGCCAACGTATATGTTCTCTGCTGGCGACTGCGTGCATATTTTGTATACGATTTCATTATGTGCACCCACAAAATTAGTGCCACAGTCACTGTATACATCAGCAGCGGCCGCGACGAGATATAAACCGACGTAGTGGTGCTAAAAATGCTTGAGAGGAAAGGTCAGATGCCAATTCCAAATGGACAGCCTTTGTCACGAGACATACAAATAAACATATGTATGTCTTCTGTGTTTTGGCTCCCCTAAGTTTACCCAATTTGATGAAGAAAGGACCCCCGTAGCCCACACCTTACGAAAAAGCTTTTACTTGGGAAATTCTAACCGCGGAAAAGTTCCCATTTGCAGCTGGGGTCAAATGGGATTATGTCGGAAGCATTTATAGCACGAAGAGATTACTTTTCGAACAGAATGTTCGGGAGAAAGAATCCAAAAATTTTGGGATAATAAATAATGAAGAGTTTGTAAACCTGTGTGCATATGGCGCTGATTAGGGATGGCTGTGACAAACTGGACCTGTTATTTTCTAACAGGTACGGGCTGACTGTTCCTTGGAACAGGTACTTATCTGAAAATGTAACAGGTACGGTGGAACAATTTAAAAGTTAGAAGTAGGTATTGCTCATGTCGCAGTCACAATTGGTCACAGTCATGTATTTACTGGTCTGCGTATCTGTATTACACTCTCTTCTCCGATTGAAGTCGCCTTCGCTCTCTGACGATTGCGCGCTTACTTACTATTTTAGAGTAGTTGTATGTAGTCTGTAGAGTAAATCGTCAGTTGATAATTTGCGTATTTTGTGTTTACTAGTCTATATATTTATTTTAGGTTTTAATTTTATTCTGTTTCAAGAATGTACCTTATGGGAATGGGGAATAGATATTTGCATTATACTTATTTTAAGAATAGTAACTAATAAGTTGTATTTGTAAAATAAAAGATATATTTTCTTTAGCAAATACAAATTTTTTTACGTCACAGATTGTATGTTGCATATTTTATAAATCTGTCACAGTATGGAACAATAACAGGTATTTGTCACAGGTACCACTTTGCCACAGTAACAGATTGGAACTGTTACACAAAAATACTGGTTTAGCTCATCTCTATCGCTGATGGGTATCTTCTATAATCAAGTGAGTCAATCGGTGAGTACCGGACAAAAGAGAAGGATGCTTTTGTTCAAACGACAAGGAAGAGTGGACTAAACGTCCGCCCACCTCGAGAACACCCTCATTATCAAGAAATGGGGATAATTTTCGAAGGTATTTAGGTAGAAGTCGTTTTTATTTTAGAAGAGAAGTTTCATGATTAAATGTAATATACTGTACATATTTAGTTAAAATTAACAGCTTTATTCAAATAAACTACAGGGAAGTTGCCGCACTTTCGATCGGCTGAGTGTTTTGCATTGCGCACAAATCTTAAAAGGTACGAGACGATGCGTAGAATTTTCGAAAGTGAGGAGAAACGATCCAAAAGAGTAGTGAATGTATCTAGAGTGACAAAGGCGGATAATGTAAATTTTCTTTGTTCCTCTACAGTTTCAGAAACAATAAATTTGTTGACAGGCCAAGAATCTTCCGAAAAACAAAGCCAAGATGGCTCCGCCCACCACATAGAATTGTTTAACAATTCAGATGGTAACAAACCTCTAGAGGCGCAATCAGCCGGGTTGTCTTCTGAACTCACATGATACCAATTATCTGGAGATACTTGTCCTGAATTTGGGCCACCCTGTTAGACACATATATACTGTATATATATATATATATATATATATATTGTTCTGTTTCGCACACTCTGCTATATTGCTGAAAATGATAATAACTGGAAAAAGTCAATATAGCAAAGACAGAAGCACGAATACAAAACACCCTTATTAATTTTGTTGGACGTCATGGATTATACCATCAAATCTAACAGGCGAGAGCACTCGACACTGTTTAAAACCCAGAGCATGAGAAAGTTCACAAGAGTGCAAACGACCCTATCTCAGTAGTCGGTTCCTGTAAAGATAAATTTTAACTAGCAAACATAAAAATGGCAATAGAATTTAAATATTTGGTTGTTTAATGTTCTGAATGGTTAATCAATATTTTAAAATTTTATAGTTTACAAAGAAAATTAAACTAAAATTACGGACTATCAGATGTGGCCTTTTATTATTTAAATAGTATGTGGTTGCAACCTGTATGAATAGAAATATAGTTTATTTGTTTTGGTACCTTTATGATATATTAAGATTTGAAAAGTTTTTACCTACGTCCCTGTCTTGATCGTCGCGCACTAAATCGATGCTACGTCTATGGTCGCTCAGGTCCTACGTTCGGTTTTCATTAAATTTTGCCGGTTAAGTGACAGCTGACAATTGTTGCAGTTAATATCTCGTTCTGATAATCTTCGTGAAAACTTTTGTAAAACACATCATTTATAATGCACTTTCGAAGCACTTGGTACTATTAATAAGTAATGGGTAAATACCTTTTCTATAATACAGTAGCGAAATGAAATCCAAAGTATCTACTGACAAAATACTTAAATCGATCAAAATTTCTATCTTTCAATTACAAAATTTCCCTCTATAACGTAGAGTATTTATACGATTTTTTTTCATTTAATGTTAATTTTCGAAATATTATAAATTTTGAATCTTTTAATTAATAAGTAATCATTTTAAATTTAGAATAATCTTTCTTTCACCTTACTAAACAATTTGAAACCAGTCTGGTATTTTAAATGCATTTGAAGTTACAATAAATATTCTTGTTTTGTACATTATGGTCTTAATACTAAACACAACTTGATAAAATCCATTCAGAACCTACATTGAACCTTGATATATATATTTTTTTAATGCCTATATTTATATTAACGTCCTGGCGAAGTTTAGCTAATGCTACTCTACCACTTAACCAGGACGGCGAGATGAGATACGGTCACCAGTCCAAGTGATGGACTCGGCGCGGCGTGCTTAACTTCGCCGATCGAGGTCCACTCACTGAAACCGGTACCGTACCTCACCTCACCTCAATTTAACCGTATTTTATAATTTAACAACAGTTTTAAAATGTTATTAACAAGCATCAACATTTCAGGTCTTCCCCTCGCACAAACACATGATTAGGGTCCGTTAAAAAAAATGGTACCACATAAAAGTACCGAAAGTAATAAACGTTTTATCTCCCGTCTGTAAGATCAATGATACAAACCATCTACCTAGAACTTGTGCATAACTGTATGTATGTGGATAACATAACATTATCCCCATAACATAATGTTATGTTATCTGGCTATAATGAGTTTTATACTCTTACCACTGTAAATGACACAGCAATATATATATATATATATATATATATATACGTACGGTACGCATGAAACGAAGCCCACCACACACTACAGGGTACCAGAAGCCCAGCCTTATTTGTAATTTAAATAGTGTGTACAACTGCTAATAACGTTTTAAGTGGGAATAATAACGCGAGCAACATGAAAGGGGGGAACATTTTTGGACATACAGATTGAAAACAACACATGTCATACGAAGCCTTTTATAATTATGGTACATTACGAAGCCCGTTGTATAAAATGTATACATGTTTCAGATTACACGAAGCCATACATAGTTGCCACTTCTCTTGTCGATGTGTTAATAATATAATTGCATTGTTGTAGGTCACGGCCGCATGGCACCAAAGGGGCCGCCCTAATATAAATAATTATGTTTAGGGTATGCATGTTAAAAGTATTTCCATTGATATAATTTATATTTATTCTAATGCAAAATAGGTAACAGATATAAGGTATTCATTCCATTATTGACGTTTGACTAAAATAGGTTTTTTTGTACAAACATGAAGCCTCAAAATAAAGCCCAAAGTAGCATATTCCTTGCTTACTTGAAGCCCACACCCTGCCTATGCTTGTTACTACATTTTGAAAAAAATGTAGTATAGGTTTTGCATTTTTCCGGTGGACCATCGAAACCCGAAAAAACGTCGGATCGAAATGAAAGTCATATCTATCGACTCGAGAGCGAATTTAGAAAATTCCGTCCGTCGGTCAGTCGTCGGTCTGTCACGCTCAGCCCCCCTAATCCGTTTTCGGATTTCAATGAAACTTGGGTGGTTGATAGGAGGCAACGGTCTACAGATAAGTATACCGGAGACTATATCGAAAAATAAATGAAAATTGAATTTTTTTGCAAAAAACTGGTTTTCTCGAAATCGGACTAGGAAGCACGATAACTGTCCAGGATATTGATTGATATCGATGAGACTTGGTGGGATCGAAGGTACACAGCCACAAATGAAGCATATTGCTTGAGGCTCGAATCCGTTGACCGTAAGTATTTTTTCCAAGGCCGAGTATGATTTTCCAAAGAAATTAATAACTCCCGAATCGAAGGTCCGATTTTGATTTTCAAAAATGGCGATTGTAGGGCTCGATTAAGTCTATTAGGTGACGTTTGTGAGAAATTTGACAAAACAAAAGCGAATCTACAAATCCTGAAAAACTTTATTTTTTTGATAAATTCTACAAATACCGAACTAATAAAAATCGAAAATTAAATATTCCGTCGATCAGTCTCTATAACCAGTATAAGGCATGGATCTTTTTGGACAAAAAATCTGAAATGGAGTTTTTTTGAAAAATTAAAAATAAACGAGTTATTTACAAAGCCCGGTATATCAGAGAGGCAGTCCGCCCGAAAATAAAATTGTAAGTCTGAAATCACTCCCTTCTCGAAAAAGTCTCTATTTTGATAATACACGAAATTATCTATAGGTGTCCTGGTGTGGCCGCACCTTTAGCTTTTATTGGTTTTTGTAATTATTTCAGTAATTTTTAATTTTGATAATAGGGGACACTACCGTACTGATAGAAATTAATTTAACTATTCATTCATTCGTTTTAAGAAAGTCGAGAGTATAGTATAGATAGTAAGGTACGTTAGAATCGCGACACGTGCGAGGAACTAGTTATTTGTAAATTTTGGTTTTACCCTTTGGCATAGGCCAATATAGTATTTTACCTAATTCGTTAAGTTGTCAAGTGCATAGAATATCAGAATCCCTACTTCCATTTCCACCTTTTTATTCCCCGTCTCTGATATTCGAAGCAGGGGTCAAAAGGAGCGGAGCTGCCGAATTGGGGTAAGTGAAAACTTACAATAAATTATATCTACTACTTAATATTGTAAATCTAGACAGTCCACTCATAAAGCGTATGTGGTCGCTACACCACAATTTGGTTCCTTCTTACCGGATAAGTAGTTTTTTTTAGTAGACATTAGTGCAATAGTAGATTTAATTTTTTGCTTTGTTTTTACAGACAATACTCAATTCGGTTTATAGTCCTTTCGATTTATAGTTTATTTAACTTCAAACGTAAATATTATACACGTAGGTATAATCTTTAGTAGAATTATTACATATCACTGAATAGTACCTAGTTATCATTTTAAAGGTTATTGAATGCTAACAGATTAAAATTTACAACGCGAAAATTCTGTGTCCAATTGGCGCTGAATCGGTTCTGTGCCCTTGAACTTGGTTTTTTACATTTGTAGATATCTAACAGCTGAGTTTTTCCGTGAACAAGTAGTGTTTACATTTATTAAATTACTCTGGTTTGTTTTCTTGTCGATCTTTATTAATTTGGTAATTTGTAAATTTATATATCAAACTACACGAAATTATAATTTCACATTAGGCATTTGGGATATTTGTATTAGATATACATACGAAAATAATAGTTAGTTACCTATTTGTGTTATCATAGAACCATTTCAGTTTGTTTGTCTTGATAAATATACTACCTGAATAGTTTTTACGGTTTTACTTATTAGTTTTCTTTATTGAAACTTTACGCACAGAAATTTAATTAGTCTTATCCAAAATGTCGACTAAAGAAAATAAATTAAAGGTTCTTACTGAAAAAAAGGAGACATTGTTTTTGAGAATGCAGGCATTGTTAGATTTAAGTACAAAGAAGGATGCAGCGTCCCTCAAAAATTTTCAAATTAGGTATGCTAGGCTTGATCAGACTGAATCACAATTTGAGCAATTAATAGATGAAATTAATATTATTCAGGTAGAAATAGACTCAGAATATCAACCCAATTTTCAGGTACTAGATGTTGTAAACGAGATGTGCTGTCATATTCGCGCAAATTACAGCGAACTTAGACAAAATATAGCTCAATCGTCAAAACAAAATGAACAAACTTCCAAATCGGTCAAACTACCTAAGCTAGAATTACCGAGTTTTGATCCAGACAAGGGAATCCATTTATGGCCCATTTTTTATGAAACTTTTAAAACTTTAATTCATAGTAATAAAGATCTTAGCGACAATGAAAAAGTTCAATATTTAGCATCGTGTTTAAAAGGTAAAGCTCAAAATGTTTTTGCTGGTTTACCACCAATAGGAGATAATTACGAAATTTTATGGGATAGTTTGGTTAAAAAATATAACGATAATAGGGCATTAGCTAGTCAATACTTTGAGCATATGCTTAACTTTAAACCTTTAGTTAATGAAGACTTAAAATCGTACAATACCTTTTTAGAAAAATTTCATGCACCGGCCCAAGCCTTATGTAACCTAGAAATCGATGATCTGGCAGATTTCATTATAGCTTCCTTGGCTTTAATGAAATTAGGTCCAGAAACTGTTAAGATGTTTGAATTAGTTATAGAAAAACAAGATATGCCCTCATACAA
Organism: Rutpela maculata; assembly: GCA_936432065.2. Classification (NCBI taxonomy): domain Eukaryota; kingdom Metazoa; phylum Arthropoda; class Insecta; order Coleoptera; family Cerambycidae; genus Rutpela; species Rutpela maculata. Next base: position 185,636,099 of record OW386285.2, read on the forward strand.
GGAAATTGTAGAATTTATATCGAATCAAGTGAGGACATTGCATAGATCCGTTAAACCTACTCGACTTCCCGGTAATAATACGAGTTCAAATACCAACAAACCAGCTGTAGTACGATCGTTTGTTGTTAGTCAAGACGTTAATAATAATTTATGTAAATGTTGCAAACGTGATACTCATCCAATTAGTCATTGTTCAAAATTCCTGAAACATTCGCCAAACGAGCGATACAAAATAGCCAAACAAATGGGTGTTTGTCTTAATTGTTTAGGATCAACACATAAAATAGCACAATGCTTCTCGAAGGTTACTTGTAACATTTGCAATATGAAACATCATAAATTATTACATTTTTATACTGATAGCTCTGCTGCTCGAACAGTAACAAATTCTAATAGCGCTAGTGCTAGTACTTCTTCTGGTAGTAATAATCAAAGCGATTTTAACCATAACAATAGCTCAACAGTAGCAACAAATAGCGAAACCATACTCGTAGTCTTTGTTCAGTGTCCAATAGTACAGACTTGAAAAGAAGTCATAAACAGTACACCGTTTTGTTGTCCACCGCAGTTGTAAATGTTATAGACAGCAATGGTAAAAAACAAAACTTACGTTTTCTAGTGGATATGGCTTCACAATCAAACTTCCTTACGTTAGATAGTTGTAGACGTTTAGGTCTTACAGTATGTAAAACATTTTCACTTGTTAGTGGCATAGGCGTAACTTCGCTGCCTATTAAAGGTAAAACTAACCTAACAATTATGTCTCGTTCTAATGACAATATAAAATATCCTATCGACGTTTTACTCATAGAAAAAATAACTGATCAGCTACCTACTTCTACAATAGATAGAAAGTTGTTGGGTCATTTAGAAAATCTGAATTTAGCTGACCCACAATACTATAGGCCATCTCAGATCGATTGGATTTTAGGTGCAGATATTTTTGTACATATTTTACAGTCTGGTAGAATTGTAGGCGTGCCAAGCGCAATACAAACGCGCTTAGGCTATTTAATTTGTGGTAATGCTTCGACTTTAGATGAAAATCTCAAAGATAATTTAGCATTTTGTACTTTTACGTCAATAGAACCATTTATAAAAAAATTATGGGAGTTAGATGACGCTATTTCAGCGTCTAACAGTGTGGAAGATGAAATATGTGAAACAATATTTATTTCAAGTTATAGTCGTGATTCCACTGGTAGGTATTCAGTGGCGTTACCATTTAAAGAAAACCCTGTAAAATTGGGAGATTCATTTCTAACTGCGCGTCACCGATTTCTATCATTAGAATGTAGACTACAAAAATCTCCTCGACTATATCATGAATATAGTGAAGTTATGCAAGATTAAATTAGTAAAAAACATATGACATTAGTTGTTGAAAGATGTATTGATCAATTATCATATTATATTCCACACCACTGTATTTTTAAAGTCTTCTAGCACACCTCTTAGAATTGTTTTCGATGCTAGCGCGAAAACCGATAATTCCATTTCATTAAATGATATTTTGTATACAGGTCCAAAACTTCAAAATAACTTATTCAAAATTTTGTTAAATTTTAGACTTTTTCCCATGGCGATAACAGCGGATGTGAAACAAATGTACCGCCAAATAAATATTAACGAAGAACATCAAAAATATCAGAGAGTTTTATGGAGATTTAATCCCAATGAACCGCTTTTGACATATCAATTAAACACAGTCACATTTGGAATTAAACCTAGTCCTTGGTTAGCTTTACGTAGTATTAAACAACTGGCAAAAGATGAAGCAGAGACGTTTCCTAAGGCTATTAATTACGTAGAGAGAGATATATATGTAGATGATATAGTTTCGAGTGTCTGCCATTTGAGCGAGGTTAAAATAGTATTTGAACAATTAGTAGGTTTATTTAAAGCCGGACAATTTGAGTTAGTCAAATGATCTACGAATAATGCAGAATTATATACATATTTTCCAGAGTCAATGCGATTAGTAAAGGTTGTAGATTCCGAACGAGATATTTTAAAAATTTTAGGATTACAATGGGTTACTAGTATTGATAGATTTGTGTTTAAGATAAATCTTGATTCACAAATATGTACTAAACGTGGAGTACTCTCAACGTTAGCTAGATGTTTTGACCCTTTGGGCCTTTTAGCGCCGATGACGTTCTATATCAAATATTTAATCAAAGAATTGTGGAAATTAAAACTAAATTGGGATGAAACTCCCCCCTCTCACTTTGTAGATTTGTGGACTCAGTTTCAAAGAGAATTGCCTGTTTTAAATCAATTACAAATACATAGACATTTAGGGGTAGATAATAATAATAGTTCGATTATTTTAGTTGCCTTTGCGGATGCCTCCGAAAAGGGCTATGCAGGCGCAGTGTATGTTAGGTCGACGGATGTCCGTGGCAATATACATGTAAATCTACTTTGTGCACAGTCCAAAGTAGCTCCCGTGAACTTGGTATCACTTCCTCGCTTAGAGCTTTGTGCTGCTTTATTAACGTCTAAGTTAATTAGTATTGTGATAAATACTTATCAAGGTCGTATTCAAGTTAAAAAGATTTATGCATTTTCTGATTCTACAATAACTTTAAATTGGATTCATTCCGAACCCTATAATGGAAAACCTTTATCGCAAATCGTGTTTCGAAAATTCATAGTAAAGTACCGGTTGATAGTTGGTGTCATGTGGATAGTGGTAATAATGTAGCTGACTGCGCCAGTAGAGGCCTGTCACCAAAAGGTTTATTAAACCACCCCAATTGGTTACGTGGGCCTGATTGGTTAACACTTACTGAAGAAAATTGGCCTATAAAATCTTTTAGTAGTAGTGAAATAGAATCAATCGATAGTAATTTGTTAGAGGCTAAAACAATGGCTTTCCCGGTATGTACAAAAGATAATAATTCTTTATATAAACTTATTTCATATTTTTCTTCGTGGCCTAAACTACTGAACTCTATGGTTTATGTTTTAAAATTTGTTAAACTTATACAGTGTGGCCCAACAATCGGGACCTTAGATATAGACAAAGCGGAACTTGTTTTAATCCGTATAATACAAAATATATATTTTACAGAAGAGCTGCGTGCTCTAAATAAAGGCGAACCTTGTTCCTTTTATTTACGTAAATTACGACCTTTTTTGGATAATGATGTGATTCGAGTAGGAGGACGGTTGAATAATGCGTCACTCACTTTTGAACATAAACATCCCTTGTTACTGCCAAAATCTGACCATTTAGTAAATATTCTCATCGATTATTACCATAATTTCCAATAGAGAACTCCTGTGTCGGATAATTGTTAAACAAAAGCCACTAAAATTATTATTTCGCTTCGTGGACACCTTATGTCAACTATACTTTATGAGATTATGACATTGCATTATTTTTAATTGTTATAGTCTATTATTTATTAATTATTCAAGCCAACAAAAAACTAAAAAATGGAAAAGAGAGGTTGAAAGTTTTTTTTATTAATTTTAATTATTAATACTGTTTTTATACTCAAAAATACTATATAATTACATAAATTTTAAATTTTTAGTGCTATTTGTTTAAACAAATTTTATGAACATACAGATAATTTGCGGTAGGCTTGAAACATTTTTTTTGCCATTTTGTTATAAAATATTATGATTTAAAAAAAATTCCCAAGACAATTTTTTAACTGCTTATAATCAATTATTTCTTTTTTTCATTATTTAAACAAATTATTAAGAAAAAAAATTATTCTTAAAATTTATTATTTGCAATTCTCTCCAAGGTGGTAAATTTTTATTTATTGTTAATTCATTTGTTTATTTAATAAACAATTTGTTATTAACAATCGCCGAATGTGTTTTATAAGATTGTTTTTGATTTTTTTTTTCTATTAAAAAAAATATAAACACGTTCAGCGATTGTTAATAACAAATTGTTTATTAATAAATAAACAAATAAATTAACAACGAAAAAATTTTTTCCCTTGTAGAGAATTGCAAATAATAAATTTTAAGAATCATTTTTTTTATAATATGATTAAATAATGAAAAAATTGATTATAAACAGTTAAAAAAAAATTTAAATCACCTAATATTTTATAACAAATAAAATGGCAAAAAATGTTTTTCAAAAATACGTAATTTATCTATTTGTCTATAAAATTTGTTTAAGCAAATAGCACTAAAAATTTAAAGTTTATGTAATCTTATAGTATTTTTGAATTTAATAACAGTAATAATAATTAAAATTAATAAAAACTCCTCTCTTTTTCATTTTTTAGTTTTTTGTTACCTTAAATAATTAATAACTAATAGACCATAACAATTAAGATCATCGCAATGTCATAATCTCATAAAGTATAGTTGACATAGCGAAACAGTTTTAGTGGCTTTTGTTTAACAACTATCCGACTTGAAATATAAACGCAAACTCTAAAAAAAATTTATTAATTAACAATAGGCTCATTTTATGAAAAATCGGCGAAAAATTTTTTTCCAACGAGATATTGTTCTTTTAAGTGTCTAAATAATACCATAATTTTTTTTTAATTTCTAAAGTAATATTTAATAATATAAAAAAATGTTTCTACTTGCTACGGTCGGTTTCAGAGCATTGGAGCCCCATTTTCAACATTAAATTAAAATTATTAATAATAGAGATTCCGGGTGTCAGGAGTTTTTTATTGGAAATTTCTTCCTCTTTAAGAATATTTTTTTTTTAATTTCTTAAATATTAATAGTTTTCGAGTTATTTGCAAAAAACGAATCTCGTTATTTTTTCAATCTTAATTTGTTTAAAACTTTTGCAATTGTTTATGTGCGGGTTTGAAACTTTTGCACATTTTTCTAGACGTCATTCTGAATACAATGAACCCTCACTCATATTTTTACGAGCTTTATCAAGAATTAACACGGGTTTGAACTTGTGAACTAGACTGTTTGAGAAGTTTGAAAATAGAACAATGTTATATAAAACGTTGAAGAATTAATGTAACTGTTCTTTTTTCTATTGGAACTACCCACATGATAAAAGTCAAAGTCAATAGAAAGCAAAAATAAATAACTGAATGTAAATATTGTTCGCCAGTTTACTGAAGTGTTTATATAACTGTTAAACATTATATATGACCTTCTGCAGTTTGTTGAAAATAAGTTGATTTTTCTAGATATAATTGCTATATTTGTAATTCTAATCGTTTCCTCTGATGATGCCAGCTTGGTTGGCAAAGAGCTTCTAGCTAAATTCTGTAGAATTTTTGTTATTGTCAAATCTTATCAAGAGTTACAACAGTTTATATTTGCATTTTTTGCTTAAGATGTCTTAACTGTTGTATTTGCAGATTGGAATTTTTTTAATAACAACGTGGCTCTTCCTCTAGCTAATTTTAACTTATTGTCCAAATTCAAATACGATCGAACTCTTGGTCCTTCAGTTATCGTGCTTACAAAGCACATGGTGTTTTCGTAAATAGTCCAGTAAATGTCAAAAGAACTGTTGGCAATGGTAAAGCTACACCCTAAGGCAGTACTTAGTCATAAATCTATCTAAAAAATTAATTGTCCTATTATTATGACGAAAAAAATGTATAAATAGAGCAGAAAAATTATTTTATAATTCGTTAAAATTAATAACCAAAACATTAGGATATGAGAAATACATAATACTGCGTATTACAACAAATTACCTGATCAGTTGGAAACTTAAAATAACATGAAAGTCATTGTTTATAAGAATGTTTTAGAGCAGAAAAAGTAATTTTCAATTACGTAAAAATACATACTTTACGAAAAAAATTGTTTGTAGATGATACAATTATCTTTAGTTTTTATTTTCTTTATTATTTGAATAAACGCACGATGTTTTTAACTTTATTATTTTATCAAAAAAAAAAGTAAATAAACATAACTTGAAAAATAAATCAATAAATGGCATAATTTTACCCCAATTATACAAAGAGGGCAATTTTTATTGTCTATTTTTATTCAAAATTAGTTTTTTTATTATTTGCGATATGAAGACTAAGACCATAATAAGAAATATAGCAGAAATTTAATATTGCTACATAAATTGTTTAAATTTTTATAAAGCAACCAAAACTGCAGTCTTGTGTTGATGACTCATCGATTTTGTGCGTCGGCCTTGTCTATAGGTGGTGTTGACAGAAGACGCTGTAATTAGGGTAAATGAAATCGGTTGGTCCCAGTTGAAAGGTAATTGAATAAACTTTATTTTCCAACAAAAATTTCTAATATTTTGTTTCATTATAAATGGATAAAATGTTTTTTTACAATAAGGTTGGATTTTTTAGGTTATAAATTATTTTTAAGGAAAATAATAAAGGCATCTATACAAATACTTTAATTAATCATTTAAAAAGCTAAAAAAAAAACTTTAAATGAACTTTTTTATTAGAACGCATTTAAAGGAAAACCGAGAGGAAAACATTTTCGCAAAATTCGATTTTCATGTAAACAAATTTTTGGACAAAGAAATTGTAGAGAATTAAAATATCTTTCAACATTGTGGTCAACGTTCTTCTCCTCAAGCGTTAATTACTTCCACATAAGTATAGTAACGACAAAAAAAAATTGAAAATTTTTATTGTTCAAATAGGCTTAGAATGTCATGAAACGTCGAGATTTTAAGTTTGAGCGAAAGAAATGTCTGTCTGTCGGTCCGTCTGTAACTTTTTTTGTGCGCACGATTACTCTGGAACTGTTTAAGATATTGACTTAGAATTTGGTACACGTATGTATTTTAACGAGATCTGAAAATAAATTATATTTTTATCCTCTTTCGTCGAAGGGTTGGGTGGTAAATTGGGGTAAATGGGGGATAAATAGGTAAATCGAACAGGTAAGAGTCCATAAAATTTGTATTTAGTATATGTAAGAGAAGCTAAGGTCTCTAAAAACTTTTTGGCATTAGTCACCTCCATTACCACCCCCACCCCGTTATTAAAGAGGATAAAAAATTTGTGATTTAGTGTGTGTACAAGAACTAAAAATCTCAAAATATTTTTTACTTCATCCACCTCTATTATCATTCCCCTATCACCACCCCCATCCCACTACCGATGTGGGATATCGTTTTATGGGTTTTTGGGGTAGACGATTTCAAATATTATATTATTAAAGTTCCATAAACAATTATTCCCACATACAAAATTTTTTCTTTGTGAGAGACTTGGTTAGAAAATCTGGATGTGGAAGTATTGACTCCTTGGGCAACAGTTTTTTTGAGTTAATCGCGAAAAACGAGCGTCGAAATTTGACTTTGGGAGGGCAGGAAAAAAACACTAAACCTTAAAAGAAATCACTTCTCGGTCAATTTTTTACCATATTGGAACGGACTAAAATTTTCTCCCCCCTTTGATTGACATCCTTTATTTATGAATTATTTTTTCTGTTGGATGACGACCCTGCATATTTTTCTTATAACAACTATATCAGATTTATTCCTGGCACTAGCGACTGACAGCAACATTTCAAATATCATTTTACTGTGTCGTTTCTTATTTTTAAAGTGGCCACCCTGTAAATTTTTCATATTTTTCTTCTTTGACAGTTATGTTACCTATATGCGAAATCTCCGCCACATCTTCTTTCATTATTTTTTTAGTTGACAACCCTGTATATTTTCATATTTTTCTTACTTGGCAGTTGTGTTGTGATATCTGCATGCGAAATAATATCGCCCTTTTCATCTCATTTTTTATTATTATTTTTGGGGCGACCACCCCTATATATTTTCTCATATTTTTCTTTGACAGTTGTGTTAACTATATGAGAAACATTATTGTCCGCAATCCATTTTTTCATTATTATTCCACTGTTCTTCTTTGACAGTAGCGTTAACTAACGACCAAATATTTTTCTTTTGCGTCAATTGGTTTTGTAATATTTTCCCCACAATATATATCTTATAAACTACAATAATTGTTGAGTACACATGTATTGTTAGAAATAGATACATACTTCTGGCTCTTGTAGATATAGCTGTAGATATAGCGCCAACAGACAGACACCAGACCGACAGACAGAGAGACTGATGGAATTAAATGGCTTTAATTTTCGCAATCTGCATAGTCTGAAACGCGAAAATCCGAAGAAATCTCGGAGGGTAATTTTTTTAGGATTACAATACCCTACTTCTCTTCGGTTAGCGAGGGAAGTAAAAAACGAAATTTAATCCATATGACAATATTTCTAAATGCTTTAATAGTGGATTTTAACATTCCGTAAACAAGTGGCACTGACCATTTACAGGTACCTAAAACAAATTTAGCGGGAATTTGATAGAAAGTGTCGACCTTTCAACATCTGGTCGGTCAGACACTACAATGGGCTGTTATAGTTAGTAATTTTAAATATGTGACTAATACTTTCTCAATTTGCTGTAATGTACAGTATTATAAATTTTTCACGTTCTGACTTTTTAGTTATTTAATTTAGTTTTTAAATGTGTTAACATTTTAAATCACATAAAGTGAAGTCAAATTAAGTAAGAAAATAGGTGAATAAGGAATTCTCTGGCTGCAGCAATTTTATTATTTTAATTTGTCGTAGATATAATAAGTGCCACCGAGAAGTTTTTAATTAAATCGCGTAAAAAATTTTTAACAACTTATTTTTCAACGCTGAAATTTTCTGCTCTTTTCCTATTATCTTCGGTCCTAATAATCGTATCGCAAAAATAAAACCACCAAAAATTGCCTTTTTTGACAATTTAAGAAATATAACGTAATAATGCATCCATTTTAACGAAAGTTGGAGGAACTGTGCACTTTATTGAACTAAACCTTCGTGCCAAATTTTAGCATAAAATATTTATTCAAACGGCAAAAAAGAAAAAAAGATTTCGAAATTTTAATCGCTTATTGTTTAAGTGCATCGATTCATAGAACATTTTTTTTTCAAAATGTAGGTCTTTTACATGTATTTTACAATGAAATTATCTTCATTTAAACCATTTTTTAAATCTGTTTATAATTTTCAAAATTATAGGTATAAACATATTCAGATAACTGGACTTTTTATCAAACCAAGAACAGGTAACGAATTATGAAAATAGATGAAATATTTCTTAAAAAAATAATGATCTATTTGCATTTGGGGCCGAGATACGTCAGCGTTTGCGCCTCAGTCGCTTATAAATAAGCAAATTGATATATGTTCTTAAAATTTGGACTGGTTATTCGTCAGTAATATTAGTCTCACCTAGTTGAGAACAATCCAGAAGCACAATTGTTAAAAAAGATAGAGGCCCGATAGTCGGGCTTTTAGCGATTATGTTAGAGATCCAAAAATCGCCAATGTGATATTATGATATTATGGTTTTACAGATCATACTTCACTCGTAAGATAATTCAGTGTGTAAGACGACCAGCACTTTTTTTCCAAGATGCAACGTCTCTGGTTCAAATCCTAACTGCGATTTTTTTTTATTGTATTAGTAAAATTATAAGTTACAAAGCTGTGTACATAGACATAAGAATAACTGTTCAGGTTAGGTTTGTTTTCCCTTCCGCGACAAAAATGAATAAGAAAGTAAAAAAAAATTGGCTATGTGTGTTATAATCTCAAAGCCGCTTTATTCGATGTAATTTTAAAAATTGTAGTTTTGACTCATTTTCAAACAGCGGAGACAAAAACATAAGCATCGAAAAACAATCAGTTCAAATTTCTAGAAAAAATATCGACTTGTTTATTTATAAGTGACCTAAACACAAAAACTGACGTTTCACGGCCCCAAATGCAAGTAGATCATTAATTTCTTTAGAAAAATGTTAGATATTTCATCTATTTTCATAATTCGTTTCCCGCTTTTGGTTTCATAAAAATCCAGAGTTATTTGAATTTGTTTACAACTGTAACTTTGAAAATAATAAATAAATTTCAAGCAAAAACGGTTTAAGTGAGTATTCTTTTTTCTTAACACTGTTGAAAAATACATGTAAAAACCTACAGTTTTAACAAAAATTTACCGCACACGAGTCACTGCACTTAAACAACAAGCGATAAAAATTTCGAAATTATTATTGGTTTTTAGCCGTTTGAGTTTTGTTCAAAAATATTTATTTTGCGCTAAAATTTAGCACAGGTTTAGTTCAATAAAAGGGTTAGTTCAACGGACTTTCGTTAAAATTGATGCATTATTATGTTATATTATTAAATTATTATCAAAAAAGGCAATTTTTGGTGGTTTTTATTTTTTTTACTAATTAACAAACTATCATCTAGTTTTTGCATAGGCCTAGTCTTATTCAAGATTTTATTGCGAATAATTCGCTATTTTTATTTTTACAATACGATTACTAGGACCGGAGATACTAATGAAAATAACAGCAAATTTCAGTGTTTAAAAATAGGTAAATTGTTAAAATATTACAAGAAGCAATGGACCGATTTAATCCAAAACTGCTCATAGCACTTGTTATTATACATAAAACAAAAATTACTGCAGCCAAACAGTTTCATTCAAAATTTATTTTCACTCCACTAATAATGTGGGGTGGGTGCTCTCAGACGAAAAAAAGTAAGTTATTAGAAAATCTATTGGATTTGAATGAATTTCCCTGAAAACTTTTTTAATGGCTTTCTATAATCAAATATGAAGTTTTCTACCACTTTTCCTTGTTCGCAATAAATATAAAATAAATATTGTCAATTTCCTTTCAAATAGAATTTCTTTTCAAATAAAATTAATTAAAAATTTAAAAATAAAATAAGTACATGTTCTATTTTGCTATTTGTTCTCACCTCACTCCACTATATATCTAGAGACAACACACACCTATATGATAATAGTTATTTAATAAACAAGTATGTTAATGAGAGCGATTAATAAATTGAGACATTTTAACGTGCGAGCGCTAGCGAGCGCATTATTTGTCGAGATTATTAATCGCCGATTAACACACGAGTAAGTTACAAAAATTTTCCGTTGATTGTATATAGGAAAAAAAAACGCTGCCCAAGGAATCACTACTTCCACACCCAGATTTTCTATCCAAGTCACTCACAACGAAAAAATTTTGTATGTGGAAATAAACCCATAAAACGATACCCCACATCGGTAGTGGGGCGGGGGTGGGGATAGGGGGAGATAGTGGGGGGTGGATGAAGTAAAAAAATATTTTGAGGTTTCTGGTTCTTGTACACACACTAAATCACAATTTTTTTTCAACCTCTTTAATAATGGGGTGGGGGTGGTAATGGGGGTGGCTAATGTCAAAATTTTTTTTGAGACCTTAGCTTCTCTTATATATACTAAATACCAATTTATGGACTCTTGCCTGCTTGATTTACCTATTTACCCCGAATTTACCCCAATTTACCCCCCAACCCTTCGACGGAACAAGATGAAAATATAATCCAGTTTTAGATCTCGTTAAAGTACATATGTGTACCAAATTTCAAGTCAATATCTCAAACGGTCCCTGAGTAAACGTGCGCACAAAAGAAAGTTACAGACAGACAGACAGAAATTTTTTTTAGCTCAAATTTAAAATCTCGACGTTTCTTGACATTCTAAGCCTATTTGAACAATAAAAATTTAAAAAAATTTTTTTGTCGTTACTATACTTCCACTGGATGTGGAAGTAATAGGAAAAAAATCTAATATTATTTTATGACACAAAATTCAATTCTAAGTGTTACTTTATTTATTTAATTATGGTAACACATATGGAATTTAAAAAATATCAAAAATACAATTACAAATTCATTAGGCCTCTTTTTGTAACATCGGAGAAATAGACCAATAGCACCGATTCCGAATAGCGCGATACCTGCCTCTCTTTTATTAATTATAAAAGTTTCATACACGTTTTATACGTTTGACAATTAGAGTTTTGACATTAATTGTCTTATTAATTGTTTTCAATTATGTCCTTAGTTACCTAATTTAAAATCGTATATTAATAGAAAATCATTTATTAAAAGGGGTTATTAATGAACGATTTTTTATATATTTATCAAAGCTACAAATACATTATGAACGGAAAAAGTAATAAATAAAATAGGTAGGTATAATTTATTAATTATTTGGAAACACGCGATAATAATTGTTTATGTAACTGAGCACTAAAGTTAAACACTTTATCACGATGTAGAATTTAGTTAAATAAACCACATAAATAATAAAAAGAAACTTTATTGCCAAGGTGCATAACTAAGTTTTTCTTGAAATTGTGAAATTAAGGTTAATCAACTCTATTTAATGAATAATTTTAAGTGACATTAAGAAATGTCAATTATTTAAATTTCAAATCTCAATAATTATTTGTAATGTAATTATGTCACAAGCAATGGATAATTTATGTTGACGTTTACCTGTCACCTCCTCCAACTACAAGAAATCGTACAATGTTTGATTACTTTAGTGACTATCTCTAACACTTCAATGACAATTTTGAGGTTTTTTCCGATTTCAAAAAAATCTATTTTTTGTACGATCGAGCTTATTTGTTTATTTACAATATCTGTTGCCAAGACGTCAGGTTATATTTACTGATTGCTAAGTCGGTAAGTAATTTGCTTACCAGTAAGTAAAATTAATATAATATATATTACCGATATTTCACAAAAATAAGTACAAAAAATAAGGTCATTTCTATGTTTTTGAAAAAAAATGACATTATTTTCTGCACGATTGTTTTTAATTACACTTCAATTAAAATAATTTAATTTCTAGTAAATAAACGAAATGTCAAAATACAAATATCTTATTTGACAAGTTGTACTTGCCACGAAATATAAACGTGACTTTTGACTTTTCGTTTATTTAGTAGAAATTAAATTATTTTAATTGAAGTGCAATTTAATACGATTGTACAAAAACAGTATAAGCATCGCGAACCTTATAGTCTCTGGCGGTAAACGTCCGTTACAGTTCTGATGATACTTAATATACTATTATTTCCACACTACGGAATAATATATATCTACCATATATTAGGTAAGTAACTTGACAAAAATAAAGTCGGATCTTTCATATGAAGTTTTCTAAAATTAGCTTTTCCTGGATAATTACGCCCTTCTGTAAAGCGTGCATTAAAATAATGTTTGAAATTATTTTTTTCAGACTCATTATAGTGCAAGCTTTTATCAAGTTTTAGTTTTTACTCAATATGATATTCATGCAAAAGTCTTTTCATCATCCGTGGCATCCCTTAAATGTATCAAATAAACCACCCTTTATGACTTTTCAACAGTTCTTAGCAGTTGAAACTTAGCTTATAACTTCATCAGAAAATTTTAAAACTTTTGCTTCTTGCTTAAAAAAAAATAAAATACCCTGACATGCATAAAAATAAGCCGTTTTCTTCCATATGTATTTAATACCCTCTCAAAATTATTCAGATTAAAAGTAATGTAAACTAAATGAACGGAAATAACAAAGAAGGTGGGAAATATTTAGCAAATATAAAGTAGAGGAGATTTGGACTCGCCCCTTTAAAAGGGGGTAGCTTTCCAGGGAGGGCTAATTTTGGAAAAGTTAATACTAGAAACTTTCCTTAATTTTTGCCAAGGAATCTACTTAGAAATATCCTCAACATTTTAGTTAATACCCTGTATAGGTGTACTTAAAATCACAAATTAATTATATTTATAATTACGATTTTTGCAGCTGAACGCACGGAAAAGAAAGACAGTCTATATAATCTTAGTGAAGTAAAAAAGTAAAATGTATCAATAGATTTTTTGTTAAATAACAACAGTTTTTTTGTCATCTTATAGCAGATATAAATATTATTTAGTTACGAGTCCGGTTCTAAGCCAGCCATTAGATAAACACAATTAACATAAAATATTTAATTATCATAGCCAAAAATTATCATTGCCACAGCAAAAATATTACAGATACAAACATATTAGTTGGCTGCATAATATTTACCAAGCAGATGTACAGTGTTGCCAAGACTTAGGGATTCGTATAATGCATCGAATAAGATAGGGCATTGCAAAATGCGTCAAATATATTCACTGTATATATCGCTTATACACCGACAACTGTAGCGCCATCTGAACATCAATTCGTTGAACTACATCGCGTATGTTTTGAGAGAAAGGAGGTGCAATTTGATGCCCGGGCGAAATTTTGCCAATTGGCGGGATTTGTTGAGAATAACATAGTCTAGGTTTTATACACGCTTATTTTTACGAAGCCCGAAGGCGGGCTTCGTATGTGTGTTGTGGGCTTCGAGTAAGCGGCAGAATATACTGTTTTGGGCTTCGTATTGAGGCTTCATATGTCTATATATATATATATATATATATATATATATATATATATATATATATATATATATATATATATATATATATATATATATATATATATATATATGTATATATATATGTATATATATATATATATATATATATATATATATATATATATATATATATATATATATATATATATATATATATATATATATATATATATATATTTACATCTCCATATAAATATGACTTCCAGTATATGGTGCGTATATATGGCTTCCACCAGAAGGAGTAGAAATATATATATTTTGACTCATGTATATATCATCATTTGTGATTCACATCTCAGTTATCAATCAGGAACAGTTTTCATCACATGAACAAATCGCGATGGATATGAGCTCCGACATAGAGTGCAGTGGATACTGCTTCCGACAATATATGGCTGATTACATTCTGCAGATATATAGCTTCCGAAATATACATTATTTTAGGATCTGCAGTGGATACGGCTTCCAGCAGTGTTGCCATGCATTTAGCCTATAGACTTTAAATTCTGCTTTATTTTCATGGTTTTATATCTACATAATATGCAAGTGTTCATGGATAAATATGAATAGGTATAACTGAACAAAAAATTTTGAGCTGATGGGTATTCATGTTCTGGATTTAGCTCCTACTTGATTTGAAATTAGGATATACCAATTGTTATTAAAATTATTTATATATAGGGTATTTTAGAACCAATTTTCTAAGAATTGGCAAAAGTAAACTGCTTTCATTTTCCAAATTACAAAAATTTTGTATTAAAATCTATTGAGAATAAAAAGTTAACACCAATTTACAATTTTCGAAATAATCGACCCACAATGATTTTTTATTTTTTTATCGAAAATTAGTAAATAAATACATCGTCAAATTAATTTCCTCTTTCAATTTATCAATTTTTAATTAAATAAAAATTAGTATAAAAACAAAGACTTTTAAATATTATACTCATTCACGTTCATATTGAATGAGCCGTATGTTTGAACAATGTATTAATGAGTGAGTAACGGGTGATCTGATCTGACTTTCACGGATAAATTTGGTCGTCTGGAAGAAACCGCCAAGTTATGACTTAGACGACCAATGACACAAAGAAGTTAAAGATCTTATCTTTATTTTGGCGTAAATTTCATCCTTTAAATCGATAACATAAAATTTTATAATTTGAAATTTTTTGATACGAATAAGCTCATTAAAAAAATGTTAGATTGTATAAAAATAATAAAAAGAGTATAAGAGCAAGTACCAACCCTTGAGGTATTCCATGTTTTATAGTCAATTCTTCTGAATAACTGTCATTAAATTTAATACACTCTTTTCCTATTTTCGAGGTATGGTGGTAAGCTACTGTAATACTATCCCGGCAATTTCTTAATTTTTAGATTCAATACAAGAAGATCTTTATTATAATAATATAAATAATATAAAATATGTTATGTTGTAAACGTACTTTATATAATAAAAAAAAAATCTCTTCTTAAATTCATCTTTCTGACGCTGTATCTCTTTAAACATTAGAGTTACAATAAAAACCGCTGCCCAAGGAATCACTACTTCCACATTCAGATTTTCGATCCAACTCACAACGAAAAAATTTTGTATGTGGAAATAATTGCTTATGGAACTTTAATAATATAATATTTGAAATCCTCTACCCCAAAAACCTATAAAACGATACCCCATATTGGTAGTGGGGTGGGGGTGGTAGTGGGGGTGGATGAAGCAAAACAATATTTTGAGGTTTCTGGTTCTTGTACACATACTAAATCACATTTTTTTTTCATCCCCTTTAATAATTGGGGTAATGGGGGTGGCTAATACCAAAAATTTTTTTGAGACCTTAGCTTCTCTTGTATATACTAAATACCAATTTTCTGGACTCTTACCTGCTTGATTTAGCTATTTACCCCAAATTTACCCCAATTTACCCCCCAACCCTTTGACGGAACAAGATAAAAATAGAATCTAGTTCCAGATCTCATTAAAGTACATATGTGTACCAAATTTCAAGTCAATATCTTAAACGATTCCAGAGTAAACGTGCGCACAAAAAAGTTACAGACAGACCGACAGAAGTTTTTTTCGCTCAAACTTAAAATCTCGACGTTTTATTACATTCTAAGTCTATTTGGACAATAAAAATTTTTTAAAATTTTTTTGTCGTTACTATACTTCCACTAATTGTGGAAGTAAAACGTAGGAAATTTTGTCGTCTTCAACTTTGTCTCGAACATTTTTCTTTTAGGATCGAGTGTTGCCGAATTATTTTGAAAACCAATTTTTTGCAACTTTCAATCAAGATGGCGGCTCCCCCTAGGTCGAAACCTTGTATCTTTCATCAACAACATATATCAACTCTCCTGTTAGGTTAGACATAGACATAGGATCTTTTCTCATACTTATCATAGTATTCATGTATGTTGTATAAGCAATAAATTAATTTAAAATTTTAATTGACTTAAAAAATTGCGGCTGGCAGTATGGTCCTTGACCGAACGCCTTAAAAAAAACATATCAAAATCATTACTACTCCACCTTTTGCAGGGCAAAACCCCCCATTGATTGGACTATAGCCCATTAGAATAAAACGAAATATAATATTTTTTTACCGTTGCTGTACTCCACTACGTGGATTTGGAAGTAAAACAAAATATGGAATTAAAATCGACAGGTTCGTTCAATAAATGGAACTTAAATAATACACATTTTTAATGGTATGAGCTTGCATTCTAAAAAAATAATTTAAATAAATTTACTTATGTAAAATATCCTTAAATTTACTATAATAATCATTGTATTCATTTAATACTACTTTTTATTAGTTTAAATTGAAAAAAATTATAAACGTTTTTATTTTCTTTGATATTACTCAATGTTACATCTGACTAAATGTACTGTCGTGAGCATTGAGCAAAAAAAAAATAGGACAACTATTTTTTTCTGCCGTAAATCTGTCTCTATTTGCACACTTGCAATGAATTTTGACAAATAACCGCGATGTCACAAAAATTAAAGTTAGACGTACACAACTAGATTTTAGCAAAAATACGTTATAAGATTTGTCCCATTTTTTTTGCCCACGACAGTACCTACCCTATACTGGGAATGTAAATTTGATGGGTTCGTAAAATGAATAAATAAATAAATAAATCTTTGAGGGGGCTCGAACCTTCGCACAGTGGGAAAAATATGCCCTTTTTTGGACAAAAATCTGCCGACAGTAGAGATTTCAATCAAATTAAATTAAAAAAAGTGGCAAATACTCTTAAGACATTGAATTTTAGAGTAGTGCTGCGGCAAAGAGGCTTTGGATTAACCTAACCTAAAAATCGCAGATATTACTTCCACATCCAGTGGAAGTATAGAAACGACAAAAAAATTTGTAAAAATTTTATTGTTCAAATAGGCTTAGAATGTCATGAAACGTCGAGATTTTAGGTTTGAGCAAAAAAATGTCTGTCGGTCTGTCTGTAACTTTTTTGTGCGCACGATTACTCTGGAACCGTTTAATATATCGACTTGAAATTTGGTACACATATGTATTTTAACGAGATCTGGAACTAGGTTCTATTTTCATCTTATTCCGTTGAATGATTGTGAGGTAAATTGGGGTAAATGGGGGTAAATAAGTAAATCAAGCAGGTAAGAGCCCATAAAATTGGTATTTAGTATATATAAGAGAAGCTAATGTCTCAAAAAAAAAATTAGCATTAGCCACCCCCAATACTACCCCCAGCCCATTATAATAGGGGTGAAAAAAATTATTTCATCGTAGATGACCATTCGAAAGCTTATATTAAAGAGGAAGATTAAATGATGTATTTATTAGAAATAAATTGAAAATTTTTTTGAATCCTATACATAACCTCAAAATTTGCCAAAAAAGTCATTTTTTAAGTAACTTAAAATATTTCAAAATCCCGACATGATGGGCCAATTCTGAGGCCAGATTCGGATTCTGCGCGAAAAACTACTTCGGAAATTGGATAATGTTAGGGTTAAAACTGAATGAAGTAAAAAAAAAAATTGAGGCCTTTGGTTCTTGTACACATCCTAAATCACATTTTTTCTTCACCCCCTTTTATAATGGGGTGGGGGTAGTAATGTAGGTGGCTAATGCCAAATTTTTTTTTGAAACATTAGCTTCTCTTATATATACTAAATACTCTGAAACCGTCTAAGATATCGACTTGAAATTTGGTACACATAAGTATTTTAAGCAGATCTGGAACTAGATTATATTTTCATATTATTCTGTTGAAGGGTTGGGGGATAAATTGTGGTAAATGTGGGTAAATAAGTAAATCAAGCAGGTAAGAATCCATATAATTGGTATTTAGTATATATATAAGAGAAGCAAACGTCTCAAAAAAATTGTTGGCATTAGCCACCTCCATTACTATCCCACCCCATTATAAAAGGGGATGAAAAAAAATGTGAATTAGTATGTGTACAAGAACCAAAGGCCTCAATTGTTTTTTACTTCATTCAGTTTTAACCACAACATTATCCAATTTCCGAAGTAATTTTTCGCGCTAAATCCAAATCTTGCCTCAGAATTGGCCCATCATGTCAGGATTTTGAAATATTTTAGGTTACTTAAAAAATGACTTTTTTGGCAAATTTTGAGGTTATGCATAAGATTCAAAAAAAATTTCAATTTACTTCTAATAAATAAATCATTTCATCTTCCTCTTTAAAATAAGCTTTCGAATGATCATCTACGATGAAATAATTTTTTTCACCCCCTTTTATAATGAGGTGGGGGTAGTATAGGGGGTGGCTAATGCTAAAATTTTTTTTGAGACATTAGCTTCTCTTATAATACTATATATAAATTTTATGGACTCTTACCTGATTGATTTACCTATTTACCCCCATTTACCCCAATTACTTAACCCCCAACCATTCAACGGAATAAGATGAAAATATAACCTAATTCCAGTTCTCGTTAAAATACATATATGTACCAAGTTTCAAGTCGATATCTTAAATGGTTCCAGAGTAATCGTGCGCACAAAAAAGTTACAGACAGATCGACAGGCATTTTTTTGCTCTAACCTAAAATCTCGACGTTTCATGACATTTTAAGCCTCTTTGAACAATAAATTTTTTTTTAAATTTTTTGTCGTTTCTATACTTCCACTGGATGTGGAAGTAATATCTGCGATTTTTAGGTTAGGTTAATCCAAAGTCACTTTGCCGCAGCACTACTCTAAAGTACAATGTCTTAAGAGTATTTGTCATTTTTTTTTATTTAATTTGATTGAAATTTCTACTTTCGGCAGATTTTTGTCCAAAAAAGGGCATATTTTTCCCACTGTACTTCGTTGTGGCGCTGCCTCTGAAGTAGTTTCTACACCAAAATACTTGAATATTGCTCCACTCGTGTTTCGCCAACCATGTTGGCATCATCTAGAGACTATGAAACTGAATTTACAAACAGTCTTAGTGTTCTGTAGTATTGATACCCAAGAATGTTGTTGCATATTTATCTGTTACTGATTCATGTAGTTTTCGTATCCTTAATAAAAAAAAATTCTAAACGATTTTAACAAAAAACATAAGTTTCTCCAGTCCGACACTGTATTTCTTTAAAACATTGCTGCGTGCAGTACAAACTACCACAAAAGCATGTACTAAATTTTAGCTACTTGGGAAAATGGTTAAAAAATGACAGCTTAAAAATTTGACATAAATTAGAAAATCCTCTGTATATTAATAACGGAGAAGGCTTCAGAGGGTACATATGAAAGAGTTTTGGAATCAGCTCGACCTCCTCTATCGCCAATTATGTACGGAACATTTTGCATAACGAATTAAAATCTGGGTCAAAATTTCATTAAAAGGACCAATATTTTTTAAGCTAACTCCGTAGATTTTTCACTATCTAACGAATTTTAATCGGATTACACTTACAGAGTCAGTGTTTTACAACTTTTTAAAAGCTTTTATTTAACTTGCAATTGCAATGTTTGTTTGTTTGCATGTATGTATGTATGTTTGTTTAGGTGAAATTTTGCAAGCTGAATTTCGACTAGTTATAATTAAGCTGGAGCATTGAAATTTGGCACACGTAATAAGTCCGGTGACAATGCAACATAGTATAGCCATTATCGGTCTAAATCCAATATGGCGGACGTCCCAAGATGGCGGATCGGCTTTTTAGTCACAATCCCCTTGATATGGGTATCAAATGAAAGGGTTTGACGAGTAAAATACGACAGGCTATGTGACGTCATTATAAATTCAATATGGCGGACGTCCCAATATGACGGATTGCCTTTTTCTTCCGAACCTCCTTGATATGGGTATCAAATTAAAGGGTTTGACGATTAAAATACGATAAACTATGTGACGTCATTCTAAATTCAATATGGCGGACGTGGAAGAGGTGGGAAAGTGGTGGGAAGAGGTGGGGAAGGAATGGGAAGGGTTGGGAAGATATGGGGTAGGGGTGGAAAGAGATGGGAAGAGATGGGAAAGGGGAGAGGAAGGCGTGGGAAGAGGTGGGAAAGGGGTGGGAAGAAGTGGGAAGTAGTGTTAGAGGGGCGAGAGTACGGGAGAGGGAAGGTGTGGATGGCGGTGTCTGTAAAATAAGTAGACTAAAAAGTAAAAAATAAAATTATATAAAAAAAATATTTTTAAGAAAAAGCTTTTATTTGAAAAACTACTAAAAAGTAAAAATATATATTTTTTAAATTCATACACCTGGAAACCAAAAGCTTTGGGGACGGTCAATTGAGCAAAGTAACTATGTAATAGCCCCCTATATGACCGCCCCCAAAGCTTTTGGTTTCTAGATGTATGAATTTAAAAAAATAAATATTTTTACTTTCTAGTAGTTTTTCAAATAAAAGATTTTTCTTAAAAATATTTTTTTTATATAATTTTATTAAATTTCTTTCTACTCCGCTATTTATGCGATATTCTCAGTTGAAATGAAGTGTCAATATATTTAAATTCCAATTTCGTATTCTATGATTTCGAAAAACCCCATGCGTAAACCTTAAGTAAAATACCAAAAAAATTGTTTTTAATTATTGTTCTAAAACACATCGAAAACGCCATACTAACTGAAAGATATTTTCACTAAAAATTCAAAATATTTATGATTTCGGATAACATATGTCTTAGTTGTACTTTAATAAGTATTTCTAAGCAATTGTAAATTGGTACTTGTCCTATAACAAAAACAAAAGTTTTGGTGTAGCGAGTAGCAACAACGAACACTTTGCAGAGTCATTTGAAATGTTAAAAACACACAAGATCATACCTAATTTTCTAAATGCCATATGATCCAAGGTTGCCAATATTTACCGGAAGCAGTATCCACTGTAAAACTGATAGTATATTATACGGCACGGAATATACGGGAACCGTGGCGCCTTCATTGATGTGGCCGCCTCGTCAATTAAAATATGCGGAAGAGTTCAAAATCCGAATATATGACTTCCAGCTGAAATTAGCACAGCAGACAACTGAGGCACCATGGAGACGTTTTACATTGGTTGCGTTACGGCTTTCGTATACGGAAGCCGTATCGCAGTCTGAAGTCGTATAGCATGTAAATGGGCTATCATAGGAAGCCGTATCCTACGCAGTCTGTATATATATATATATATATATATATATATATATATATATATATATATATATTATATATATATATATATATATATATTATATATATATATATATATATTATTATATATATATATATATATATATATACATATATATATATATATATATACAGACTGCGTAGGATACGGCTTCCTATGATAGCCCATTTATATATATATATATATATATTATATATATATTATATATATATATATATATATATATTATATATATATATATATATATATGCTCGGGATAGGTTTCCGCGGTTGTCTGTATGAGAAATACTAGGTTCACGGGTTGAACCGCGTCTGAGATTATTGGAGTCTCGACGTTTCGGCTCCCACTTTGGAGCCATTTTCAAGAGAAAAAGAAAGATAATAGGAAGTCTAGGAAGGGTAAGGAATGGTTCGAGTCCTGGGCCTCAATCTGCCTACTCTCCAGGTCGAACCTTGGTTCGTCTCTAAGATCTCAATCTCAGTTCTTAGAGAGAACTGACGAGGTGAGGTATTTATAGTAGGATTGGTGGGTGTGGTGAGCACTGGTGCGGAACGGTTGCGCGTGGTAGGAGGGTCGCTGTGTGGTGTTAGTGAGGGTTGTGTACTTAGTGGAGATATTAGTGATTTCCAAGCAGTTGGAAGTCGAAGACTGTCGTCCCTTTTGTTTAAACAATTAGGACGCTTCTCGATTTCAATTGCTTCGCGGATCGTTCGTGTTTTTCGGGAATATACAGGTGCTATTGTTTTTGTGTTGTCAAAGTCTATGTTATGTCCAGTCTGGAGACGGTGTTGTGCTAGGGATGAGGTAAGGTCAGTATTTCTGACTGCTAGGCGATGCTCGTATACCCTATTGTTAATGCGTCTGTTTGTTTGTCCAATGTAAGTTTGGGGACAGTCGGAGCAAGGTATTTCGTAAACGCCATGAGAGTCATTAGGGACTTGGTCTTTTGGGGACTTGATAAGGTTGGAAATAGTCTGTTGCGTTGTGAATATGGTTTTTATGTTGTTTGTTTTTAGGACTTTGGAGATTCGGTCTGTGACACCTTTGATGTAAGGTAGGAAGGCTTTGTGTTGTTCAGGTGGGGATGTATCCGGATGTTGTGTTTGGTGTGGGTACTGTGCTTTATTTATGGTCCGTCTTATATGGTTTCTGTCATAACCGTTTTGTACGAGTGCGTGTTCTAATGTGTGCAATTCCGTTTGTCTGTTATGGCTGTCAGTTAGTCTGAGGGATCTTGTTATAAGAGTGTTGACGACCGAATTTATTTGTGAGGGATGGTGATGGGAGTTTGCATTTAGGTAACGGTTTGTGTGGGTTGGTTTTCGGTAAACTGAGACGAACCAAGGTTCGACCTGGGGAATAGGCAGATTGAGGCCCCGGACTCGAACCATTCCTTACCCTTCCTAGACTTCCTATTATCTTTCTTTTTCTCTTGAAAATGGCTCCAAAGTGGGAGCCGAAACGTCGAGACTCCAATAATCTCAGACGCGGTTCAACCCGTGAACCTAGTATTTCTCATATATATATATATATATATATATATATATATATATATATATATATATATATATATATATATATATATATATATATATATATATATATATATATATATATTTGAAGGAAACAACTACTCAGCGGGCAAATACCCCGACCCGCATTGAATTACACCTTCAAATCGTCCACCTCCGCCATTTTGAATTTCGTATTTTCGATGGTGGATTCATAGTTAGCGATCCTAAAACTATGCAATATATATTTAGGTGGTATTTTTAAAAGATTATTAACATTTTATTATACATTTTAATTAATTTTATCTCGAGAACCGACTTTGTAGGCGCAATGTTGGATCCGCCATATTTAATTTTTTTAAAGGCCAGCAGTTTTTTGAAAGTACATACCCTAACGAACATTTTAAGACCTCAAACGTCAAAATCATATATATTTAGATATACCTATCTGCATTGTATTAAATACTAAAGAATTGTAGTTACAATTATTATTACTTTCAACAGACACGTCAATTTATTTTTGACGGATTTTGCGCCGGTCTTTTGTACTCTGTCTCATTCTCTCTCTCACACTCTCTCACTCGTAAATATTAACTGTTATTTAAGTAATTACTGATTATTTTCTCACAAAATGAGTCAATCAAACAAAATAAAACAACTAATTGCTCAAAGAACAACCGATATACATCGTCTTTCTGAATTAAAGAGTATTGCGGACAGAGCTTATTTACTCGAAAAAGAAATGCATCAATTTTAAAATGCGCTATAAGCATCTTACTTATAGCGTCTTCGATGATTTCGAAAAGCAACATTCAACTTTATTGTCTATTTTAGCAACTGTAGAAAATGTAGATTTAAATAAACAAAATAAAATTAGAGCAGATTTTGATAATAATTATTTTCATATTCAGGCCATTCATGAGCAAATATTTGCTGATCAAACCTCAGATAGAATTCTTGATGACACTTTTTCTCGTAAATTAGAAACTCCAAAATTTTATGGTGATATTGAAAAGAGGAAAACTTTTATTGACATGTTTGATTCTATGATTAATGAAAACCAAACGTTGTCAAATGTTGAAAAATTTAATTAGCTGATTCCTCTAACTCTTGTTAAATTCACTCCAATGACAGGGAATAAATATTATATTGCGTACAATGCTTTAAAACATCGTTATGAAGATAAAAGATTAATTGCAACTTTTCATTGGCGTGAAATAGAAAATACTAAAAGTTTATCCAACAGTAGTGATAATAATACTCATTCATTACGTCATTTGTTAAACACATTCGTTGAAAATGTAGCTGCATTGGAAAACTGAAAGTATCCTGTTAAACAGTGGGACTTTTTTGTTTAATATGCTATTTGATCGCTTAGATTGAACAACTGCTACGCGTTTTGAACTTGATTGCAATTTATTATTAAAAGCAGATAATGCTCAACATTGTAATATTCTTGTAGAATATTTAACTAAACAATGTCAGGGCTTTGATACTGTTGCTTTTGCAAAAAATAAAAAGCCTCTTTCCAACTGTCTCAAAAAATAGACCAAGCTCTTCATTTTTTCTAAATGCAAATGTTAATAAAAATAAGTTGTCATGTTCACTGTATAAGTCAGAGCATTTAATTTACAATTGTCCTCAATTTCTTTCCAAAACCCCACACGAAAGATTTAATATTGTAAAAATCAATAAATGGTGCACAAATTGTCTTGGTTTTAAACATAACTCGACAACTTGTACTTCTGTCACTACATGTAAAAAATGTACACGCAAGCATCACATGCTTTTACATTTCGAAGCCAAAGTTTCGAACCAAGACATTAATTTACCTTCAGTAGATCATATTTTAAATAATTTTCAATCTCAAACTCGATTTCTAATCTGCTCAAATAAATACATTAACGAATATTGTACCAGCCAACACGACTGTATTACTTTCAACTCCTCAAATAAATGTCCGGGATATTCATGGAAATTGACAGAAAGTTCGTGTTTTACTGGACAGTGCAAGCCAAGCAAATTTTATTACTAGTAAATGTTGCAATAGATTTGGTCTTATCCCTAGCCGTACGAGGTTTAGGTCAGATGTCTTCTGCTTCCACACGAGGGGTAACTTGCACCCTTAAGCCGCGAGATCAACCTCAGCCCATTTTGACTCTGCGGTTTTACCTCAAATTTGTGCAAATATGCCTAGTGTAGACATTTCTACTCATAATTTTCAACAATTTCCTAAGTTAAATTTAGCAGATCCATATTTCAATATTTCTAGGCCTATAGATATGTTACTGGACGCTGACGTATTTGCCTTTATTTTTAAGGGTGGTTCCAAACTAAGTAGTATATATCAACCTGTAGCTTTCAATACGATTTTCGGCTGGATTATCATGGGTACAATGCTCAAATTCACTTCCTGTCATCTCATGTTTAAGAGTCGATATTTCACTTGACAATATTGTCAAACGATTTTGGGAACTTGAGCAGATCCCGCACAAAGTTTCCCCTGACGATCAGCTTGCGGAGCAAATATTTTCGGAAATATGCACCAGGGACAGTTCAGGACGTTATATATAATATCACTTCCCTTCAGTATTTGAATGCCAATTTTTGAAAATTCTCGCGACGTAGCGCTCTGACGTTTCTATGCTTTAGAACGCCACAAAGTTACTGTGTCCCCTGACGATCAGCTTGCGGTGCAAATATTTTCGGAAACATGCACCAGGGACAGTTCAGGACGTTATATATAATATCACTTCCCTTCAGTATTTCGATGCCAATTTTTGAAAATTCTCGTGACGTAGCGCTCCGACGTTTCTATGCTTTAGGACGCCGTTACTTAAAGAACCCTCGCTTTATTTAGAATACCTACTGCAATTTCATCCGGGATTATCTCTCTGCCGGTCATATGGAACCCCTAAAAAATATACCCTCATTATTATATACCCCATCACTGTGTGATGAAGCCTGAAAGTAGTACTACGAAATTAAGATTAGTGTTTGATGCTTCCGCCAAATCTTCAAATAATATTTCTCTTAATGAAACTCTTTTGACTGGCCCTAAACTCCAACAAAATATAGTTTCTATTCTGTTAAGATTTCGAGTTCACTCTGTTGTTTTCACAGCGGACATAAAACAAATGTATAGTCGAATTTTAATTACAAAGTCACAGCAAGATTTTCAACGAATTATTTGGAGATTTTCTAATTTTTATCCTATTCAAAGCCGCTTGAAAACTGTCACTTATGGAGTATCTTGTGCTCCTTTTCTAGCTATTCGTACTATTCTTCAGCTAGCTAAGGAAGAAAACATTCTTTTCCTTTTGCCTCAGAAGTCTTAGCGACTGATAACCTATGTGGATGATGTTTCGTGATTTTCTTGATAAAGCCTTATGTGTACAATCTCAATTAATTCAACTTTTGCAAAAGGGCGGTTTTGAGCTTCGCAAGTGGGCGAGCAATAACCAAACTTTATTATCTCATTTACCAACTCATTCTCTCTCCTTGGATTTTAACAATGATACCCCAATTAAAATAAAAGGTCTACAATGGCAACCTTCTCTTGATATATTCTCGTATAATGTTACTCTTCACGAGAAACCCTGTGCAAAGTGTACGATTCTTTCTGAATTAGCACGTATTTTTGACCCTCTTGGTTTTCTCACACCTATCACACTATTTGCGAAACTTTTGATTCAAAATTTGTGGAGTTTAGGTATACAGTGGGATGTAAATCCACTGCCTGAAGTGATCTCCAAATGGTCTCAATATAAATCTAAAATGTCACTACTCTCCTTTATCAAATTATCCCGACGTTTAATTGTTGATAATTTTGTCTTGCAAAATTCACGGATTTTGCGATAGTAGCATCTGACCATATGAGAGTTTACCTCTCACCGTCACTTCATTTGATTCAGTTTGTATAAGACTAGCAAGTTGACCACTATCATTTGTCTGTTTCATGACCTATGGCATACTGATGAGAACATAATAAGTTCGAAACCGGTCTATGTCTGGTTAGGAACAGACAAATGATAGTTGGTTACTGATCACGATTTGAAGGTGTAATTCAAGGCGGGTCGGGGTATTTGCCCGCTTAGCGGGCAAATACCCCGACTCGCATTGAATTACACCTTCAAATCGTGATCAGTAACCGCATTGAATTACACCTTCAAATCGTGATCAGTAACCAACTATCATTTGTCTGTTCCTAACCAGACATAGACCGATTTCGAACTTATTATGTTCTCATCAGTATGCCATGGAGGTCATGGAACAGACAAATGATAGTGGTCAACTTGCTAGTTTTATACAAACTGAATCAAATGAAGTGACGGTGAGAGGTAAACTCTCATATGGTCAGATGCTACTATACGTCGGACAAATGTCACTGACGTATAGCGACTTATTTTTTTGCAAGTACCAAGAGCGGCGACCTCTAGCCTTAGTGGGCTATACTCACTGTTTATGAAATCGGATTTGAAGGAAACAACTACTCGGCGGGCAATACCCAGACCTTTATTGAATTACACCTTCAAATCGTGATCACTAACCAACTATCATTTGTCATAGACCGGTTTCGAACTTATTATGTTCTCTTTAGTATGCCATAGGTCATCGAACAGACAAATGATAGTGGTCAACTTGCTAGTCTTATACAAACTGAATCAAATGAAGTGACGGTGAGAGGTAAACTCTCATATGGTCAGATGCTACTATACGTCGGACAAATGTCACTGACGTATAGCGACTTGCTTTTTTGCAAGTACCAAGAGCGGCGACCTCTAGCCTTAGTAGGCTATACTCACTGTTTATGAAATCGGATTTGAAGGAAACAACTACTCAGCGGGCAAATACCCCGACCTGCATTGAATTACACCTTTAAATCGTGATCAGTGACTATCATTTGTCTGTTCCTAACCAGACATAGACCGGTTTCGAACTTATTATGTTCTCATCAGTATGCCATAGGTCATGAAACAGACAAATGATAGTGGTCAACTTGCTAGTCTTATACAAACTGAATCAAATGAAGTGACGGTGAGAGGTAAACTCTCATATGGTCAGATGCTACTATCGCAAAATCCGTGAATTTTGCAAGACAAAATTATCAACAATTAAACGTCGGGATAATTTGATAAAGGAGAGTAGTGACATTTTAGATTTATATTGAGACCATTTGGAGATCACTTCAGGCAGTGGATTTACATCCCACTGTATACCTAAACTCCACAAATTTTGAATCAAAAGTTTCGCAAATAGTGTGATAGGTGTGAGAAAACCAAGAGGGTCAAAAATACGTGCTAATTCAGAAAGAATCGTACGCTTTGCACAGGGTTTCTCGTGAAGAGTAACATTATACGAGAATATATCAAGAGAAGGTTGCCATTGTAGACCTTTTATTTTAATTGGGGTATCATTGTTAAAATCCAAGGAGAGAGAATGAGTTGGTAAATGAGATAATAAAGTTTGGTTATTGCTCGCCCACTTGCGAAGCTCAAAACCGCCCTTTTGCAAAAGTTGAATTAATTGAGATTGTACACATAAGGCTTTATCAAGAAAATCACGAAACACCATCCACATAGGTTATCAGTCGCTAAGACTTCTGAGGCAAAAGGAAAAGAATGTTTTCTTCCTTAGCTAGCTGAAGAATAGTACGAATAGCTAGAAAAGGAGCACAAGATACTCCATAAGTGACAGTTTTCAAGCGGCCTTGAATAGGGTAAAAATTAGAAAATCTTCAAATAATTCGTTGAAAATCTTGCTGTGACTTTGTAATTAAAATTCGACTATACATTTGTTTTATGTCCGCTGTGAAAACAACAGAGTGAACTCGAAATCTTAACAGAATAGAAACTATATTTTGTTGGAGTTTAGGGCCAGTCAAAAGAGTTTCATTAAGAGAAATATTATTTGAAGATTTGGCGGAAGCATCAAACACTAATCTTAATTTCGTAGTACTACTTTCAGGCTTCATCACACAGTGATGGGGTATATAATAATGAGGGTATATTTTTTAGGGGTTCCATATGACCGGCAGAGAGATAATCCCGGATGAAATTGCAGTAGGTATTCTAAATAAAGCGAGGGTTCTTTAAGTAACGGCGTCCCAAAGCATAGAAACGTCGGAGCGCTACGTCACGAGAATTTTCAAAAATTGGCATCGAAATACTGAAGGGAAGTGATATTATATATAACGTCCTGAACTGTCCCTGGTGCATGTTTCCGAAAATATTTGCACCGCAAGCTGATCGTCAGGGGACACAGTAACTTTGTGGCGTTCTAAAGCATAGAAACGTCAGAGCGCTACGTCGCGAGAATTTTCAAAAATTGGCATTCAAATACTGAAGGGAAGTGATATTATATATAACGTCCTGAACTGTCCCTGGTGCATATTTCCGAAAATATTTGCTCCGCAAGCTGATCGTCAGGGGAAACTTTGTGCGGGATCTGCTCAAGTTCCCAAAATCGTTTGACAATATTGTCAAGTGAAATATCGACTCTTAAACATGAGATGACAGGAAGTGAATTTGAGCATTGTACCCATGATAATCCAGCCGAAAATCGTATTGAAAGCTACAGGTTGATATATACTACTTAGTTTGGAACCACCCTTAAAAATAAAGGCAAATACGTCAGCGTTCAGTAACATATCTATAGGCCTAGAAATATTGAAATATGGATCTGCTAAATTTAACTTAGGAAATTGTTGAAAATTATGAGTAGAAATGTCTACACTAGGCATATTTGCACAAATTTGAGGTAAAACCGCAGAGTCAAAATGGGCTGAGGTTGATCTCGCGGCTTAAGGGTGCAAGTTACCTCTCGTGTGGAAGCAGAAGACATCTGACCTAAACCTCGTACGGCTAGGGATAAGACCAAATCTATTGCAACATTTACTAGTAATAAAATTTGCTTGGCTTGCACTGTCCAGTAAAACACGAACTTTCTGTCAATTTCCATGAATATCCCGGACATTTATTTGAGGAGTTGAAAGTAATACAGTCGTGTTGACTGGTACAATATTCGTTAATGTATTTATTTGAGCAGATTAGAAATCGAGTTTGAGATTGAGAATTATTTAAAATATGATCTACTGAAGGTAAATTAATGTCTTGGTTCGAAACTTTGGCTTCGAAATGTAAAAGCATGTGATGCTTGCGTGTACATTTTTTACATGTAGTGACAGAAGTACAAGTTGTCGAGTTATGTTTAAAACCAAGACAATTTGTGCACCATTTATTGATTTTTACAATATTAAATCTTTCGTGTGGGGTTTTGGAAAGAAATTGAGGACAATTGTAAATTAAATGCTCTGACTTATACAGTGAACATGACAACTTATTTTTATTAACATTTGCATTTAGAAAAAATGAAGAGCTTGGTCTATTTTTTGAGACAGTTGGAAAGAGGCTTTTTATTTTTTGCAAAAGCAACAGTATCAAAGCCCTGACATTGTTTAGTTAAATATTCTACAAGAATATTACAATGTTGAGCATTATCTGCTTTTAATAATAAATTGCAATCAAGTTCAAAACGCGTAGCAGTTGTACAATCTAAGCGATCAAATAGCATATTAAACAAAAAAGTCCCACTGTTTAACAGGATACTTTCAGTTTTCCAATGCAGCTACATTTTCAACGAATGTGTTTAACAAATGACGTAATGAATGAGTATTATTATCACTACTGTTGGATAAACTTTTAGTATTTTCTATTTCACGCCAATGAAAAGTTGCAATTAATCTTTTATCTTCATAACGATGTTTTAAAGCATTGTACGCAATATAATATTTATTCCCTGTCATTGGAGTGAATTTAACAAGAGTTAGAGGAATCAGCTAATTAAATGTTTCAACATTTGACAACGTTTGGTTTTCATTAATCATAGAATCAAACATGTCAATAAAAGTTTTCCTCTTTTCAATATCACCATAAAATTTTGGAGTTTCTAATTTACGAGAAAAAGTGTCATCAAGAATTCTATCTGAGGTTTGATCAGCAAATAATTGCTCATGAATGGCCTGAATATGAAAATAATTATTATCAAAATCTGCTCTAATTTTATTTTGTTTATTTAAATCTACATTTTCTACAGTTGCTAAAATAGACAATAAAGTTGAATGTTGCTTTTCGAAATCATCGAAGACGCTATAAGTAAGATGCTTATAGCGCATTTTAAAATTGATGCATTTCTTTTTCGAGTAAATAAGCTCTGTCCGCAATATTCTTTAATTCAGAAAGACGATGTATATCGGTTGTTCTTTGAGCAATTAGTTGTTTTATTTTGTTTGACTGACTCATTTTGTGAGAAAATAATCAGTAATTACTTAAATAACAGTTAATATTTACGAGTGAGAGAGTGTGAGAGAGAGAATGAGACAGAGTACAAAAGACCGGCGCAAAATCCGTCAAAAATAAATTGACGTGTCTGTTGAAAGTAATAATAATTGTAACTACAATTCTTTAGTATTTAATACAATGCAGATAGGTATATCTAAATATATATGATTTTGACGTTTGAGGTCTTAAAATGTTCGTTAGGGTATGTACTTTCAAAAAACTGCTGGCCTTTAAAAAAATTAAATATGGCGGATCCAACATTGCGCCTACAAAGTCGGTTCTTGAGATAAAATTAATTAAAATGTATAATAAAATGTTAATAATCTTTTAAAAATACCACCTAAATATATATTGCATAGTTTTAATTAATTTTATCTCGAGAAGCAACATTGTAGGTGCAATATTAGATCCGCCATATTGAATTTTTTTAAAGGCCAGCAGTTTTTTGAAAGTACATACCCTAACGAACATTTTGAGACCTACTTTTGGGAGTGCACGTGATCCGTTTGACACGGAACGTCCCATATTTATGATGCAAATACACCAAAGTAGATGAACTGAGATATTTAATAGTGGGTATAATTTTATATTTGATTAAAATGTATAAATTAGGACGAGAAACATTCACTGAAACTAACCTAACCGTTTTAGCCCAGTGGAATTAGTTAAAAAAAGAGTAAAATTTATTGTAATCCGTTTCAGGATGCCACGTAGATTAAACGATAGTTTTATTGATTACGAACATGATCCTGAATTTGGTCCACTTTTTGACCACCGGAACATTGTTTATTTAACGATTTATTTTTGAAAAATTCCAAAAAATCGACTTTTTTAAAGATAACTCAAAGACCTTTAACGATAGGTTTTTCAATTTGTAGATACCGTTGGAACTTTGAAAAACGGTTAATTTGAGAGATATTTTATTTAAAACGTTTCAAAATTTGTTTAAATAATCGCAAAAAACCGCGAAAATTTTCTCAATTTGCAAATATTTTTCATTCTTTAACAAAAGCACTTTAGTGCTTGAGATTTTGACAAAATATGTCTTTTATTACCCCAAAGTTACCCCTAAAACTTTATCAAAAAATTTTAATTAGTTTAAGAGATATTCAATTTGTTTATTAAAAACATAAATAATGTAAAATGCAAATTCACCCAGTTTCCGTTGTCGTAGAAGGTTGATCCGCACATCATTTTTTTTTTGTTTAGACTTAAACTTTATGTTTTCATTAATGGTAAATCAAATTTGCATTATTTTCAACTTAGAAATGGCGTTTGAAAAATTGTCACATTTTGTTACGGTCTATTTCACGGCCCCGTAACGTAATTAAAATAGGCTACAAATAATTAAAAATATATGATGTGTTGGTTGCCTAAATTGGTAACGAACAAATAATATAATTTTTCTGAAATCGATCGGGAATGTCTACATTTTCGGCGCGATTTTAGAGCGAAAAATGCACAATTCCAGTATTTTAGTCCGTTGCTAGGAAACTATCAGAAAACAAATCGGAAAAGATTCGTTGCCAAGCAACGATCAACAAAGCCGTACGGGAATGTTACTTCCCGGCCTAGGCCGGGAAGTAACATTCCCGTACGGTTTTTTATATATATTCTAATATGTTAATATTTTTGATTTTTATACGTTTAAAATAGTATTGATTGTGATTTCAGAAAATATATTTTTTTAAATGTTTATATTTTTGATTTTTATACGTTTAAAATAGTATTTATTGTGATTTCAGAAAAAATAGTATGTGTACTTCGGTGTGAAAGCACATTCCCAGACTTCGATGCTTGTTGGCCTCGGCTAGCGCCTCGGCCAACAATTGCATCGTCGCCCGGGAATGTATCGCTTTCACACCTAGATACACAATATACTATTACTGAGAAAGGCTGTTCATTTATCGAGCCGGGCACGTCGCTGATAAGGTTTTTTTGGAGGCACAGGTTTTTTGGTTGAAATTCCTTTTTATCCGGGAAGATGGTCATTTTTGTTAGCAAGTGCGAGGAAGAGACCTTTTCGTCTTTTAAAGTCCGATATTGTGGATTACCCGATTTGGGGATTTGTGGCGAAAAAATTACCTATTAGCGGCAACGAAGTTTATTTTTGTTCTTGTGTATTTCCTGACTACTTTGGTTTTCTTGTCGCGGGAAGCAGAGCTCCTGGATTTTCCTTTTCCTTTGTCTGAGTCGAACCGTCTTCGAGTGGAGTCTTGGGGTATTTTCACCACCTCACTCAAAGCGAGACGAGGCTACTTTGAGCCGATTTACAACTTTAAGTAAGTTTTTATCTTTTTGTATATTTTTATTTCCAAATTTATTCGTTGTGTTTCTTACGAGTATTATCTAAGACGTGTACCTCTTTGCAGGGCTTTTCTTTTTACCCCAAATCATTTGGCCATATCGGTGTTGTATTCGCAACCGAATCCTATACGGGGGCAGCAGAGGAGTGGTGCCGACTTAGTAGCGGGGGCCTAGAGTTGCAGGTCGCGGAGATCGTTGTAGACCTCGCCGAGGGACCTCTTTCAAGGTGGCGACCAGCCGTAAGCCTGTCAGTTATCTATTCCTATTTAAGCACCTTTTGGCCAAACAATCTCTCAGTTTGGGAAATTTTATACCTAACTAATGCCTATGTTCGATTATTGAACTATTTTTTTTTCTTATTGATTTGCCATATTTATTACAGTATTTGAATGTTCCTTTAGTTAAGTTTGTATAGTTTGTTATATAAAGTTTTGCGACGTTGGTTATGTTAGTACGGGTGTTGCCGCGCAACATCCATGTGATATATATATATATATATATATATATATATATATATATATATATATATATATATATATATATATATATATATATATATATATATTGATATGTTTTCTGGGTACTAAAGAAAGAGAAAGAAATTTGTTAATTTAATTTTTAATTAAATATTAATCTAGAAAGCAGAAATTTTTATATTCGGCGCCACTGCTTCCTAGTTTCCCAGCAAACACACATTTATTAGCATGAGTTACCAATAGGTGTCACTCTATCTCAGTGCAGTTTCTTTAGCTCAAATTAATAAAAGGCAAATTAAAATCATAGATCAAATAATAACAATTTTATTTAAGAAAAGTAGATCAGATTAATTTACAAAATTTTAATTTAGTTGAACCTTGGCCTTGGGTTTCTTATATTTAGGAAACAAAATTCTGCCCTTTTATTTTAATTACAAATACTTATTCTAAGAAAATGAAAGAAATCTTTGCTTTATTTAATATCGATAAAACAGGTACCTGTATGCGACGTGACGTCCCGATACGAATCACTGATTTGTTGCACTACACTGTTGTGATCCTGGTTACCTGCAAACTCCCTCGATTTCTCGTGCCGTGCCTTTGTGGTAATTTTGTTCCTTGTGAAATTTGTTCAATTTGATGTGCCTTGGACGACTTTGATGCTAAAATATTGGATTAATACCGTATGGCTTACTTGAAAATCCGGTAAGTCAAATTTGACAAACAGCTGACATTAAGGTTATATTTCGATGATAATTATTTTGTTTTTTAAACCTTGCAACATTGGTTCCTCTTACTTCTCAACTTATTAATGTTTGATTTACATACTTTTCTTCATCTGAATTTGAATTTCTTTA
The DNA here is from genome assembly GCA_936432065.2 of Rutpela maculata. Lineage (NCBI taxonomy): Eukaryota > Metazoa > Arthropoda > Insecta > Coleoptera > Cerambycidae > Rutpela > Rutpela maculata. Next base: position 185,671,480 of record OW386285.2, read on the forward strand.
CTATTTGTAATAATTTCTGGACTCAATTTTGAAAATAACTCTCTTCTCTTTATTACAAAATCAACAACTTATAACAAACTTTTCATGGAAACGTTCCTTGTTTCTTGAAAACTTTGTTAATTAATGACTTTTTTCTGAAATTAGATAACTAGACCTGTCAAAATTTCATAAATTTTATTTGGTTATGAATTTAAATTTTTCTTTTAGACCTTCTCTGTCTATTTTACTGTTTGAAACAGATTCCTTATTTAATTCTGATTCTTTCAGTATCCCTTTTATTTCTCTAGGCTTTATATTTAAGTAGTTCCAAAACGTTGCATGATTTTCACATAATTTCTATTTTAAACAATTTACACTAGATTTGATGCATGATTTACCTTTCTTAATCTTCTTACTAACTAGCTCTCTTAATTCTAATTAACAAATTTACTTTTCAGTATGAATAAATGTTAACTTTATAACTTTTATTTTTCAGAACTCGTAGTCAATGTTTCTTCAGTCCTTGAAGTAGTGTCCTTTTACCTACCGAACTGAAAATCATTTTGAAATGTTCTTTGCAGTGTTTTCTTTCAACTGCCTGCATAATAAATAGGAAAACAATGTTTTTAACAATCTAATATTTAAATAACCAGTGACAGCACACAAATTATGGTTACTGATGGTCAACACTGAAACTTTAAACTACAATTAACATATGGAATTCAGGGATGTATGTCTCAGGTTTAATCTAAGGTAATAGTCTTTGATTTTAAATGTTTCTGATTTAAACCCGAGCACTAATTTTCGAGAAATCTTAGATTTAAGTTTTATTTGTGCTCCTTTTCTTTTTAAAAAGTCTTTATGTACACTATAGAATGTTTATTCAGTTTGTTTGAGAATTTTCAATTCCTTTTATGTTTTTTGTCACCTATATTGTTTAATATTTTAGTTTTAAATTATTTTCTTGCTTTAATTTCAAGTTTTAAATTTTCAGATGTGGAAATTTACATTTCCTATTTTGTGGAAGTTTTTCCAGTTTGATGAGCTCCGGATCAATCTATGATTGTCTATTAGTTAGAAACACTCTAACGATGGATTCCTGATATGATTTTTCCACCTTTGGTTTTGTATTTAAGAAGTCTAGCTTCTGAAGATAAAGTGAGATTTTACAAATTTTTAAACCTACTTATTTTAAATTTAAGCATTTTACAATATTTATTGTTACTATTTAATCTCTGTCTTTCAATTTACATTTGTTTACTGATAGTATGTTTACTATCGATAATTCATGTTAGTTTTAAAGTTTTTACTTTGTAATCTTTGAATTCTTTGATGCAGAACTGCAAACAGTGACGTAGATTATTTATTTTGATAATGAAACTTATTGTCTCTCTCATGAGTCAAGATATCATATCTATATATATATATATATATATATATATATTTTTTTTTTTTTTATTATTATTTAATTGTTTTACGTCTTTGTAGTTGAATGTCGTTTATTATCTAATATTTTACAGTATTATTTAAGTAGGCCTTGCTGCAAAATACTTGCGCCATAATTGCCGTCGTTTGAATGTTTTACATTTCTGTAATCCGACCTTTATATATATATATATATATATATATATATATATATATATTTTTTTTTATCATTATTTAATTGTTTTACGTCTTTGTAGTTGAATGTCGTTTATTATCTAATATTTGACAGTATTATTTAAGTAGGCCTTGCTGCAAAATACTTGCGCCATAATTGCCAAAAAATCGTTTGAATGTTTTACATTTCTGTAATCCGACCTTATTTTGTATAGTATACTGCAATATCATGTTAGGAAATTGAGACTGTTGCAGAATTCGCAGTTATAGGTCAAATATACAAAACCACCTGTTAATTTATATTAACGCGGCGACGTCAGACGTAATCACGACCGGCGCAGCGGCGGAGTTTACATTTGCCTACCATTTTTGTTAGTTTTAGTAAATAATATCAGTAGTTTTGCCCCGTTTGCGTTTGGCAAGAATTTAGCAAACATAAATATATACTTATTATTATTTTATGTGTGAAATGTGATTCCATATACAATCTGTTAATATATCTATTTGTTCACATTTTATTACGATTTTTTTTTGTCTTGCTCTGCTACCACCCAAAATACCCTCAATCACCTCAAAAGGCGAACCACGACCCCCGATAGAACCAGCTAGCGAGTGTGCCTATCCCTACTCTTAGTAGGGCTCCGGAGGGCACACTATAATAAATTTTGTGGTCGGCGATTATATACAGGGTGGCTCACCAAACCCTGAAGTAACATCGAGATAATTTTTTTTCCTGTATACAGAGCCCGCATTGGCCGGTTACAATAGCGCCCATTATTACTTTTTGATGGTTGTTTAATCTATTAAACATGCATTTTTTATCATTTTAAATAATTTAGTTTCTTATTGTTATTATATCCTACTTTCGACATATATTAGTTATTTCGTATTGCAATCTACATAAACATTAACTATAAACAATATCAGCGAAGTATGCAATGAAGTACAAACACAGCATGTCTATAGTTGGCATAATTTTCTAGGACAAGTTTAATATTTCATGTGTAACGTATAATTAATTGTTTATACGATTTGTTATTATGTTTATTATTGCCATTTAGTATAAATAGAATTTTATTTTCTTAAATAAATCAGTCTCAACTAATTACTTGTTGTACTCATCTTTCCAAGCCACAATTAGGAGGTGAGGCTGCCTCCAGGATTGGTTTTTACCACAACAATAAAAATCTCTACAGTCCACTGGTCCCAGAGCCAGTAACCCCAACTACCCTACTTACAACCCTCATACGGTTTCACCAGTGACCCGCTCAGCCCGAGCATCATTGGGAGATCGTACATTGGTCCTTCGAGCCGGATGCAGTTATTACGTACATTGGTCCATCGAAACCAAGAAGAAGAGGAACTACATCTCGCCAGTGACCCGTTCATCCCGAACATCACTGGGAGAACCACATCTCGCCAGTGACCCGTTCAGCCCGAGCATCACTGGGAGAAAAAAAAACTACATCTCGCCAGTGACCCGTTCATCTCGAACATCACTGGGAGAGGAACTACATCTCGCCAGTGACCCGTTCATTCCAAACATCACTGGGAGAGGAACTACATCTTGCCAGTGACTCGTTCATCCCGAACATCACTGGGAGAGGAAGAGGAACCACGTCTCATCAGTGACCCGTTCAAGTCCCGAACATCACTGAGAGAAGAAGAAACCATTGTAAACTGACCGCAGGATAGTCCAGATATTCCAAGCGAATCCAAACCAATCCAGTTAAGCCTCATCTCCTGATCATCTCCTAACCATCTCCCAATCATCTCCTAATCATCCCCTATTCAACTCCTACTCAACTCCCAATCAACTCCTAATCATACATACAAATCTTACAACCAAACCAAACCAAACCCAAACAACTCAAGCCAACCCCAAGCAAAATCAAATCCTATCAACACCATTCCACCCAAACTAACACAAGTCAAGCCAATCCAATCCAACCCATTCAACCCGAGAAGAAGAAGAAGAAGAAGAAGAAGAAACCTAAACAATATTCCATCAAAATAAGTCACTTCAATCCAGTTCAAGCCAACCCTAGCCAAACCCAAACCTTTACCTAACCAAGATGCCATCCATGGATGAAGTGAACCAACTCAGCATCCAGCAAGAGAATCTGGACAAACAACTCGCTCAGCCTAAGCCTTCCAAACTGGGAAATTCCAAACCCCTGCACGAAGAATCCATGCAAGAACATCTGAATCCCAGTCACATGAATAAAGTCATTCCGTCACCTGTCACAACCGTCGACGAGCAAGCAGCTACAAAATTCGCAAGTACAACTGATAATCAACGGCCTCCAAGGAGCAAGGGAACGTCGTTTAATCTCCGGACGTTGTTCCTGTCTCTCTGTCTGCTGTTCGCCCCGATGCCAGGCTCCACACAAGCAGGGTACCCTACTCAGTGTCCACCACCCGAACTCACTCAGTTTGACGCCTTTTATTGCAACTCAACCACCAAACTACTGTTTCAAGAAGCACAATGCACAGCACTGCTCCATCATCTAACCGAGAAATAGCATCAGCTATCATGGATTAAGGATGGGATAATTGGAATCATATCTCCACCCACGACAAACATCAACACAAACCTATCGTCAAGACGGCAGTTGGTCCAGAAATTGAAGGCAGACTTTTGGCAAATTAAGTCCTCCAATAAATTAGATGATAAAATGGCCGACTTAACCAAGGAGGAAGAAAGATGGCAGAGACAAAACGAGACAAAATGGCACTCCATACACCATTCCCTCATCACCGGTAGTGCCACCACTACCGCCATCATAGCAGTCCTGCGGCTCCTATTGGTATTCGCCCGGTCCCTAATGCAACAACGCAGACGGAAGAGAAAACAACAAGAACGTCCAAGATGAGATAATCGAACTCCAGCCATTTCACTAGCACCACAACGAACATCGTCCTTCCCGGTCTTGCCAGAATGTTTAATCTATTAAACATGCATTTTTTATCATTTCAAATAATTTAATTCCTTATTGTTATTATGTCCTACTTTCGACATATATTAGTTATTTCGTATTGCAATCTACATACACATTAACTATAAACAATGTCAGTGAAGTATGCAATGAAGTACAAACACAGAATTGCTATAGTTGGCATAATTTTCTAGGACAAGTTTAATATTTCATGCGTAACGTATAATTAATTGTTTTTACGATTTGTTATTATGTTTATTATTGCCATTTAGTATAAATAGAATTTTATTTTCTTAAATAAATCAGTCTCAACTAATTACTTGTACTCATTTAACCAATCTTTCCAAACCACAATTAGGAGGTGAGGCTGCCTCCAGGATTGGTTTTTACCACAACAACAAAAATCTCTACAGTCCACTGGTCCCAGAGCCAGTAACCCCAACTACCCTACTTACAACCCTCATACGGTTTCACCAGTGACCCGCTCAGCCCGAGCATCATTGGGAGATCGTACAATGGTGGTTCGGTATTGAATGGTAGTTTTGCATTCTTACGTGTGCACTTTTTTTTAATTCAACATTTAAAAAAAATATTATTATACTATTATTGATACTGAGAGACTACTTGGCATAAGGTATAATTTTTATAATTGCTGCTCCCATATACATTTTTAACGCGTACTCCTTGTTATCTTCATTTTAATATTAATTTTAGTGAATTCTTACAAGTTATATCTCCTTAATTAACAAAATTGAATTTTTCTCCTATAAATATAGTATAGGTAACAGAAACATAACTTTACAGATAGATAAAAGTCGGTTGCATATTACTGCATACAGTTTTTTTATAAACTGATGACAAGTTTATTTTGCGTTCAGTTAATATTCGAGTAATTTGTCCGTTTAAATTATTGAATAGTTTCGGTTTTGATACCTGAAAGTTACTTTTTTTTGGTACATTCTTTTTCAAGTTTTTTTAATTTCTATATTGATTTAAAAAAAAGCATTAGATGTATAGATTTCGTTGAACAGTTATCAAAATTTTTACGTAGGAAATCGAGTCTAGAGAACTTTTTTTAAATAATAATTAGATTGCTTAATAATATAGATTGATTACAGGGTTACCCAAATAGTTGTCACAAAAATCTGTTCCAAGCATATTACTTCATAGCCTTACTGGAAAATTTAGCAGGTATACCTATCTCTAGTACTCTGTAGAGTTTAAAATATACATTCAGCGATATACCGAGCGTGTCAAAAAAAATTGGTAAACTTCCTTTTCATTAATTAATAACTATTACCACGGGTCTTAAGTTGCTTAGATTTAAAATTGTACAATTGAATACTATACTGTTCTGTAATATACCGGACGAGTCATAAAGTCGTTCGATTTTTTTTTATTTTCACAAAAATCTATTACATTTTTGAAATTGTGTTAACTCTTTGTCTGTTTTCTTGGGAAAAATACGCGGTTACGATCAAGATTTTGGAACTTAATATTTTTTTTGTAAATATTTCATACACGGGGAACTAGACAACTAATCATTGATTTTTTTCAAACAATTATATAAGTGCAGGATTATTAAAAATATTGTTGGTATTTTAGTACCGGAGTAGATAGCTACCCATACAGGGGCTTGTCAAAAAGAAAATTAAAACAAATACATATAACTGGTTAGTCAAAAGTATTCATAGTGTATAGTAGTTACTTTACAAATTATTTATTAGGCATAAACACATCTACAACTAACAAAACATTATATTTATAATCGAAGGAGATAACTTGTAAGTTTATAAAATTTAAATGTTCAAGTGAGTTTAAATTTTGCTTGGTTGTTTGTTTTTGGTTTACTAACTTTATATAGGTATATAGTAGGTTTAATATTTTTTTATTATTACTATTTCGTTGTGGATTGTTGTTGGGTTGAAGTGGTAAGTCCAGTGGCGTATTCCTTTATTTTAGGAATACAAGTCTTTTAATATTATTCTTAAGTTAATCATGTTAGGTTATAGGTTTATTATACGGTGTTAGAGAAGGTACGTCTTGCGACACTTATATATATTTTTTCCCCGGATTTTGTCTGCTTCGCTGCCCGCGGGCACGAGTTTTGCGTTACTTGGTAACTTTTTCTGGTTTAGGGGGGAGGTAGTGTCCTTCAGACACTAATACCTACTTACATTTACATTGTTATATCAGTAGAAGTAGCAGTTACGTATGTTTTTATTAGTATATAGTGTCTTCGGTTATTTTCATAATTTACTGGTAGTACATATTGGTACATAGTAATAAGTCTTTTAAAATTTTGCGACATTTTTTTTTTGTTTGCTTAACCTAAGTCATTACAATGGAAGTCAATCGGTTAAGAAGGGATGAATTGCAGTACGAGTTGTACATTCGAGGTGCGTCTGAGTTAGGTACGGTCGAGGAGCTACGCATGCGGCTTAGACCATATATACAAGCCGGGAGGTCAAATGAAACTTTACTATCGTCGAATATAACCCTAGACGCAGCCTCAGAAATAAACGTTTGCTCTAAAAAATTAAATAAATTGTTAGAAGCTATAGATAATTTTGATAGCGATAATAGTAGGAACGAATGTAGTAAAATTTCATCTAGGATTTTACATGTAGCGGGTCGGTTACAACGTGTCACCGACGACAACTTTAATAGCAAAAAAGAGGTATTAATGGCACGGTGCGCAGAACTTAGCCATCATTTAGAGGTAATCATGGGAAATATAGCTAATTATTCAATTACTCAGCAACCACTGGTTTCTAGTCGACTTAATGACAACGAGTCTTCGTTGGAACTAGGTGGGACAGGAGACAATGTGGTGGGGTCACACCCAAGTTCATCTCATGCTGAGGTAGCTGCATCAAATTGCAGCTACTCGGGTGTCATCAATGCTCAACGGTCACTTTTGTCGGCTTTGTTTTGCGATAATGCAGAAAGCTCTCGGTTGGGTGACGAGGATGTTGCCCGTGATGCTTCTCAAATGAGAACGCAAATGTCAAATCAGAATAGGCGTGTTTCTTTTCAACCACTGACCGATAGTCCGTTAGATGAGAACAACAGTCCACTGGTAGATAACCATAGAGCACGGAGTTCGATAATAGACATGAATAATATTCAACCAAGGGGTCGGGCAAACCAATTGCCGACGGCACATAGTTTAGCACATAGACCCACACGTCCGAATGTGAGTTCTACGGCTGATTCTTTTAACCCGCGTGAGGATAATGTAGGCACGAATTCAGGTGCACTAAATCGGAATCCTCACGCCTCCTATTCATATACAGCTGGCCTAAATTCTCGTATGGCTTCACAAGGTTCGAACGATTTCGAAACAAGATTGCGTGCTCTACAATTTGATGATACTGACGACCACGTCCAGTACAGTCACCCTCGCGGCTTATTGACCAACCCCGAGTTTTAAAATAGTTTCTGATTGGAAGTTGACGTTCGATGGTCGCGGTAGTGTCACCGATTTCATTGCCAGAGTGGAGGAGCTACGGCAAGCATGTGGGCTGACAAAACCGCAGTTGTTACAATGCGCGAGCCGATTGTTTGAGAACGCAGCGATAAATTTTTATTTGGGAATCCGAGATCGCGTGACTACATGGGACGAATTAATTGAGGAGTTAATGGGAGTTTACTCAACCGATGATCCTGATAAAGATATCTGGGACGATATCCATAGTAGATCGCAAGGGGAATTAGAACGCGTGGTGATTTATATTTACACCATGGAGGGATTATTGAATAAACTTAGGCATAAACCCAGGGAGGAGAAAAGAATTAAGATAATTCGAGAACGATTGCTACCTGACATCCACCGAGATTTAGTTTTTCAGCAAACTAACGCTATATCTGAATTAGTCCGAGTATGTCAGTTGGTAGAAAATAACATCAGGCACCGCGAACGTTTTAAGCCTCCGCCCACAAACCCTAACCTAGTAACGGAAACTAACATGATGTATCGGCCAGAGTTTTACCGTCACTTTCCGAATAGATACCGATCGGACCGTATTCACGCAATACAAACAATCGAGGATGTTCCAAGCACTCCTGATGCTCAATCGGAGGTAGTTGCTAATCCGTTGGTCGACGTTAGACATAGTATTCAACCTCCACTCGAAACTTCGACATTTTTGAACGCTGTCACCACATCGAACATTGCGAGTGGTGATACCCAGCGCAATCAAAATCAAATCATTTGTTTTAATTGCAGAGAGCTTGGTCATTATAATCGCCAGTGTCCCCATCCGCTGGTTAAACGGTGTTATAGCTGCGGCCGGAATAACGTTACTGTTCGCACCTGTCCGACATGTTCGGGAACGCCAACGTAGGTCGCGAGCGAACCGCGTCGCGAACTTAGCATCTCGAGCAACGGTTCAGAATACTCTTGAAGCAGATATGAGAATTCAGGTAAAATTAGATTACATTTTAGAAAATGTGAAGGGTGACGAAAGACCCTACCTTGAAGTCGATATTTTGGGTAAGAAATTTTTGGGATTGCTAGACACAGGGGCTTCGCGATGCGTGGTAGGCGAACAGGGGATAAATAACTTTCGAGAGCTAGGTTTGAAATTATTACCATCGGAAGTAAAATCTTGTAGTGTTGCAAATGGTAAATGCTGCGAAGTGATTGGTCGCTACGAAGTACCATTTGCGCTAGAAAAGCGAGAAAAAATTATCGAAGTACTGGCTTTGCCTGGAGTCCAGCATTTGCTCATCCTGGGTATTGATTTCTTTAAGCGAATGGGGATTGTGCCCGATTTTCGGCACAATCATTGGACGTTTTCGGAGTCCGTTAATTCCCCACCGATTGCGACATTAACCGATAACTCCCGACTTTCACAAACCCAATCGAGAGATCTCGGCCAACTAATTAGCGAAATATTCAAGAAGATGCCAGACGACTTGGGCTGTACTACTTTGGTTAAACAACATCAAAACTAGTGCAGACCCTATCAGGCAGCGATATTATCCTATATCTCCAGCGTTACAGGCTCACGTTAATGTTGAATTAGACGAGATGTTGCGGCAAGGTATTATTGAGCCTTCTTCTTCTCCATGGTCATCCCCGATCGTAATGGTGAAGAAGAAGGATGGTAGTTACCGCTTTTGTGTGGATTACCGCAAATTAAATAAGGTGACAGAACGGGACGCCTACCCTCTACCGAACATTACGAACACCTTAGACAAGCTGCGCGATGCTAGGTTTTTGACGTCGTTAGATATAAAGAGTGCGTATTGGCAAATTCCGTTAACCGATCAAGCGAAACCGTTAACAGCCTTTACCGTACCAGGGCGAGGCCTGTTTCAGTTTCAGAGGATGCCTATGGGCTTACATAATTCTAGCGCCACTTGGCAAAGGTTCGTTGATAGTATACTTGGTGCGTGTTTGGAACCCTACGTATTCGTATATCTGGACGACATAATAATTGTCATCCAAGATTTCGATAAGCTTCTGGAGATACCCCGCGATGTTTTTAGTAGACTTCGTGCAGCTGGGCTAACAGTCAGCAAAAGTAAGTGTCACTTTTGTCGCGATGAATTGAAGTACTTGGTGTGACGCGTTTTTCTTCCTTCCAATTGCCTTGTGCACTCGACAAGTGGAAACGTCACTTTAGCGCTTGAGCTTTTTTAGCAGATTTATTTCAGAATAGCTCGGGCGCTACCTTTACAATTTTTTACGTGGGGCAAAGGTCCCGCACTAGCCTCTTAACACAGCCTGTTGCAGTAAGGCTGGGATAGCTGCAGTGAAGAAACGGTAATTCCAGAGGTCGATAAGGAAGTTCAGACTATCACAGACACACAGCAGTAAAACTCAGAGTTAAAAACAATAACAGTGTTTATTAAATAAAAACCTACTATCTACAAATCTATCAAAATACTTAGTTAAGGTTAATAGTCAGTTTTATAATATTACCAAAGTACCAGTTTGATAAGCTAGGCTACCCAGGTGTGAAAACGATTTTACTGCGGAATTAAAAGACGGTTAGCGGGGTGTGAGGCAAGCAAATGGTGATGCGTTAAAGCAAACTAGTGAGAACGGGCAAACGGTGACAGATATCAAGCAAGAAAGCACAATCACAAACTACTAAATTATGTATATATCATGCAAATATTGCGAGCTTATTAGTTACAGCTTAATAGTTACAACTTAGTAGTTACAGCTTAATAGTTACAGCTTAATAGTTACAACTTAGTAGTTACAACTTAATAGTTACAGACTTGGGTCGTAGTGTAGATTAAACAGAATAAATCAAACAGTAGAATAATAACAGTGAATAATAAAAGACCAAACTTTTGTAAATACGACTAATAACACGCTTCACACAATTTGTCTGCTTCATCAAAGGGCCTGGACAATGGTGCAAAGACGCGTTTTCATAGTCTTAGGACGGACAGAAATGATTAACCACTTTACGACTAACTGAACACGCTTCACACAATTTGTCTGATTCATCAAAGTGCCTGGACAATTGTGCAAAGGCGTATTGTTCTAGTCTTAGGACGGACAGAAATGATTAAACACTTTATGACTAACTGAACACGCTTCACACAATTTGTCTGATTCATCAAAGTGCCTGGACAATTGTGCAAAGACGTATTGTTCTAGTCTTAGGACGGACAGAAATGATTAAACACTTTATGACTAACTGAACACGCTTCACACAATTTGCCTGATTCATCAAAGTGCCTGGACAATTGTGCAAAGGCGTATTGTTCTAGTCTTAGGACGGACAGAAATGATTAACACTTTATGACTGATATAAGAACACGTTTCATACCATTTGTCTGATTCATCTAAGTACCTGGACAATGGTACAAAGACGCGTCTTTATAGTTTTGAAATAATTCAACAGATTTCGGACACAGAATAACAATGCAAAAATATAATTAATAAATGTCTTAGTACATCTTTTCACATTCACCAAACTCTATATAAAGAGTACCAAATGATCAAAGTTCGCACCTGCGACAGTAAAACACTTAGAACAATTTACACCGACTACCAAGTCTGTTAACTTAAATTATAAATAATTTAACTTACTCCTGATCACTTTGCTAGCCTGCCTCGGAGGACGATGTTAAACCGAGCACTATTCAAGACGGAATGAATTTCTCCAGCCCGGTTCTCTAGTATTATTTGGGCGAGAGCGCTTGGTTGGAGAGGGGGTAAGCGCAGAGTGAATGCGCGGCTAGTTCACGGGAAATAACTAAGTCGTTAAAATACTGCGTGATTTGAATTTACAACTAAAATCACAAGTCCGAAAATAAATAAATGATAGAAAATATTTTCGTATCTGCCTTTTCAAACGGCTAAGTTAGAAATATTTTATTCCTCGGTTTCAGTAAAATTTTCTAAGTTCGAAAATAATTAAATGATAGAAATATTCCCGTGTTTGCCTGTCAAACGACTAAGTTAGAAATATTTTATTCCTCGGTTTCAGTAAGTTCGAAAATAATTAAATGACGAATAAAAATCACAAGTTCATTTATAATTAAATGACAGAAAATATTTCATACCTGAGGTGCCTGCTTGACGTCGCGTGCTAACGATCAGTACGGTGCGTGGAGAACTGACTGATTTTCACCTCGCGTTACAGTGTATAGCCAGCCCGTGGCATGGAGAGGGTAGGACTGCGCGCGGTGAATACCTATTCGCTTGTAGCAGCTTACACATTCTGAATGCATTTTATATTACGGATTTTTATTAGCAATTTTAAATATAAACTGATAACATTATTCTGATGCTGAAGGCAGTAAAATAAACAATTGAAATCAGGAACTTATAACATACAGAATTTACTAGAAAATAAACTAGTATTTCTAGGTGACTGGTATGGAAGACAAAATTTTAAAATTAAATATATAGACATGACATGGTTCTAATACAGGGTGTGCAAAGAAGCAATTTTAATGGACAGAATTGCATAGCAAATTTTGCTTCGTTACATTGGGTTACGTCGTTAATGAGCACGGCCTTCATGTTGATTCCGAAAAAGTATCAGCTATACTTAATATTCCTGCAAGATATCCCATCCTCGTCGCCACTGCAAGATATCCAGGGAAAATACTGGGTAATAATAATTAAATTAATATATAATTTGTGCCTTGAATGTTATATATTTAATTATTAATTATTGTTAATTAATAATCAGAGAAAATATTTATGATTTCCGTTTCAACGGACTTGTATTTTTTTTATAGTTAATTTAATTGACTACTAAAGTAAGTGTACTTTTTTGTTAGAACTTTTTATCTACTTTTTATAATAAGATTTTTTTTTGTACCCAGTTTCGTATTGTATGTCATGTTGGAAAGATCTAATTAAACAACAATTATTTTATAACAAAGTGATTATTATTACCCAGTATTTTCCCTGGATATCTTGCAGTGGCGACGAGATTTAACACTTCAAGTTAAGTGTGTGAACCCAGCGAAGTATATAGTGTGTTCTGGTAACAGTTATTTAAAATGGCAGATAATCCATCATATTATGGACAATTAAGGGAATTTAGTGCTCAAAATAGTGACTGGGTAATATACAAAAGAAGGTTAGACAATTATTTTCTAGTAAATGCTATTCAAGATGATGGCAAAAAACGAGCAATGTTGCTCAATGCCCTGGACGAAGAAGCCTACAAATTAATATATAATTTGTGCCTTCCCAGAATTCCGGAAGACAAATCATACACTGAACTCACAGAATTATTTAATAAATATTTCAAAGTTGCCGAATCTCCATTTGTTGCAAGATCAAAATTTTTTGCTGCATTTAAAAACCCACATGAAAGTGTTAATGAATGGGCAGCGAGGGTCAGAAGTTTGGCACTAAATTGCGATTTTAAGGAAGAAGTTATCGATATGATGCTACGTGATCGATTTATTATTGGTTTTGAAAAGGGCCAAATCCAAGCTAAACTGTTTAAGGAAAAAATCACGTGTTCATTGGCTGACGTCATTGAAGTAGCTGTTGCAGAAATGGCGGCGGCCGAAACTTCCGGCAACAAGGAACCGTTCATAAAGGTAGAGCCAGCTGTACATCACGTCACTTCCAGGAGTCAACGTCAGACGCCTACGTCATCTGCGCAGACATCACGAAGTGCCTGTGAAAAATGTGCTTGTTGTGGTAGGAATAACCATCCTACAAAAAAGTGCCGTTTCCGTTATTACGTGTGCAATCTATGCAAGGTTAAAGGGCACTTAGCGCCTGTGTGTCCCAAGAAAAAGGATAATAGGCTAAGTAGTAAATCCAAGCAAAAAAATGTACAAAATTTTATTGAATGTAATGAAATATTTTCAATAACAGAAACGAAAAACATAAGTAAACCATATCTAGTAGACATAAAAATTGATGATGATTTTTATAAATTTCAACTAGATTCAGGAGCTGGCATATCCGCCATATCTGAAAATTTTTGGAAAAAATATTTTTCTCATTATAAACTGCTTGCTGCAGATAAAAATTTAAATGTTTATAATGGCGAGACTATGTTAACTCTTGGAATGTGTAAATTTAAAATTAGTTATAACAATGTATCTAATTATTTGAATATTTTCGTTATTAAAAACGGTGGTCCTCCTATTCTGGGTAGAGATTTCATGCAGTTATATAATTTTAACGTATGCCAAGTTAATTTTTCTTCGGAATCGAATAATATAGATTATTTACTTAAAAAATATAATGCTGTTTTTTCACCCGGGTTAGGAACATTTAATAAAGGTACAGTTTCATTAAAATTAAAAGACGATACGGTCACACCTAAATTTGTTAGGGCTAGACCATTACCTTTTGGTATTAGGGATAAGGTTGAGGAAGAAATAAATAATTTAGTAAAATTAAATGTACTTAAACCTGTAGATTATTCTCTATGGGCTACGCCTATTGTGCCTGTCATAAAAAAATCTGGAGCTGTACGAATATGTGGTGATTTTAAAATTACTATTAATCCGGTATTAGAGGTAGATCAGTTTCCTTTACCGCGAATTGATGATCTATTTTCTAGACTACAAGGCGGTGTAATATTTTCTAAAATCGATCTGTCACAGGCCTATGCACAAATATGTTTAGATGAAAAATCTAAGGCTCTCGTTACAATTTCGACTCACAAAGGGTTATTTGAATATCAAAGATTACCTTACGGTGTGGCATGCGCCCCCTCAAAATTTCAAAAAATAATGGAGTCCTTACTTCACGATATTGAAGGTTGTGTGTGTTTTTTAGACGATATACTTATTTGTGGGAGAAATGACAATGAGCATTGCTTAAGATTAGAGCGCGTGCTAGGTAGATTGCAGAATTCAGGATTAAAAGTAGAACCAGAAAAATGTAGTTTTCTTCAAAGTAAAATTAGTTATTTAGGATATATCATTGATAAGGAAGGACCACATACTTCACCTGACAAAGTTGTGGCAATAAAAAATGCACCAATTCCTACGTCGGTTAAACAATTGCAATCCGTACTTGGTGCAATAAATTATTACGGTAAATTTATACCAAATTTAGCCACTTTACTTAACCCACTATATGAACTTTTAAAAAAAGACGTGAAATGGTCTTGGGCAAAAAAATGTGACGAGGCTTTCAATAAAGTAAAAAATATTTTAATGTCAGCTGATATATTAATACATTATAATCCAGATTATGAAATAAGAGTAACCACAGATGCTAGTCCATACGGGGTGGGTTGTGTAATCTCTCACGTTTTACCGGATGGACAAGAAAAGCCTATAGCTTATGCGTCACGTACACTTTCCCCTGCGGAAAAAAATTATTCACAAGTAGAAAGAGAAGGACTTTCTATTATTTGTGCATTATGCAAGTTTAATCAGTTCTTATATAATCAGGAATTCACGCTGGTTACTGATAATAAACCATTGCTTGCGATTTTCAACCCTAAAAAGGGTATTCCGCAATATTCGGCGAATAGATTAAGGCGCTGGGCAGTGATCTTATCAAATTATAGGTACAAAGTACAATATGTAAAATCTGAGAAAAATCCTGCTGATTTTTTATCGCGTTTACCTATCCAAAATGATAAAAACACAGTATGGAAATCAGTAGATGTGGACTATTTAAATTATTTTTCAGAAAATGACATTATATCAACTAATTTTGATGTTATCAAGCAATTTACAGAATCAGATAATGTTTTAAAGTCGGTGAAAAAATTTGTGAAAAACGGGTGGCCCAAAAATTGTAAAAATAATATTAAGTTTAAGCAATTTTATGTGATTCGAAATGAGCTAACTATTGAATATACCGTGTTAATGTGGAATAACAGAGTAATAATACCTGATAAACTAAAACAAAAAATGCTTTCACAGTTACATATGTCACATTTAGGTGTTGTCAAAATGAAAAGTATCGCAAGATCCTATTTTTATTGGCCAGGAATAAATAAAGACATTGAAAATTTGGCAAAAAGTTGCGAAAATTGTTTAATAAACAAAATAAGCCCCCCGAAAACACAATTACATCCCTGGAAATGGCCTGAAGAAGTTTTTTCACGCATTCATATTGATTTTATGGGTCCATTTTTGAATAAATATTTTTTTATTATTATCGATTCACACTCAAAGTGGATTGAGGTATTTCAAACTAATACTATTACTTCAGAATTTACAATCCGTGCTTTACATAGTACTTTTGCAAGATTCGGTTTGCCAAAAGTTATTGCATCCGATAATGCAAGCAGCTTCACTAGCGCAAAATTTAAGGAATTTTTAACAAAATATGGTATTCAGCATATTACTATATCACCTTATTTTCCTCAGTCGAACGGAGCAGCCGAGAATGCCGTTAAAAATGTAAAAAATTCTTTAAAAAATTTTTTAGGACATAATAAAAATTTAGATATAAACTCCGCATTAAATACTTTTTTATTCGATTATCGTAATGCGAATCATTCCACGACAGGAGTGTCTCCTTCGATGCTTATGTTTGGTCGAGATATAAGAACTCGTTTTAGTATTTTAAAACCAGAAATTAAAGAAAATGTGAAAAACAAAGTTTTAACTGAACAAAAAAAGCAAATTAAATATTTTGGAGGTAAAGACAGACAGTTTAAAATTGGCGATAAGGTTATTGTTAAAGATTATCGGAAAATTAATAAAGTTACATGGATACCAGCAATAGTAGAAAAGCGCATCGGAAAATGTACTTATTTGGTTAGAGTGTCTGAATTAAAATTGACTTGGAAACGCCACACGAATCAGATCTTAAAAAGTAATGTTCAAAGTGGTTTAAAAGATTCAGAAATTTCAGATGTAAATAGTCAGGATACTACCCCTGAAATTGTGGATCACCAGGTTCAAAGTAACGAGGATATTCAACCTTCTTGTTCGAATACTACACCTGTTGGTAGACCAAAAAGAAATGTTAAACCTCCCGATCGTTTAATTTATGAAAACATATAGTTTATTTTAAAATTATTAGAATAGGGATATTAGGATTGTTAATATTAAAACTTATTCTAGTTAATGAAATTATTCGATTGTAATCTAATTTGGTGGCGGAGAATGTTATATATTTAATTATTAATTATTGTTAATTAATAATCAGAGAAAATATTTATGATTTCCGTTTCAACGGACTTGTATTTTTTTTATAGTTAATTTAATTGACTACTAAAGTAAGTGTACTTTTTTGTTAGAACTTTTTATCTACTTTTTATAATAAGATTTTTTTTTGTACCCAGTTTCGTATTGTATGTCATGTTGGAAAGATCTAATTAAACAACAATTATTTTATAACAAAGTGATTATTATTACCCAGTATTTTCCCTGGATATCTTGCAATTCCCACACCCAAGAATGTAAAAGAGGTACGGCAAATTCTTGGTATGACAAGCTGGTACCGCAGGTTCATACCTAATTTCGCAACGGTTGTAGCCCCAATGAACAATCTGCTATGCAAGAACACAAAATTTGCATGGGACGAATCTTGTACAGCGGCTTTTGCTGCAATTAAAGAGTTGTTGATTGCGGCACCAGTGATGAACTGTCCTGATTTTTCACGACAGTTTTGTATCCAAACCGATGCTAGCGATTATGGCCTTGGAGCGGTTTTGGCACAATCGTTCCCAGACGGTGAAAGAGTCGTCGGCTATATAAGCCGATCGTTAAATAAGAACGAGAGGAAGTTTAGTGCGACGGAAAAAGAATGTTTGGCGGTACTGTGGGTCATAGAGAAGTTCAGGCCATACGTTGAAGCAACCCATTTCAAAGTGATCACCGACCACTTCGCCCTGAAATGGTTGAATAATATAACTGACCCCACAGGACGGCTAGCCCGATGGAGTGTCAAACTCCAGCAATATGACTTTGACATAATCCATCGTCGGGGGAAAGATAACGTCGTACCAGATGCGCTCTCCAGAGCTGTCCCCATAGTAGATGAAATCGAAGTTCCCTCGAGCGTCTTCACTGATATAAAAGATCCATGGTATGAAAGAATGCTGAGGTCCGTTAATCAAAACCCAAGTTATCCTCTATGGCGTGCAGAGGCAGGTAATCTTTTTAAGAAGATTCGCGGTAAGACAGGCCTAGGAATCTCTACCTCAGAATGGAGGTTGGTGGTACCGAAAAATCATCGAAGTAGGATAATAACAAACAACCACGACTTACCAACGGCTGGCCATGGCGGTGTCTTTAAAACATTTCATCGTATAGCTCAACAATATTTCTGGCCCAAGATGAAACACGATATAACCCGGTATATACGGAACTGTCGAGTATTCCTCGAACAGAAGCCGGAGCAAAAAGCCCCAGCGGATTTATTATCAGGTAGACCCGATGTTAAAGAACCTATTCGATATCGGTGGATCTGATAGGTCCTCTACCTAAAAGTGTGTCAGGTTTTATGTATATATTAAGTATCGCCGATTATTTCAGTAAATTTTGTATGTTCCATCCTTTACGCACTATGACCGCTAAAAACATTGTTAAGATCTTGGAGGATCAGGTTTTTCTTCTGTTTGGAGTTCTGCGTAAAATAATTGTCGGTAACGGAAGGCAATTTGTCGGTAGGATGCTAAAAAAGTTAGCGGATGATTATGGAGTCGAGATTGTCAGAACGCCTTTTTATCACCCACAGAGCAATCCCGTTGAGAGACAACATCGCACCCTAGGAACGATGTTGAGAGCCTATGTGAAAGAAAATCACCGTGATTGGGAACTTAACCTCCAAAAAGTAGCTTGTGCTATACGGACGGCTAAGCACGAGAGTACAGGTCAATCATCTTATCTCGAAATAAGTCTTCGATACCAGAAGACGCGTTTAAAAAAAAAAACAAAAAACTTTCAAATTCACAAAAAACAATTTTATTCTAAAAATGTTACACGAATACAAGTTATAAGCTCAAGCGTGGATAAAAATCTGGTGAGCGTTCCCACAGTACCAGTATTTATAATCTTCGTCTTATCTTATTAACTAGAAATAGGTCATTAGGCATAGTCAGCAAAGATAGGGATGATGCTCACATAACTCCTCCATCCCTAAGCTGAAAAAATAAGGGAGTTTGTTTTTTCAGTATTTTTTGATATTTTCTCCAAGGGTACTTCATGGTTTCCTTGTCCGGCATCTTTCCTAAAGTTAAACAATGTATGAAGCATTCTAGGTTTCTTAAAGTATATAAATTTTAGAAATAAAATTAGCAAAATAAAGGTAATTATGGCTAAACATATATAAAGATCAGTGTGATCACTTCCATTGATATCACTAAGTGTCTTTAGTTTATGTAGATGGGTTTCGTCAGCCATGCTTTTGATGTCTGCGAGTCGGTCCATATCTACTTGTTTGTAGGGGGTGACTTCTGGGTTGTTGTCTTCAGTGGTCAACGCTCTTATTGGCAGGATCTCCAAGGGTGTTCCTGGAATAAGTCCGACAACGTTGTGGAATTCGTGTGTATGTATATCAGATGGGGTTGGTTAATAGTAGTATAACCGTGTCCTCCGCATTGTTTTTCTATGGTCATGTTGACAGCTGGTATTGCTACTACGTAAGCGTTGTTTATTTGTTCAAGAATGTCGTTTTTTATGGTAACATCCGTGGTTTGGCAGGACATGGATCCGGTGCCGCTAAGTACTTGGGGTAGGCAATCTCTTTGTGAAACGGTCTGTATTACATGGTATAAACATAGGTCTTCGATGCGTGGGCATGGTAGTTCTTCATAGTGGTGATAAGTCGAGTTTAAAAGGTTTTAAGGGAATTATGGTTTTATTTTACGCGGGTATAGGGAACAAGTGGTAATAATCGTATAAACTTTCGCTCAAAATAGGAAAGTGAAATATGAAATAAACAGTTTGTTGTATATAGTAAATTTCTGTTTTTATTAGTTCATAATAGCTCTGAATATTCTTGAATTCTGGGGTTCCTTCGATACATAGGGTGTTCATTATTCGTGTTAATTCAATTAGCTCGTTAATAGGTAGAATAGCACTATGTACTGATTCTAAGTGAGCAAACAGTATTGCATTTTGTATGTTGTCTAGTATGGTAATTAATGATATGCAGTCTACTATCATATAGTCTAAGAAATTTTGTAGTCTCAAGAATAGTGTGAATTTATTCAAACTTTGTTCAATAGTTCTTAATCTGGCATTTATTTGATTTTGGTTAATAGTGATTTTTTCGAAAGTTAATATTGTTTCATTCATAAAATTTTTTGTAATTGTTAAGTAATTTCCTAGATCTGTATGCATTTCTTTTTGGTTTGACTCTAGGGTAAATATGGCGTTATCATATCGTTTTGCGTCGTCTGAATCTAAAGTGCCAAAGGCCCATTTCGAGGCTTTTCCCACTACATTAAAAAGGGCTCTCTTGATGCGCGTATTTCCTAGAGGTTTTACATTTTTTAAATTATTCTCGACTTGATTTAGTAGGTATTCTAAATGTTCGTGTATATTGCTTAATTGCGGATATAATTCGTCTTTCGTCTTGATAAGAGGTGTTATTGTTTTCATATTTATTTTTATGCTTAATATGGGGGTGTCAAAGTTTGTTAGGTCAATATATTTTATAAACGAATGTTTTTGTGATGTAATTCGAGCTTTGCCTAAGGAAAAGGGGAGAATGGGATTAGAAATTTTAGCAATCTTGATTTGTGCATGCGCTAGCGTCATCAGCGATAGGATGGCTAGTTGTCTCAGCATCTGAAACAGGTAATTTCACTTTTAAATTTCTAGCTGGTTTAAGCGTAGATTTATGGCGTGTGCCTTTTGTCGTCAATACTTTATTTTGTTGGTCTTTTATGACATAAATTGATTCATAGGGAGTTGCGATTTTATTTCTGAGGTTTAGTTTTCCGTACGCGATTTCGTGTGTGGTAACCGGTTTTGGTTCGTTTCTATTTTCATTAGTTTTCGAAAGGTCTTTACTTTTTTCGTTGTTTTCGTTTATAATCTTTTCCATCACTTTTAAGTTTGTGTTATGTTTATTTAGGTAATCGTTAATAATATCATGTTCCGACATTTCGAATGCCGTTTTGTTTTCAAAGTCCCCCTTTATGATTTGGAAAGGTGTAAATTTTGCTGCTGAGTGTATACTGTTATTGTATCCTAGAATAGCGTAGCTCATTAATGTTTCGATCGTTTCTGATTTGGTTAACCCTGATTTTAATATACGTAATCCTTCTAGTAGGGTTGAATGGAACCTTTCTATTGGGGAGTTACTATGAAGTGTAATTCGATACTATGTTTATTGCAAAATTCTTCGAATAGATTATTTTTGAATTCGGTCCCTAAGTCGCAAGTGATTTTTCGGGGAATGCCAAAGTGTGACATAAATTTTAATAAAGCTTCACAAACATGGATAGATGTAAGGCAAATAGGGTAGGCTTGTCCGAAACGACTAAAACTGTCTATTACGGTTAGGAATTTTTGTTTATTTATAACAAATGTGTCTATGTATATTAGGGTGGCCCATCTTTTTCGAAATCGAAATTTTTTATTTCTCACCCCTGCAAATGGTTCCATTTGAAGAAAAAACAGTCCCCTCAAAATATTATTGAGGCAAATTGAAGGCAAGGGGTGCCGCAGAATGCATTATTATGCAATAATAAAAGTAAATGGAATTATTTACATTCTTTGGTTGATGCATTGTTTTTTTTTTTTAATCAGCAACATTTATCTTTAGAATGACTAATCAAGTCATACAAATATCAAAGACATTATCTGTTGTGACTATGACATGTGTCATACTACTGTAAATTCGTAGTCTAAGAAAACTAGACTAGAAGTTTTTGAAATAAAACTCTCGTTTTATCTTTGTGTATTTTATTATGAAACGTTTTTTTCATACATAGTACCAAATATTATCCTAAATCTACAAGACATATAGTAATAAAAACAATATTTTTTGCACTAGGCCAAAGCATGCGACAGGGTTTCTTTTTTTACATTTGGAAACTGTGATTTATAATCATTTACAACTTGGAGTAAAAACTGTTTTTGGTCTTCATTTTTTGTTAAAATGTCATTATAGTCAGTAATAAGTTTGATTCCTCTCTCAGCGGCATCATTTACAACTTTAATTTTGTTTACAATATTGAAACATCGGGTATAACTTTCATTTTCCCTCCATGTTGTTGGATCATTTTCCAAAAATTCCATAGACAAACCTAATTTTTGAAAAAACTGTTTAGTGTTCTCGCATATGAAGTCCTGAATTTCCTTGTTTTCAACGTCAGTAATGTTACTAATCATAAGTCGTTTAATACCCTCTTGATTTGGTGCTTTCCTATTCAAAGCTTTAATCATTTCTCTTTTAGTGGTAACTGAAATATCGTCATCAAAGAAAGATAAGCCAACATTTACTGAATTAAGGTACCACAAATGGTTCACTATTTTCCTACTTTCGGCTTGAGATATTTCTTTGTCAATATTTTGATAATTAATGAGTTCTTTACAAAAGTCTAAGTCATGAAGCGGTGCTTTACTAGCAAATGACGCTGTAAACCAGGCCTTTACATAAACCTTTACAATAAAGAGACATATATCTTCAATACCTATTTTTTCTTTTTTAGTTAGTTGGAACTGATCTTGGAAAAAAAATATTTTTAGACAGTAAATGGCTTTGGTCATCCAACGTGCATGATGAAATGCCCCTGGTTGGTAGAATGTCGTGTGAGTGGGCTCTTCTTCAATAAAAAGTTTAGAAAGCATTAAAAATTCTTTATAATCATCACGAGGCTGTTGCAAAGTTAAAGCTGCATTTAGAAACTTTACAATTTCGGCTTTAACTGGTTGTAAAATGTGTTTAATTTTTGATACCTGAAATCCAGTTTTTAGTTTATTTTGATCTATTTTAGGCCAAAATTCCCTAAAACGTTTAAATAGTGGCACATTTGGACCAGATGAGGAAGGCATTTTTGTGTCAAACACACTTCTCAAAACCACTTCAAAAATATGATGTCTACAAGGAAAATATAGGATATCTCTTTCTAATTTTTGTTGCAATAGTGTGGCTGCCCCATTTATATAACCCATATTTGATGCTGTTGTATCACAACACAAAGCTATTACCTTTTCGTCCAAATTCCATTCACAAAGCACATCATAAACTGCTTCAGTCTGTCCTCTTCCAGTTGAATTGGGCAAAGCTGGTACTCCAAGTAGTTGTTCAATATCTCCACTAGTAACTAAGATAGCAAGTCTATCGATATTTCCCATTCCAGTGAGAGAAGGTAAAAGTTTTCCATCCCAATGGATGACTGGGGCCGGCAATTCAGAATTACCGAAGGCTGTTTTTAATATTTCAGCTCTTTCTTCGCGGATGCGTTGTCTAGAGCGCTGAAGTGTGGTTCTGCTGATGGACAAAGATGTGGTGTCATGTCCTAGTGCTTCTGCTACTGCCGTCAAAATATGGACTCCATACCTGTCGCTTATTTTGCAAGCATCAAATGCAGCGGCTATTTTTGGTGTGATGATGTTACATGTTCCATACAATCTCCTTTTTTTTGGCTGTGACGGGCCAGGCTGGTCTTGTAACAACTCTTCTTGGGCTTCGATTATTTCATCTTCATTTTCGTTGGAGTCGGCTGAATTACTACTTGATGATGGACAGGTGACTGTTTCCTCTAATCTAGCTTTTTCTTGTTGACTTCGTTGCATTCGTTCGGATAATTTCTGTAATTTCTCCTCAGCTGATTTTTCTTGAGAAGCAAGTTGGTAATCAATACCATGCATAAATCCAGGACGTCCCTTTTTTCTTTGGTTAATTAAAAACTGCTTATCTTCATCTATGTTCATCAACTCCAATGCATTTGCATCAGAAATGTCAAAAAGATCGTCCAATTTTTCAACGAAATTTTTTTCTTTACCTCCCGCACTGGCCCTTTTAGCCGATTTTTGTAAGTTTCTCAACTCTGCATAAAGTTTATCTAGTTGTTTAACACAATGAAAATCCTGACGTGTCAGAATGCGAGCTTTATCCCAAAAAACTGACACCTCTGTTATTATTAATTTAGCACTTTCATGTACACTTAGCTTCACTTCACGAATGTTATAAAAGAGCACTTGTAATACTTGTCTATTAGACGGCAATTTATTGCCAATGGTTTGTGACGAATAGTGTCCAACTAAGTAAATGAAAGTATCCTTTCGTAAGGATCTAACATCAGCCATCGTTAAATGTTTTTTCAAAAAGGAACGTATGCTAGAACTTATAATGTCACCACTGTAAAACACAATTGCAAACTGACATAAAAACCTACCGTAGGTGCATTATATTTCCAAACTTCCAAAACAAATAATTTCTAGGAAATAATTACACCAATAAAACATGAGAAAAGAGGTAGATATTTGTATTTTAAGTAAAATTTAAGTGTATTACCGTAATAAAATCTTATCTACAAATTTCTACCTGAATGCGGCACGGGTTACCGTTCACCGAATTATCTGAAACTTTGACATAAATTATTCCTAGTATAATAGTATATTTTCGTGGGGTGAGACTTAAAAAATACGCAAAAAAAAATTCACCCCCTATAGAGATGGGCCACCCTAAATTGTATATGTATTCAAAAGGGCGATGCCCAATAGGAGTTGGTTGAAATATTATTTTGTGTGGGTGCCTTTCATATTTGTTTTTTTGGCAGGTGACACAGGTATTTATATAATTTATTACGTCATTGCTTAAGTTGGGCCAAAAATATAATTTTCGCAAAGCAAGAATGGTCTCGTTAATGCCTCTATGTACAGTTTTTTGTTCGTGATGGTATTTAATTTTTTGTTGCTGTAGCTCTGGTTTTTCGATATCGTCAAGGTAATTATTTGTTTGTACTAGCTTGAAAGCTGAATGTTGGAAATGTCATTGTAACATAGGGATTATTCCTTTTATGACTCGTTCGTCGACTAGCATTCCGTGTAGTGTTTTAGGTTTTACATATTCTTTAAATGTCTTTACTACCTCATTTTCGAATGAGTATTTATCTCTATATGGAAAGGTTATTTGATATCTAGTTTTTATTCCAAAGGGTTTTGTAAGTTTCACATGAGTACGAGTAGTGTCTTTACTGGCTGTCATCATTAATTGATTTTTAAATGTGTTAATTGCATTTTCTGAGATAGGGATATCTAGTATGGGGTTTTCGATCGCGGAATGTACTGTTTCGTTTGACATTTGTGGTCTAGGTGGGCAAATTTGTGTGTCCGAAATTATATTAATTTTTGGAGCGTTGTTCCTAATTAAATCTTGGGGGGAGACTTCATTATCCGACGCATTGTCTAGGTCAATTAAGTCATCATATGTTAGTTCGGGAAAGTCGGTTCCTAATTTGTTTTGTTCTGATTCATCTAGATTTCCGGCAATAGATTCGTTTTCTATCGGATGTATTTCGGGTTGAATTTCAATGCGCGACAGAGCGTCTGCCACTTTATTTTCTTTTCCTTTTTTGTACATTATATCGTAGTCATATTCCATTAATTTTAGACGCCAGCGCATAAGGCGACTATTAGGCTCTTTTAAATTATTGACCCATTGTAGGGGTTTATGATCTGTGATTATAGTGAATTTATGGCCGAATAATATTGGTCGGAAAAATTTGGTAAAATTTACAATTGATAAAAGCTCTTTTTCTATCGTGCTGTAGTTTATTTCAGCGGCGTTAAGGGTGCGACTGGCGTTTGCTATTGATTTATCGCTACCTATGGGCCCCTGTGATAATACCGCCCCGATGGCATAGTTGCTAGCATCGGTTATCAATATAAAGGGTTTTGTGAAGTCGGGATATTATAGTAATGGCTCATTGGTAAGTATATTTTTGCAGGTCTCGAACGCTGATAAAGATTCCGGTGAATGAATAACTTTTTCTCCTTTTTTCAAACATTTCGTAAACGGTTTTGTAATCTTCGCAAAATCTTTTATAAATTTTCTATAAAATCCAAGTAAGCCTAAAAAGGATTTTATTTCGCGTGCCGTCTTAGGTATGGGGAAGCTTTTGATTGCGCGGATTTTGTTAGGATTAGGTTTTATACCTAGCGGTGTGATAACATGGCCTAAAAATTCGACATTTTGCTTTAGAAATTCCGACTTGTCGAGCTGTATTTTTAATTTGGCATCTCTCAGTTTGGAAAACACTTGTTTCAGATTTTGAATGTGCTCCTGAAGGGAGGTACTGAATATAATTATGTCGTCCATATAGACTAGGCATATTTTGTTTTGAAGTTCACGCAAAACATGGTCCATCACACGTTGAAAGGTGGCCGGAGCATTTTTAAGGCCAAACGGCATGCGCAGATACTCATAATGGCCGTTTTCAACATTAAATGCCGTTTTTTCGATGCTACTTTGTTGCATCTCAATTTGATGAAATCCGCTGGCCAAATCTAAGGTTGTGAAGTAATTACACTCTTCTAACTTGTCAAGTATGTCATCAATGTTTGGTATTGGGTATCTGTCGTCTATGGTTTTTTCGTTAAGTCGTTTGTAATCGACTACGATGCGCCATTTTTTCTTTCCGGATGCGTCAGCCTTTTTTGGGACTATCCAAATTGGGCTGGACCAGGGTGACTGACTCGGTCTGATAATGCGGTCATTTAACATTTTATTTATTTGTGTTTACTTCGGTTTTATGGAAATGTGGAAAGCGATAGGTTTTTACGTGAAAGGGGATTTCATCGGACGTCTTTATTTCGTGTTTTATTTTATTGGTAAATGACAATTTTTGATCGGCGTGATAAAAGATATCGGGGAATTTTTTATAAGTTTTAATATTTCGTCACGTTCCTCTTTGTTCATGTGGCCGGTTCGAATTAAATCGTTTAGATTTTTATGTTGGTTTATCTGGTTAGAATAGCAGGGTAGCGCGTCTTCAATATTGTACATTTCGAAATACTCGGGATCATACAATGAAACGTCAAAAGGTGTTCTAATTTCTACACATAATGCCTGATCGGTATTGTTTTGAATTTCGAATCTAGCGCGAAAGTTCTCTGCATATGTTAAAGTTTCAGGAATGTATAGTCCGAAAAGGTTTTGTTCAGGAATTAAAATATTTCCCTCTCGTTTATTTACATAAAATAATTTATTGATAGTTTGATAGGGTGGTATTTCGATTTTCATGTGCGTTTGCGTGTGTTTTTCGCGATACTTAAACGGTATTTTGATTCTTTCATTATATAGGATTTGATTTGTAAAATCCATCTGTAATTTTAGTTTTCTTAATTCATCTAGGCCTATAATTCCGTCGAAATAATCTGAAAAGGGATATAGTGTAAATTCTATTACTTCATTCGTTTGCAATTCCTTAAAGGCTGGTATTTTTGCCTTATACACAGCCTCACGTGCTTGACCTATTGACTGTAATAGTGAAGGTGCTTTATACATATAATTTGGAAAATATAATTCGGCTACGATTGGCCTTAGCATGGAAACGTTACAGCCAGTATCAATTAATAATTTTAGATCAGGATTGGTAGTTTGTATGGTAGAGCGTTTATATATGCATTAAATGTCTGTCTGAGGAAGTTTGAGAAAATTTGGGTTATCGAGGTTTGGGTCATAATTCGCGTTGTCTACTGGGGCTTCTGTAAATTCTTGGTTGTACAGATTGTAGTATTGATCGATTTTTTTATTTGTTTCGTCTTCTGTAATTAATTGATGATTGTCAGAATTGGCAATGTCTTGACATTCGGGATAAAAGTAACCTGTGTTTTCAATATCGTTCGCGAAATCGGATGATTCGTCGTTTATTGCGTGTAACTCTTGTACAGTATATTTAGGGGTTTGGGTGCGTTGTATCCATGGAAATTGTTGTCTCACTTGGGCAGAGGTCAGTCTGGGTTGTGGTTGATTATGGAAATTTTTATTCGTGGTAAAGTTTTGTCGCGATTGTATTGACATTGGTTCTGGTGCATGTTGAGGGGTCCTGTTTGGATCTATAATTTGTATTTGGTCTAGGTTGAATCGGTATGGGTTGACTGGGGAAACTCTGTTGTGGTGGAAATTGCAAAAATTGATTTTGGAAGTTTTGTTTAAGTGGGTTTTGATTCTGAAATTTGTTAATGTTCTGTTGCGCTACAAATGGGTTTTGATTCTGAAATTTATTAATGTTCTGTTGCGCTACTTGAGCATTAGCGGGTTGTTTGCTAATTAAATTTTGAGTCTGGATTTGAGATTGCACAAAGTTTTCGTTTTCAAGATACAGATTTATGGCTTCTTCTAAAACCTTGGGGTTTCTGGACCTAATAAAGTCACAGGTTTGCATATTTAAATTACGTAAAAAGACTTTTAAACTTTGGGATTCGTATTGGTCAATATAAATTAACTTTTTCTCTTCGGTCATTTCTGTGGCAGGTTTTGAATTTAGTTTGAAGCAAAGTTTGCTGCGGTTTGTTTGAATTCGTCTAGCAAATTCAAGGGGACTTTCGTTACGTTGCATTGTCATAGTAAATAAGGTTTGTTCTAAAATGTCTATTGATCGGTTGTCTCCGAACGTCTCTCTAAGATTTTTTCTTATTAATAACCAAGTATTCAATTCTGGGCGAGCACCTATTAGCATACGGGCTCTGTCTCTTAGTTTACCGGCTATAAAGCGCTCAATGCATTTATTTAGTGCTAGGTCCGTACCAAAGTACAATTCATAAAACTCGTCAACCGCGTTGATGAAGGGTTCTAATTCGAGTTCGGACCCATCATAAGGTGGTATTGAGTCGGCATACAGTTTTTGAGCATTAATATTAATTACCTCGGACATTTTAGGAGTTTGTATTTCGTTTAAATCTGGATTATTTAAAGATTCGTTTAGATCAGAATTATTTAAAGATAAAGAGCTGAGTGAACAAAGTACTGAGTCTATTAAATTATCGTTGATGAATCATAAATAAAATAATAATTTCCCAAATAATTATTTTAACCTGGAAAATTTTAAATTTGACCAGACTATTAGCAAAGGTTATTTGTAATAAGTAATTTATGTCTATTGGTACTTTCGAATTTTGTAGATTAGTTTATTTTACAAACTGTAAGGTAAAGGAAATTTTCTATGTGATAAACTATAATAAAGTGAATAAAAATTAGTAAAATTTTCGGAAATGTATTTTCAAAAAAATTTTCTTAGTCTCTAATTGATTTCTTTTTCTTAATTTACCTTTTTAACTACGTTTCACACGATAGTGAATCTGCGAGATATTTTACACTGATTGTAAAAACTCGGCAGCTGAACAAAAATGTTCTTACCTAATAATTAAATTTCTTGAGTTTATACGATATATACCCAGGAAGTGGACAAAGGGAAACAAACTCGACTTACCCTGATCGGAAGATGTGTTTGCTCGAACTTTGTCTTTTCGCACTTTTTATTGCAAATCTACTCAGTTCAATTTGCAGCGAGTCTTTTGTCTATTTTCTTCACTGTGCACTACGCGACACGTAGAGTTCTTTTCTTTAAGTCCTAAGAAACTGAAATTTCACGTTGATTATTCTTGCACGATGCACTACTAATCAACTGACTTAAATCTGCACGACTGCGCCAAATAAGTCTTCGATACTAGAAGACGCGTTTAAAAAAAAAACTAAAAAACTTTCAAATTCACAAAAAACAATTTTATTCTAAAAATGTTACACGAATACAAGTTATAAGCTCAAGCGTGGATAAAAATCTGGTGAGCGTTCCCACTGTACCAGTATTTATAAACTTCGTCTTTCTTATTAACTAGAAATAGGTCATTAGGCATAGTCAGCAAAGATAGGGATGATGCTCACATAACTCTCGTAAACTTTGGTAGGGAAATGAAACTGCATGGTGACGACCACAAAGTAGCCGAGGTTCATCCCCCCAGCGGTAAGTCGAATCGTCCGATCGAATTCACGAAGATATTCGAAGACGTGAGAAAGAGATTAGACAAGGCATTCGAGCGAAGTAGAAAAACTTATAATTTACGCCATCGGGATGTAAAATACGAAGTAGGGAATCAGGTTTAGCGCAAAAATTATCCTCAGTCAAACGCTGGTCAATACTTTACGGCCAAATTTGCGCAGAAATTTGTTGGCCCTTTTGTGATAAGTAAACGTGTATCGCCTTGGACCCACGAGTTGAAAGATTTAAAAGGAAAACCGTCGGGCACCTGGAACGTTAAAGATCTGAAACCCGATACGTCCACTTAGATCTAGAACCTCGATTACCTTCTGGGACACCCGGTCTAAAATATGTTATTCTGGTAGGGTTGGACCTTAGAGTGGCGTACTGCATTTCTATGAGACCTTTGACCGAAAAAGTATGTGTTCGTCGACATGGGGTACTAATAAGAAAAAAAAAAAAGAAAAAAATTAGGGGTTTGGGTGCGTTGTACCCATGGAAATTGTTGTCTCACTTCGGCAGAGGTCAGTCTGGGTTGTGGTTGGTTTTGGAAATTCTTTTCTTTTTTTTGTATAGGTAAGGGGGGAATGTTACGGTCTATTTCACGGCCCCGTAACGTAATTAAAATAGGCTACAAATAATTAAAAATATATGATGTGTTGGTTGCCTAAATTGGTAACGAACAAATAATATAATTTAGTGAGAAAGGCTGTTCATTTATCGAGCCTGGCACGTCGCTGATACGGTTTTTTTGGAGGCACAGGTTTTTTGGTTGAAATTCCTTTTTATCCGGGAAGATAGTCATTTTTTTTAGCAAGTGCGAGGAAGAGACCTTTTCGTCTTTTAAAGTCCGATTTGGTGGATTACCCGATTTGGGGATTTGTGGCGAAAAAGATACCTATTAGCGGCAACGAAGTTTATTTTTGTTCTTGTGTATTTCCTGACTACTTTGGTTTTCTTGTCGCGGGAAGCAGAGCTCCTGGATTTTCCTTTTCCTTTGTCTGAGTCAAACCGTCTTCAAGTGGAGTCTTGGGGTATTTTCACCACCTCACTCAAAGCGAGAAGAGGCTACTTTGAGCCGATTTACAACTTTAAGTAAGTTTTTATCTTTTTGTATATTTTTATTTCCAAATTTATTCGTTGTGTTTCTTACGAGTATTATCTAAGACGTGTACCTCTTTGCAGGGCTTTTCTTTTTACCCCAAATCATTTGGCCATATCGGTGTTGTATTCGCAACCGAATCCTATACGGAGGCAGCAGAGGAGTGGTGCCGACTTAGTAGCGGGGGCCTAGAGTTGCAGGTCGCGGAGATCGTTGTAGACCTCGCCGAGGGACCTCTTCCAAGGTGGCGACCAGCCGTAAGCCTGTCAGTTATCTATTCCTATTTAAGCACCTTTTGGCCAAACAATCTCTCAGTTTGGGAAATTTTATACCTAACTAATGCCTATGTTCGATTATTGAACTATTTTTTTTTCTTATTGATTTGCCATTTTTATTACAGTATTTGAATGTTCCTTTAGTTAAGTTTGTATAGTTTGTTATATAAAGTTTTGCGACGTTGGTTATGTTAGTACGGGTGTTGCCGCGCAACATCCATGTGATATAATATATATATATATATATTTATTATTATTTAATTGTTTTACGTCTTTGTAGTTGAATGTCGTTTATTATCTAATATTTTACAGTATTATTTAAGTAGGCCTTGCTGCAAAATACTTGCGCCATAATTGCCGTCGTTTGAATGTTTTACATTTCTGTAATCCGACCTTATTTTGTATAGTATACTGCAATATCATGTTAGGAAATTGCGACTGTTGCAGAATTCGCAGTTATAGGTCAAATATACAAAACCACCTGTTAATTTATATTAACGCGGCGACGTCAGACGTGATCACGACCGGCGCAGCGGCGGAGTTTACATTTGCCTACCATTTTTGTTAGTTTTAGTAAATAATATCAGTAGTTTTGCCCCGTTTGCGTTTGGCAAGAATTTAGCAAACATAAATATATACTTATTATTATTTTATGTGTGAAATGTGATTCCATATACAATCTGTTAATATATCTATTTGTTCACGTTTTATTACGATTTTTTTTGTCTTGCTCTGCTACCACCCAAAATACCCTCAACCACCTCAAAAGGCGAACCACGACCCCCGATAGAACCAGCTAGCGAGTGTGCCTATCCCTACTCTTACTAGGGCTCCGGAGGGCACACTATAATAAATTTTGTGGTCGGCGACTATATACAGGGTGGCTCACCAAACCCTGAAGTAACATCGAGATAATTTTTTTTCCTGTATACAGAGCCCGCATTGGCCGATTACAATCTTGAGGGTAAGTTTTTTGCTAATAACTTTTCAACAAATAAAGATATTGCAATATCGTTCTCATATCTTTGTTGCTGGGTTTTTTCACACATTTTCAAAAAAAAGTGACTGTAGCCTTACTACAAGCCAAGATGATTTTTTTTAAAATAAATTCGTAATTTATTTATTAATAAACATTAACAGCTGAAACTTGGCGAACATCTAGTTTAATAGTCTATCTTTGTAATAGAGCTGATTTTGGGGGAAAATGCATTTTGCAATGATAACAATTAATTTTAAATCGGCGTCAGAATAGTAGAGAGAAGCATGAGTCATATCTGTAACACGTTCATAAAATTACACAGCCCCAAAAAAAAAAAGTGACCTGTCCGGCGGACCGACCAATGTATTCGTATATATTTGCACCCGCTGAAATCGAATCCGAAGTCAGAATTGTCAGATTGGCTCGTTTGTCACCCCCAATTCCAAAAAACACCCCCCCAAAAAAATGGTCTGTCCGGCGGACCAGACCAATATATTATGTATTTGGGCCATTCTAACTTCGAATCCGGATTCAGCAGGTCAAAATACATAAGGATACACTGATATAGTCCGCCGGACAGACCACTTTGTTTTTGTTTTGGGGGTGTCTTTTAGGGTTGAGGGAGAAAAACGAGCCAATCTGATAATTCTGACTTCGGATTCGGTTTCAGCAGGTCCAAATACATAAAAATATACTGGTTTGGTCGCCGGACAGACCATTTATTTGAGGGGGTGTTTTTTGGGGTTAGGGTGGAAAACGAGCCAATCTGGCAATTCTGACTTCAGATTCGGTTTCAGCGGGTTTAAATACATATGGATACACTGGTCTGGTCCGCCAGACAGACCACTTTTTTTTTGTGGGGCAGTGTTATCAAGACAAGTTCAAATCCGTAAGTTAACAAAAAATTTACCGTTTTTCATTTTGACGTTTTTTTTTTTTAATGTGGGGTAGCGTGATGAAATAATAATATCTGTCATGTCGATTTTTTCCTAATTAAACAATAATTTGTTATAAACAATTTTTTATTAAAAAAAATTTTTCTTTATTATCTCGAAAAATATTTTTTTTGCGAGCAATTTTTCAGACAATAATTGTTTCTAACAGAAAAAAAAAACAATTTTCTATTAAACAGTTTTCTCGACAATATCGTTTTTCAACATCTTAACTAAATTAAAAAATATTAAACGATCATTTGATATTTATACATTTTTATTCATACATTAGCAAACATATATATATATATATATATATATATGTTAGATCACGGTTCACATGAATGACTTTTTAAAAAAGATTTATTTATTTAATGGCTCTTGGAGAAGGAATAATACAATAATTAGAAGTGTTTCATTCTAAGTGAGTTTAATAACTGATTCTACAAAGTGTGTTTAGTCATATTTATAACATACAGAACCTGAGTAAGCAAAATGTAGAACAAAGGAAATGCAGTTCTGCAGTCATCACAAGTTATGAGAAACAAAGGTGAAATATGATATCTTGAAGATAAGCAATTAATAAGAGAAGTCGTTATCATGTAATATGATATACCTGTGAAGGTTTGTTATGGCTAAGTCTTGGTAATAAGCGTATAATTTTATATAACAACTTCCCCCTTAATAAAAAAGTTGATGTTATGCAGCAACTTTTAAAAATTGTTAGAAACGTTAAATGAATATAATGCAAAATAAATTGAAACAATGTTGAATGAATACAAAGCAAAATAATAAAATACATAAAAATTAAAATTGGTAAATGATAATAATAATAATAAGTGAGTAATACATTACATAAATGTAATAAGAATAAAATACAATGGTCTAAATTAATAGACAAGGGTAAAACTCCACATATGAAAGTCTATGTTAACTCGATGTCCTCTTCTTCTTGAGGTTTAATACCGGGTCGCTTTCTTGGAGGGATAAGTCTAGGAAATTTGGTGAATACTCTGCTTCGCTCTGAAGGAGGTGAAGGAGGGTTGTCCGTTGAGGGTTGGATGCGCAATGCTCTACATCTTCTTCTTCTGCATTTACAAGTTATGTAAAGTACAACTAACAGGATGATGAGAGTGATTATGAAATACGTGAATCAAGATACGTGTTTGGTCACAAAAGGCTCGTTTATGAGGTCATCCAGGTCTTTGGAATATTGGTCCAATTTGGTTTTTGAAATATCTAGATCTTCTACGTCGAGATTGTTTAATTTGAGTGGTTTTAATTTTGGAATTTCGATTTTGTCGGGCATGTGATTACAGCATTCAAAAGGAATTTGGATAGGATGTGAATTGTCCTTAATTTCGGAGAAGTCTTTGGCACTGGCTTGTATTCGAGTAATGCTTGCATAGGCGTAACATCCTGGTTGTAGTTTGATGATGGAATTTTTGTTGATTAACTCTGTCGTGGATTCTCTCTTTGGACAGTTGATGGTGATGTGAAGTGGTTCGGAATTAATTACTAGCCATGTGTTGTCTTCAAGTTCTTGGACGTTGTATCCCTGACTAATAATGAAGGAAGTTTGACAGTTCTCTGGAAGTTTCGGCAACGGTTTTAGTATTCTGGCTTCACATATCGCATTTTGGTCGATAGGATAGGCAAACAGGTTCGATCATAGTTTGGTTCCAAAATAAAGAGGTTTGGATTCTTTCAAATTTTGTATAGGTATGTACATTAAAGAATCATCGTCTCTCGCGATAAACTTTTGTGAGATAGATAAAATATGATGTAGACCAGTTCTGTTATCAAGTATCGGGATAGGGTAGGGTATAGGCGATAGGTGTTATAATTTTGGGGTTCAACAAGTGGTATTGTTAAAACAAATACTAAGTTAGAATCCATTTGAAACGCTTGCAATTCAATGATGTCCAAATACTTAGCAACTGCCGATAATTTAATGGGGAGAGGCAAATTGTTCCTTCGTAAGCTCTGTGAAACTTCTTGAAGTGCTGTCACTAAGTGATCAGGGGTTATGATTGACGTGTGAATGATTCCTAATCTGGCAAATGTTATTGAATTCAGAATGTCGTTCAAATTATCTTCGATATACAAATAGCTTGCCATTAATTGTTCGAAAATGTATAAAAATTTTAGTTTTATGTGAGCAGCCTCAATAGCTTGAGTCATAGTTTGAATTGTGTGTTCGATTTCTTCGAGATCTTTGTTAAACGTTTCCTCGTCAATTTGTAATTTTTGTATAGTCGAGTTGAAGTTTTTAATAACAGAAGTTGTAACTGAAATTTGATTTTTGATTAAGTTTTCCAACTGATGTTCGTCATTATTTAGTTTATTTATACAATTAGTATAGTGCTGGCCATCTTCAGCATCTAGGTTACCAGTTATGGAATTGAATATTGTACCGATACCGTTAAGTATTCCTCGTTTATATCTTTTTGTATCTGAAAAGATTTCGTCAAATTTCATTTTTATAGAGTTGGATATTTGTGTTAAAAGGTTAAAGTCTGTTTTAATTTCACTCGTAAAAATAATTGACTTATGATCACCATTATTGAGAGTGTACAAGATTTTGTCTAAGATATTTTGATTTTTGTCAAAAGCTAGTTTGAGGGATGAAATGTTTTTATGCACTAGTAAAGTCCATTTGTCATTTGTCACCACGATGTCCGTGTCTTGGTGGTAGTATACACCAACAGTATTATTGATCGGGGTAATTTTGTATTGACAGAGTGCTGATCCGAACAGCAGGAGAAACCTGAAAATAAATTTAATTTTCAGTATATGGTTTCATTCTATCAAAATTTACTTTAGTTTCTTGTTTTGTTTCGAGATTTAGTAAGGTAGCAGAATTTTGAGAAATTTCTTTTATTTTAAAGGGACCGTTAAATTTGTTTTGTAGTTTGTTCTTAATTTGTGATTCTTTTACATAAACTAAGTCACCTATTTTGTATTCAGGTCGTTTTTGAGGAACATTTCTGTCGAAGCGAACTTTTGCTTTCTCTTTTTGAGATTGTGTTCGACTACGGGCTATTTTATAATAGTGGGATATTCTGTTGTTTAAATCTCTAACGTATTTGGTTATTAACTCTTTTTGGTTATATAAAGTTTCAGGTGGTCTGTTAGACGTATGACCAAAGGTAAGTTCATATGGGGTGAAACCGTGTGTTTTATTTACCGAATTGTTATAACATATTACTGCATATGGTAAAATCATGAATGGATGTTCGTTCGGGTTTTCAGTTTTATGAATTCTTATCATTTCAGCTAAGGTAGCATGAAATCTTTCTATTGATCCGTTCGATTGGGGATGTCCTACGCTTGAATAAGTTAATTTTATGTCGTAGAAGGTGCAGAGATCTTTTAGCAAACGATTGTCAAATTGCCACCGTAATCGCAATGGATTCTTAATGGGGTACCATAATGTTGAAAATATAACAACAAAGAGTTTACGACAGATTTTGCGGATTTATCCGGGACTGCATATGCT
This sequence comes from Rutpela maculata, assembly GCA_936432065.2. Classification (NCBI taxonomy): domain Eukaryota; kingdom Metazoa; phylum Arthropoda; class Insecta; order Coleoptera; family Cerambycidae; genus Rutpela; species Rutpela maculata. The sequence continues at coordinate 185,708,100 of OW386285.2, forward strand.
TGCGTGAATTTAGTTAATTCGTCGCGAATGGTTAAAGCGTAACTTCGAGTGGGGAATTCAAATAGATCGATATTGATTCTTTCGAATGGTGTTCTTGGGGTTTCTGTGACTACTAGAGGGTTATTAAGGTTTTTCCGGCATACTTTAGTTTTTTGGCAAGTTTCGCAATTTTTTATAAAATTTTCAACGTCTTTAGTTAGACCTTGCCAAGTGTATTTTTCTCTAATTCTTCGAATCGTTTCATTTATTCCGCGGTGTAGATTATTTTTACCAAAATGATTTTGCTCCAATATAATTGGGATTTCATCTTCGTTGGCAGTTCTGACGATATCTTGACAAATTACTACTTTTAAATCTTTTTCCGCAAAAATGAATGATAGAATTTCGAGTACGGGGAGGTCTAGGTTATTTTCGACAAAGTATGTCTTAGAAAGGTCTAAAACATCTTGGTATTTAAATAATAGCAAAAATAAATGTTCAATTACGGATTCGATATCAAAAGGTAGGGGAATGATAAAATATCTCCTATGTCTGACTGTTTTGCTCGATACAATATTGATTTTATCGTTATGAAATTCGGGGTTTTCTTCGAATATGTCCTCAATAATATTGTGATGTAGGTCTTGTAAGTTATTTTGTTGGAAGAAGGTTATAATATCTTTATGTTCTCGGTATAAGAGTTGTTTGTTTGAGGCTTTGATTTTTGAATAGTCTATTAAAGATGTTGTTTTATATAGGTTGGTGAAAGTTTCAAATTCTAGGGAAATTTGTTCGTTAGTGATTTCGTTGTTATCGTCTGGGTTTTCGTCGTCGTCTGACTCTTCGTCATTCGCGGCCAGAACCTTTGAATAGAATTTGGAACATTCGGAAAAATGATTAATTTTGATTCTGGAAAGTGCGTCCGCGTTCTTATTGATTTTGCCTGGTTTATAAATTATTTCGTAGTCGTACTCTTCTAATTTGAGTCGCCAACGGGCAAGTCTACTTCCTGGGTCTTTTATAGAGAATAGCCAGATGAGTGGTCTGTGGTTGGTTACAAGCTTGAACTTTCTACCGTACAGATAGGTTCTAAAGTGGTTTACACTCCATACTATCGATAAAAGCTCGCGTTTAATCGTTGAATACTTAGTTTCTGCACTGCACAAGGTTCTAGAAGCATAAGCAATGGGTAAATCTGTGCCAATAGGCTCCTGGCTCAGCACTGAGCCGACGGCAAATGCGCTCGCATCAGTGGTTAGAACGAAAGGTTCATCAAAATTAGGGTAAATTAATATCGGGGTTGTTAATGTTTGTTTCAAATTTTGAAAAGAATTTACACAATCATTGTCGAAGAGAAATCGTATGTCTTTTTGTAGTAGTTTTGTTAGGGGCTTGGTTATCTTGGAGAAATTAGGGATAAAGCGCCTATAATATCCGGCTAAGCCTAGAAATGATTTAATTTTTTTTGGATTTTTCGGTTGAGGAAAATTTAAGATAGCGTCAACTTTCGAAGGGTTCGGTTTTACGTCGTCTTTTGTAATGAGATGTCCTAAATAAGCGACTTCCTTGCGGAGAAACTCGCATTTGTCTGGTTGAATTTTGAGGTTGGCTTTTTGAAGGCGTTTAAAGATTTCAGTTAGACGGGAAATGTGTTCGTGAATTGTAGGGGAGTAAATAATAATATCGTCCATGTAGACGAGACATCGTTCGTTTTGAATACCTAACAGGATGTTATCCATAACTCTTTGAAAAGTTGATGGAGCATTTTTGAGTCCAAATGGCATTCGCACGAATTCATAATGACCGTTGTCAACTGTGAAAGCAGTCTTTAGAATATCTGCGGGATTAATTTCGATTTGGTGGAAACCGGAAGCCAAGTCTAAGGTTGTGAAATATTGGCATTTGCCAAAAGATCGGAAATGTTGGGCAGAGGATATTTGTCACCGATTGTAACCTCGTTGAGAAGCGTCCAGTTTTTTGGGAACTACCCAGACAGGAGAGGACCAAGATAAGATTGAGGGTTGAATAATACCTTGACTTAACATTTTCGATACTTGGGACTTAAGTTCTTCTTTATGGACCTGAGGATAGCGATACGATTTCGTAAATATCGGTCGGGAATTGTCGGTGTTAATAGGTGTTTGATTTCGTTCGTAAAAGTCAAATTGTCTCCTTCTAAATAGAATATATCTTGAAAGTCTAAACAAAGCTGCGTTACTATTTCGGCCTCTTCTTCGTTTAGATGATCCAAGCGCAATTCGTTCCTAATTTCGAAGGATCTGTCTGTCTGTGGATGTTTGTCGGAATTTTGAGTATTTAAATTAAAAATTGATTTGAATTTTTGTACTGGTTCTAGGTTAAGGTTTGAAAAGTTTATGGTTCTTGGGATCGCGTTTGCATTTATTATTGAAGTTAAAAATTCTCCATTGTGATCGATTTTGACAATTGCATTTGGTAAGCGTACTTTCTCGTTTTCCTGGGCTAACAGTGTAGCCTCGGTATTTCGCAGGTTACATTTTAGTTTACAAATTTTTTCCATGCGAGGTTCAATAGAAATTAAATTTTTGATGTTGCTTAAATTTGAATTTTTTGTATCAGAATTAATAGTCGGTTGTAAAGGTAAATTTACTGCAGTTTCTTCCGTAACTTTAAATAATGGTACGTTTTTAAAATTTGTGACTAGTTGTTTGTTTTTAAAGTCTACTTGGCATTCGTAATATTCTAGAAAATCTGCACCTAGTAGTCCATCAAAATCTATATCTAGATTATAGATATAAACTTTGTGTGACTCATCTGAAAAGGGGATGAGAACAGATTCGTTGATATAAATTTTTTGATCAGTAATGCCCTGTATGATTACATTTTCAGGAGATCTACGTCTATAATTTTCAGCTGTTTTAGGTTTAAAAATTGAAATTCCTGCACCTGTATCAATCAAAATTTTAAATTTGCCGGTTGCGTCTTTGATGTAGTAAAGATTTTTTGAATTTACGGTTAATAAGGTGTGAGAAAGCGTATTTACATGAACGTCTGTTCTGGGAAATTCAGCATTGGGTCGAAACTGTCGTTCAGGTTCATAGTTTGTATTTGAGTTTCTAGTTCCGTAATTGGTTCGAATTGGTCTGTTTGTTGTATTGGAGTATCCGTGGGGTACTCCGGATCTAAGCGAAAATCCTGAGGATTAACAGTATAATCCTCCTGTGGCGTTTGAGAATTAGCACTATAATTCTCGTACTGATCATATTGGGAATTAGCTGTATAATTCTCTGAAAAGCTTTGAGCGTTTTCTAAATCGTAATTTTCATAACTGTCACTTACATTTTGATAATCGGGTGAATAGTCATTGTATTGATTAAATTGATCGGCATAATTATCGTAAGGTTCGTAATTTAAATGATGAGCTTTTTGCTGGTTAAAGCGGTTAAAATTCGGGTTAGGTTGAATAGCTGACGGTTTTTGTTGGTTAAAGTTTGGATTTGGCCTTATAGCTGAGGGCCTATTTTGAGGTTGATTAGGTTGGTTTTGAGGGAATGTCCTCTGGCCAAACTGATTATTTTGAGAGAAATTTTGGAAATTCGGATTTGCTTGGTAATTCGTTCTTTGAAAATTTTGTGACGTTGTTGGCGTAACTTGCGATTGTTGCCTCGTGCGGCATTCACTTATTACATGTCCATTTCTTTTACAAAATGAACAAAATTTTTGTTGGAAATTGGGACCTTGTGGTCGTTTTTGTTGAGGAGGCATTGTATTTTTTACTTGGTTATTTTTTGGAAATTTCTGTGATTCGAAGTAGGAAAGTTGTAGCTCTCTACGGATTCTGCTAACGGCTTTTGGTATACTAGCACGAATGATGCGGCCTAAGTTTGGTTCTAAGCCCGTTAGTAAATTATTAAGTGTCATCGTTTCGATGAGATCTGATTGTGCAGCTCTTTCCGTTGTCGTGAGAGTTTGCTTTTGCACTGCAGCGTGCATTTTCGCATTGTGCGTTTGTAAACGCGAAACAAACGTTAAGGCGGATTCACCGGGTAATTGGTGAATTCGTTGTAGGTCCTGAATTAGGGCCGTTAGATCTCTGGAATCCCCAAAGTGGGTTTCCAATAGTGCTTTGATTTCTGGCCAGGTGCCAGGGTTGCGCGAATTAATTAATTCGGCAGCTTTGCCTTTTAACTTATTTTTTATGTGGACGGTCAAAAGAATTTTTTGATCTCCGATTGCCATGCTTTTGGCGCAATGACAGGAATTTAAGAATGTTTGTAAATTTATGGCATTGCCATCGAATTCAGGTATTAGAGAAAATATTTCGGAGAGCTTGTAAGGCTCAATTTGCTCTGGTTGTTGTTGTTGTTGTTGTTGTTGTTGTTGTTGTTGTTGTTGTTGTTGTTGTTGTTGTTGTTGTTGTTGTTGTTGTTGTTGTTGTTGTTGTTGTTGTTGTTGTTGTTGTTGTTGTTGTTGTTGTTGTTGTTGTTGTTGTTGTTGTTGTTGTTGTTGTTGTTGTTGTTGTTGTTGTTGTTCTTCGTCTTCTTCTTCTTCTTCTTCTTCTTCTTCTTCTTCTTCTTCTTCTTCTTCTGCTGATGCCGGTACTATTGAGCTGTATCTCTATCTGGCATTGTTGCTGTTGTATTTAGAGATTATTTGAATTAAAGATTGATTGCGTATCAGCAGTATGATACGAACTTAAATTAGATTAGCTTGTTACGTTGCGTGCGCAAATGGATTGTATATTAGCTGTATAATACACAATGTTTCGTATTAGCAGTATAATAGGAAAATAAATAAACTTAAAATTAAATGAACTTGTTTCGTTGTGTTTGTAAAGGAATGGATTCACTTTGACAAGAGAACTGGCTTTGTGCGCCGAGTGTATTAGCAGTATAATACACTTTTAATGAAATAAGTTGCGAAAAATAATAAAATAGTAAAATGGTACGAGATGATTCTTAAAATGACATACGTTAATTTCATCTCCATGGGTAGGTTCTTCGTCCGTCAAGGGATTGGGATCCGCCACCACCAGTGAGGAAGGTCTCCTTGTTCTTGTAGGTGTACACTCACTAGTTAGGCACCTTCTGCAGATGTTCTCCTTGTTCTCTTACGCTTCACTACCAATTAGGCTTCTTGTTCTGATGATGTTTACGGATCCTACCGACTGCGCCAATGTTAGATCACGGTTCACATGAGTGACTTTTTAAAAACGATTTATTTATTTAATGGAGCCAACGTTGGCTCTTGGAGAAGGAATAATACAATAATTAGAAGTGTTTCATTCTAAGTGAGTTTAATAACTGATTCTACAAAGTGTGTTTAGTCATATTTATAACATACAGAACCTGAGTAAGCAAAATATAGAACAAAGGAAATGCAATTCGACAATCAGCATAAAATGTGAGAAACAGAGGTGAAACATAATATCTCTAAGATAATTAATAAGAGAAGTCGTTATCATGTAATATGATATACCTGTGAAGGTTTGTTATAACTAAGTCTTGGTAATAAGCGTATAATTTTATATAACATATATATATATATATATATATATATATATATATATATATACAGGGTGTCCATTAAATAATGGGCCATAGAGGAACAGTGGATTCCTGACATTAAAATATTACGATTTAACCAAACTTACCTTAGTCCAAAAGTTGATATTAACAGATATACAGGGTGTTAAAGTCAATATTATATTTATAATTTTCCTACATAACTTTTGAAGTTTTTCAAATATTGGTACGAGAATTGGTGGATAGGAGTTTTTTGATATGAGAAATTCAAATCTTATCCTATTTTTGGTGTAAATCCTAGAGAGCGCCACATAAGCAATATTTAGGGTGTAAATGTACTCCTAACTTTTTCACCCGTAATGCTATAGCCTTTTTTGTTAAAAAATCCTGAACCTACTCGTTTTGACGAAGAAAATGTATACTTGTCCTTAGCCTTAGAAATTGACCGTTTTCGAGATAATCGCATTGAATCAGTCAGCCGCATAATTCGTTATAAGAAATATTAACGTACTAGGCGCCGATGTCAACAATACTTTTGACAATTAAACACGGCTAAATCTGACAGTTACTGTGTTGTAATTTGTTACGAAAAAATTATATTTTTTGCACAATGCCGAGGCATAATTTTTTTTCATATAGCGAAATGATTGATATGGTGGCTATTTATGCTCAAGAAAATTATATTGGATGTGTTGCAGCAAGAAAGTATGCGAATACTTATCCAAATCGAAGGCAACTTGATCGAAAATTATTCTCAAGACTTTTTGCAAGATTAAAAGAAACGGGTTCTTGTCATCGTAGTGTCCAACAAGAGGAAGCAGTATTAAATCTTATTGAAGACGATCCTGAAATAAGTATTTGCCGAATCTCTGCAAATACTGGACTAACCCGTAGCACAGTATCAAACATTCTACATGAGCAACAATTACACCCATACCATTTCACATCAGTACAAAATTTTTTGCCAGGTGATTTTCCTCGTCGCATACAATTTTGCGAATTTATTTTAAAAAAGCAAAGAAGAGATCCAAATTTTTTAAATAAGGTTCTTTTCACGGATGAGACAACGTTCACTCGAAGGGGAATCTTTAACACAAAAAACAGTCATTTGTGGGCTGAAGGGAATCCAAGGGCCGCAAGAGTGAGATATTTTCAATATGAATTTAAAATTAATATTCGGTGTGGAATAATTGGAAATTATCTTGTGGGTCCTTTTGAATTTCCACCGCTAGTAAATGGAGAAAACTATCTGAACTCCCTTCAAAATGATTTACAAAATATTGGATGAAGTGCCTTCAGATATCCGAGAAAATATGTGGTTTTTACTGACGGAGCACCTGTTCACTACCCTCTGATTGTAAGAAATCATTTAGATAATGTATTTCCTAGGCGTTGGATTGGATGTGGAAGTGAACATCCCTGGCCACCGCGGAGTCCAGACCTAACGGCAATGGAATTTTTCCTATGGGGTAACAAGAAAAGCCTTGTATACTCTCAAACAAGTAACACAAGACAAGAACTCTGGCAGAAAATAGTAGCAGCTGCAAACCATATTCGTGATTTGCTTCCATCCTTTTTTTGTATTATTCAAAATTTTCTTGAGATGCCGAAAGTGTATTGAGTTAAATGGAAGACAATTTGAAAATGAATTGCAGCAATTATTTTAATTATTATTTTGTTGTTTAATTTGATATTTGCATTGATATCGTTTTTATTTAGTTAACTTAATTTTTAATAATAATAATAGTAAAACCTCTCCTTTTCTACATAACTATCATTATTAATTATTTAACAGTCAGATTTAACCGTGTGCCTACTAGATTAAAATTAATATTTCTTATAATGAATTGTGCGGCTGACTGTTACAATGCGATTATCTCGAAAACGGTCAATTTCTAAGGCTAATGACAAGTATACATTTTCTCCGTCAAAATGATGTAAGTTCAGGATATTTTAATAAAAAAGGCTATAACATTACGGGTGAAAAAGTTAGGAGTACATTTACACCCTAAATATTGCTTATGTGGCGCCCTCTAGGATTTAAACCAAAAATAGGATAAGATTTCAATTTCTCATATCAAAAAACTCCTATCCACCAATTTTCGTACTAATATTTGAAAAACTTCAAAAATTATGTAGGAAAATTATAAATATAATATTGACTTGTACACCCTGTATCTCTGTTAATATCAAATTTTTGGACGAAGGTAAGTTTGATTAAATCGTAATATTTTAATATCAGGAATCTACTGTTCTTCTATAGCCCATTCTTTAATGGACACCCTGTATATATATATATATATATATATATATATATTTGTCCTGCAAATAATGCTGCGTCCGTACATGTGCACGATACCATACACTGCTGCGTCCTGTACAATACTGCGTCTGTATACCGGACGCAGTATTGTTTTTCCGTGTTATCTTCAACAAATCTTTAAAATGGTCGATTTTCAGCACCTCAAAATGTTCTTCGTCTCCTGGGTTATATGTAAACATAGAAATGAGTTCTGTTTCGTTTCAATTTAGCAAAATATCGACCCGAGTTTATTTTGATTTCGGACGCAGTATCATATGTTCCGTAAAACTAAAAGTATATTTTTAGTTCCATCGAATTATGTTTGGGGGCGCATAGATTTGTGAACATAAATATACTTCAAATATTCTCTATTCAAAAATCGTATAATGCTGCGTCCCAGATTTGACAACACCGGCACTATTAAATATCCAGTCATTCTTTCATGCTTACTTGGAAAGCCGGAGTTCGGACGAGTGTAAAATTCTTGTGAACATTTATATAAGTTTACAAGTAATTATGTTTCATATTTAAACAGTTATCTTCTTACTTATAATCTGAATGTTTGTATCACAGAAATTTATTTTCAGGAAATGAAATTAATTTCAACGGAAAATAATTTAAAAATATTTAGTTATATATAATCATAAAAACAATACCTCCTCCAAAATTAAACTGGTAAGCCGTTGCTTTGTGGTAATTAATTATGATGATATAATAATGAAACATCAACATTAACATTTACTTTATTTTTTACCGCCAAATTATTGTAACTTGCACCTTACTGCAGTTCGGCACTCAACGTGACATTTTCAGATGATGAAAGTAATTGAACATACAAAGGCAGTCAGTCTACAGGACATTATGCTAATTTTATGGTTACTGTTTTGAATAAGGAAATAGGAGAATTGCAGACAATATTGTGAATGTAAATAGGATTAGAAATATTAATAAGATATTGTAGGTAATATTCTAGGTATGCTAAGTTAGGAGCAACAAAAATCTATAACTAATATAAACTACTTTTGGTTATTTTATTTACTCTTATTAGGTTATATACTAATTAATGAACTGCGTTTGAACAATTTATAGTATCCATAAACAAATAGCGTGAGTTATAATGAGTTATTATAAATCACTAGGTGATAGTGCCAATCATCTGTATCTTCATGCCCTAGCCTATCCAATCGACGTAACGCGCTTCACGAAGGTGTGGCTCTGTCCGAGAGAAATCCTTAAATTAAGTTAAGTTAAATTTTACAGTTAATTTTATTAATAAACAAACTGAGTACCTAATTAAAACAAAATTTTCTCAATTTAATATTTATTGTTATAATCGTAGATAAAGTATAGTATTCAACTTGCGGTAATGGTAATAACCCACTTGATGAATTACAGCACTTGCCTGCGGCTCAAGCTGTAAACTTCATTTGCGTGAGTTATTACCTATATTACCGCTCGTTGAATAATATACTACAAGTTCATCAAATAGTGTGGTTTATTATAAGTCTAATAACTATAAATAGAACCACTATTATACCTTTTTGTTTGATAAAAAGGGAGGTTGAAATTTTAGGTTTTTCCAGAAACGGTTAGATGCATGATGCATGAAATTTGGCAGACATATTTTTTGTTGAAACCTATTAGATCGTGTTAAGACGAAATTTCGATTTTCACTTTTTGAAGAGGTCGGTGGTGGTAGATGGTTTAAAGCGCACCTGTATTTTTGAAATCGCGTAAGTCAGAAACGTGATTATTCGAGCGATGGACACTTCTGAGAAAATAAGAAGACACGCACGTATTTGACGGTTTTCAAAAAGAGACCTCCGAACGGGTGAACGGGGAGGGGGAGGTTTTTAAGCCTTCCGGAAACGGTTAAACCCAGAATCATAAAATTTGGCATAAATAATTTTTATTAGAATCTATTAGACACGAGTAGGACGAAATTTCGATTTTCACTTTTTAAAGTGGTGAAAACGGGGGTGGTAGGTGGTCTAAAGAGTACCCGTACCTCTGAAATCGCGTAAGTCAGAAACGCGATATTCCAGCGATAGGCTTTCCTGAGGAAATAAGGAGGCACGTATTCGACGGTTTTTAAAACGAGACACCGCGAACGAATGAACAGGGAGAGGGATGTTTTAAGCACGAAATTTGACAGATACCCGCCCATGTGTTCTATTGTGGATTAAAATAATTATTTTTTCATTTAACTCGCTCTAACACAAAAAAAGAATAATGGATTGTTATCAAATTGCTATGTGCAGTGGGTTTCCCCGAGTACTATAGATGCGCAGTGGGTTTCCTCGAGTACAATGGATGCGCAGTGGATTTCCTCTAGTGCAATGTATGCGCAGTGGGTTTCCCCGAGTACTATGGATGCGTAGAAGGTTTCCTTGAGTGCGCAATGAATGCGCAGTAGGTTTCTCCGGGTACCATGAATACGCAGTGGGTTTACACGAGTATTATAGATGTGCAGTGGGTTTCCTTGAGTACAATGGATGCGTAGTAGGTTTCCCCGAGTACCATGCGTACCATGATCCTCAATTTTAACCAATCTTTGATTTAAGAATGTTGGGTTATTCCTATTGTTGTGTTAAATTTTGATTCGTTTAGAGTCGTTTGGTTAAGATTGTTGGGTTGTAGGGAACACGGTTTCAAATTCATGTCACCTTAAAATGGCTATAACTTTGCGAGGAAACATCATAGATGACCATTCGAAAGCTTATTTTAAAGAGGAAGGATGTTACTAAATGATATATTTATTAGAAATAAGCTGAAAAATTTTTTGGGTTCTAGACACAACTTCAAAACTTGCTAAAAAAGTCATTTTTTAAGTACTTAATCTCAAATATTTCAAAATCCTGACATGATGGGCCAATTCTGAGGCCAGATTCGGATTCAGCGCGACAAATTACTTCGGAAATGACCTTAGCTGCACAACAACATTCATGACTTGTGTTATTGAACTGTCAAACTGGATAATATAAGTGAAAACATCCCTAAGGGATCTTATCAGTGTAATTTTGTTCTGATTGGTTGTTTCAGCAAACGTGATTAGAAATTAGCGAATTAAATTGTTATTTGAGCTAAAAATTTTCAACAAGTTTTTATTTCCCAGTCAGTACCACTAAAAAGTGTTAAGCTCTCGGAATTATTATTCAATGAAAATTGTATTGAAACTGTCTTTGTTTTATTTAGAATTAGGTTATTATTTTGAGACCAATGTATGATTTCTTGATAAAATCTTTCAGTGTTTTTTTCTTCAATTACGTTGTAATAGCATAACAGATCACATGAACATTTGGTATCTTCTGTTGATGGCTGACCACATAGTTAGTAAATATTATATATAAAAGTGATCCCAAAATTGACCCCTGTGGAACTCCTTGTGTAATATCACAAATATTACTTTCAACTCCACCGACCATTTTTACAATTTGTGTCCTGTTGTCTAAATAGGAGGAAAATATTTGTAAATCAGTTAGTCGAATACCGTATAGTGCTAGTTTGGTCTTAAGCAGCTGATGGTCTACCAAATCAAAAGCTTGTGAGAAATCTTCGAAAAGACCCACAACTGATTTCTTGTTGTCTAAAGCTTTAATGATTTTGTGATGAAAATCACACAACGCAGACTTGTTGCTTTTGTTTGTAGTGAAACCATGTTCAACAGGAGACAGTAACATATTCCGATGTAAAAAATCTGATAATTGCTCCTTGAGATGGAGTTCTAAAATTTTAGAAATTCTACATAGTAGACTAATGGCTTCATAATTATTATTATAGTCATTTGGATCTCCCTTCTGGTATAATGAAGATACTATGGCTCTTTTAAATTTACTGGAAAATATGCCTTTCTCTATAGAAATGGGCCGCTTATCGCATATTTGCATTTTTTATCCAAATTATTAGAAATATCATGACCATTAGAGTTTGAAGACTTTAATTTATTTACAAGAAGTTCAACATCCTTAGTTGAAACTGTAGATCTATAGAAAATAAATCCCCTCTTTTTCCAATAATATTTGGTTTCTGCTTTAGAAAAGAAATAAATTAAATTAATTAATTAAATTGATATTAAATATGAGTACAAAAACTTTTATCTTCATAAAAACAGTTTTTAAAAATTCTAACCCGGTAAAGTGTTGAAGCCATCTTTTTTTACTAATTTTGGGGTGTTGAAAACGAATCCGTTGCCAGTTTTGCCAGTCTAGGGAGCACATTAAAAGAAGACCCTTATTTGGGCGCCATAAAGTGAAGGTTTTCATGTTCCCAACCCAAAGTCATTTAAATAATTAAAGAATTTTTTAATTTAAAAACAAGTAATATTTTCTGAATAGTGATACGCACACCTTACACCCCAACCCCAAAAATATGAGAAATATTCAGAGGTGAGAAATATTCATCTGAATTGAATAAATCACCTCATTATGATAGAAAAACATCAAATTGGGTGATTAGGGATTTCTTTTGCAATTAAAACCAATAAAAACTCTTAAAAGATAAAATCCACCACCTTGATTGGTGGGGATGGGTGTAAGAGTATTCAGAAGTAATAATAACCTGATAATAGCCATTTAACAAGGAGTAATATTGTAAATATACACCGTTCTTAGAGTGGTGAAGGGTGAGGGAAACGAGGGGGAGGGATGGTGAATTTAGAATTTTTGCTTCTTTCATTACTTACCTAATGAAACTGAGTATCTTGAAAGAATTTCCTGCACTAAAGAATAACTTTTTGTTGCAAGCTATAATATCAATTTCAATGCCACCCCCCAAATAAGAGTTATTTTTTACTGTCTTCCCGATGTTTTCAGCCAAATCGAATGACAGATTCGTATTCAGCACCCCAAAACTAGTAAAAAGATGGTTTCTACACTTTACCGTGAATGGGCCAATGGGCATTCCCCTCACCTTTCACCAGCCATAAGAACGGTGTAAGTTACAATATATAATATACGATTATTTATTTATTAAAAAAAAAAACAAAATTCCTTATCAAAAGGCTATTATAATGTGATTACTTCTGAATACTCTTACACCCATCCCCACCAATTAAGGTAGTGGATTTTGTCTTTTTATCATACTAAGGTGATTTAATCAATTCGGATGAATATTTTTCATCCCTGAATATTTCTCACACTCTTGGGGTTGGGGTGTACGGTGTGCATATCACTATCCAGGAAATATCGTTTTTTATATTAAAAATTCTTTAATTATTTAAATGACTTTTGGTTTGGAAAATGAGAATCTTCACTTTATGGCACCCAAATAGGGGTTGTTTTTTAATGTGTTCCCGAGACTTTTCGTTAAAACGGGTGAAAATTCGTTTTCAGCAGTCCAAAATTAGTAAAAAAAAGATAGCTTCCACACTTTACCACGGATGGGCCAAAACAGCCCTTTTTTAACATTGTTCTTTACAAAATAGTAAATCCGGAGGCATTTATTATCAAACACATTTGTACTTCAAGAAATGTGTTTTTCAACTTTCAAGACTAAAACACTTATCATATGTGCAAAAAGCAAAAGCAAGAAGCGTATGCTCTCCCTTCTATTCTAAGGTGAACTTATCGCTTAGTGAAGGAGTAAATAAAAATGAACATCTATCCAAAATTCCATTGATCTCCTAAATTCAGCATTTTATATTGCAAATTTGAGGCTACTTTTAGTGCACAATTGAAAAACTGATCCTAAAGTGATAATCGACAGAAAAATCATATTTCGAATTTTACTGACATTTAGAAATAACTGACGGTTATCGATTTGTTCTACTGCAAGTGCAATAAAATTATTAGGGTAAATATGACAACCACGCCGGACGCAGTAATATGCTAAGTTTCACAAAAAGTAGTCATCTCGGACGCAGCATTGTATTGAAGAAGAATGAAATTATTCTCGGACGCAATAACGTGCTGTTTTTGAAAGGACGCAGTATTGTCCTGTATATTAAACTTTTTTGTTTCTTGAGTTATTACAATTCTAAAACCAGATATTAACTGAATTTGGTTAGTAGATCCAATATACTTCATTAGATTTGAGCTAACTAACGTATTTCTGGGAGACGCAGTAAGGTTGGCTTGTGAAAGGACGCAGCATTGATAGCGGGATGTATATATATATATATATATATATATATATATATATATATATATATATATATATATATATATATATATATATATATATATATATATATTTGTCCTGCAAATAATGCTGCGTCCGTACATGTGCACGATACCATACACTGCTGCGTCCTGTACAATACTGCGTCTGTATACCGGACGCAGTATTGTTTTCCCGTGTTATCTTCAACAAATCTCTGAAATGGTCAATTTTCAGCACCTCAAAATGTTCTTCGTCTCCTGGGTTATATGTAAACATAGAAATGAGTTCTGTTTCGTTTCAATTGAGCTAAATATCGACCCGAGTTTTTTTTGGATTCGGACGCAGTACCATATGTTCCGTAAAACTAAAAGTATATTTTTAGCTCCATCGAATTATGTTTGGGGGCGCATAGATTTGTGAACATAAATATACTTCAAATATTCTCTATTCAAAAATCGTATAATGCTGCGTCCGAGATTTGACAACACCGTCACTATTAAATATCCAGTCTTTCTTTCATGCTTACTTGGAAAGCCGGAGTTCGGACGAGTGTAAAATTCTTGTGAACATTTATATAAGTTTACAAGTAATTATGTTTCATATTTAAACAGTTATCTTCTTACTTATAATCTGAATGTTTTTATCACAGAAATTTATTTTCAGGAAATGAAATTAATTTCAACGGAAAATAATTTAAAAATATTTAGTTATATATAATCAGAAAAACAATACCTCCTCCAAAATTAAACTGGTAAGCCGTTACTTTGTAGTAATTAATTATGATGATATAATAATGAAACAATTAACATTTACTTTATTTTTTACCGCCAAATTATTGTAACTTGCACCTTACTGCAGTTCGGCACTCAACGTGACATTTTCAGATGATTAAAGTAAATGAACATACAAAGGCAGTCAGTCTACAGGACATTATGCTAATTTTATGGTTACTGTTTTGAATAAGGAGAATTACAGACAATATTGTGAATGTAAATAGGATTAGAAATATTAATAAGATATTGTAGGTAATATTCTAGGTATGCTAAGTTAGGAGCAACAAAAATCTATGACTAATATAAACTACTTTTGGTTATTTTATTTACTCTTATTAGGTTATATACTAATTAATGAACTGCTTTTGAACAATTTATAGTATCCATAAACAAATAGCGTGAGTTATAATGCGTGAGTTATTATAAATCACTAGGTGGTAGTGCCAATCATCTGTATCTTCATGCCCTAGCCTATCCAATCGACGTAACGCGCTTCACGAAGGTGTGGCTCTGTCCGAGAGAAATCCTTAAATTAAGTTAAGTTAAATTTTACAGTTAATTTTATTAATAAACAAACTGAGTACCTAATTAAAACAAAATTTTCTCAATTTAATATTTATTGTTATAATCGTAGATAAAGTATAGTATTCAACTTGCGTTAATGGTAATAACCCACTTGATGAATTACAGCACTTGCCTGCGGCTCAAGCTGTAAACTTCATTTGCGTGAGTTATTACCTACATTACCGCTCGTTGAATAATATACTACAAGTTCATCAAATAGTGTGGTTTATTATAAGGCTAATAACAATAAATAGAACCATTATTATATCTTTTTGTTTGATAAAAAGGGAGGTTGAAATTTTAGGTTTTTCCAGAAACGGTTAGATGCATGATGCATGAAATTTGGCAGACATATTTTTTGTTGAAATCTATTAGATCGTGTTAAGACGAAATTTCGATTTTTACTTTTTGAAGAGGTCAAAACGGGGGTGGTAGATGGTTTAAAGCACACCTGTATTTTTGAAATCGCGTAAGTCAGAAACGTGATTATTCGAGCGATGGACACTTCTGAGAAAATAAGAAGACACGCACGTATTTCACGGTTTTCAAAAAGAGACCTCCAAACGGGTGAACGGGGAGGGGGAGGTTTTTTAAGCCTTCCGGAAACGGTTAAACCCAGAATCATGAAATTTGGCATAAATACTTTTTATTAGAATCTGTTAGATACGAGTAAGAATAATGGATTGTTATCAAATTGCGATGTGCAATGGGTTTCCTCGAGTACAATGGATGCGCAGTGGATTTCCTTGAGTGCAATGTATGCGCAGTGGGTTTCCCCGAGTACTATGGATGAGTAGAAGGTTTCCTTGAGTGCGCAATGAATGTGCAGTAGGTTTCTCCGGGTACCATGAATGCACAGTGGGTTTCCACGAGTATTATAGATGTGCAGTGGGTTTCCTTGAGTACAATGGATGCGTAGTAGGTTTCCCCAAGTACCATGCGTACCATGATCCTCAATTTTAACCAAACTTTGATTTAAGAATGTTGGGTTATTCCTATTGTTGTGTTAAATTTGATTCGTTTAGAGTCATTTGGTTAAGATTGTTGGGTTGTAGGGAACACGGTTTCAAATTCATGTCACCTCAAAATGGCTATAACTTTGCGAGGAAACATCATAGATGACCATTCGAAAGCTTATTTTAAAGAGGAAGGATGTTACTAAATGATATATTTATTAGAAATAAGCTGAAAAATTTTTTGGGTTCTAGACACAACTTCAAAACTTGCTAAAAAAGTCATTTTTTAAGTACTTAACCTCAAATATTTCAAAATCCTGACGTGATGGGCCAATTCTGAGGCCAGATTCGGATTCAGCGCGAAAAATTACTTCTGAAATGACCTTAGCTGCACAACAACATTCATGACCTGTGTTATTGAACTGTCAAACTGGATAATATAAGTGAAAACATCCCTAAGGGATCTTATCTGTGTAATTTTGTTCTGATTGGTTGTTTCAGCACACGT
The DNA here is from genome assembly GCA_936432065.2 of Rutpela maculata. Classification (NCBI taxonomy): domain Eukaryota; kingdom Metazoa; phylum Arthropoda; class Insecta; order Coleoptera; family Cerambycidae; genus Rutpela; species Rutpela maculata. The sequence goes on from OW386285.2 coordinate 185,724,785, forward strand.
GATTAGAAATTAGCGAATTAAATTGCTATTTGAGCTAAAAATTTTTAACAAGTTTTTATTTCCCAGTCAGTACCACTAAAAAGTGTTAAGCTCTCGGAATTATTATTCAATGAAAATTGTATTGAATCTGTCTTTATTTTATTTAGAATTAGGTTATTATTTTGAGACCAATGTATGATTTCTTGATAAAATCTTTCAGTGTTTTTTTTTCTTCAATTACGTTGTTGTCGGTAACTAGAATGTTTGCATCATCAGCATAACAGATCACATGAACATTTGGTATCTTTTGTTGATGGCTGACCACATAGTTAGTAAATATTATATATAAAAGTGATCCCAAAATTGACCCCTGTGGAACTCCTTGTGTAATATCACAAATATTACTTTCAACTCCACCGACCATTTTTACAATTTGTGTCCTGTTGTCTAAATAGGAGGAAAATATTTGTAAATCAGTTACTCGAATACCGTATAGTGCTAGTTTGGTCTTAATCAGCTGATGGTCTACCAAATCAAAAGCTTGTGAGAAATCTTCGAAAAAACCCACAACTGATTTCTTGTTGTCTAAAGCTTTAATGATTTTGTGATGAAAATCACACAACGCAGACTTGTTGCTTTTGTTTGTAGTGAAACCATGTTCAGCAGGAGACAGTAACATATTCCGATGTAAAAAATCTGATAATTGCTCCTTGAGATGGAGTTCTAAAATTTTAGAAATTCTACATAGTAGACTAATGGCTTCACAATTATTATTATAGTCATTTGGATCTCCCTTCTGGTATAATGAAGATACTATGGCTCTTTTAAATTTACTGGAAAATATGTCTTTCTCTATAGAAATGGACCGCTTATCGCATATTTGCATTTTTTATCCAAATTATTAGAAATATCATGACCATTAGAGTTTGAAGACTTTAATTTATCTACAAGAAGTTCAACATCCTTAGTTGAAACTGTAGATATATAGAAAATAAAACCCCTCTTTTTCCAATATTTGGTTTCTGGTTTAGAAAAGAATTAAATTAAATTAATTAATTAAATTGATATTAAGTATGAGTACAAAAACTTTTATCTTCATAAAAACAGTTTTTAAAAATTCTAACGCGGTAAAGTGTTGAAGCCATCTTTTTTTTACTAATTTTGGGGTGTTGAAAATGAATCCGTTGTCAGTTTTGCCAGTCTAGGGAGCACATTAAAAGAAGACCCTTATTTGGGCGCCATAAAGTGAAGGTTCTCATGTTCCCAACCCAAAGTCATTTAAACAATTAAAGAATTTTTTAATTTAAAAACAAGTAATATTTTCTGAATAGTGATACGCACACCTTACACCCCAACCCCAAAAATATGAGAAATATTCAGAGGTGAGAAATATTCATCTGAATTGACTAAATCACCTCATTATGATAGAAAAACATCAAATTGAGTGATTAGGGATTTCTTTTGCAATTAAAACCAATAAAAACTCTTAAAAGATAAAATCCACCACCTTGATTGGTGGGGATGGGTGTAAGAGTATTCAGAAGTAATAATAACCTGATAATAGCCATTTAACAAGGAGTAATATTGTAAATATACACCGTTCTTAGGGTGGTGAAGGGTGAGGGAAACGAGGGGGAGCGATGGTGAATTTAGAATTTTTGCTTCTTTCATTACTTACCTAATGAAACTGAGTATCTTGAAAGAATTTCCTGCACTAAATAATAACTTTTTGTTGCAAGCTATAATATCAATTTCAATGCCACCCCCCAAATAAGAGTTATTTTTTACTGCCTTTCCGATGTTTTTAGCCAAATCGAATGGCAGATTCGTATTCAGCACCCCAAAACTAGTAAAAAGGTGGTTTCTACACTTTACCGTGAATGAGCCTCCCGTTCCCCTCACCTTTCACCAGCCATAAGAACGGTGTAAGTTACAATATATAATATACGATTATTTATTTATTTAAAAAAAAAAAACAAAATTCCTTATTAAAAGGCTATTATAATGTGATTACTTCTGAATACTCTTACACAGATCCCCACCAATGAAGGTGGTGGATTTTGTCTTTTTATCATACTAAGGTGATTTAATCAATTCGGATGAATATTTTTCATCCCTGAATATTTCTCACACTCTTGGGGTTGGGGTGTACGGTGTGCATATCACTATCCAGGAAATATTGTTTTTTATATTAAAAATTCTTTAATTATTTAAATGAATTTTGGTTTGGAAAATGAGAATCTTCATTTTATGGCACCCTAATCAATGTGTTCCCGAGACTTTTCGTTAAAACGGGTGAGAATTCGTTTTCAGCAGCCCAAAATTAGTAAAAAAAAAAGATAACTTCCACACTTTACCACGGATGGGCCAAAAAAGCCCTTTTTTAACATTGTTCTTTACAAAATAGTAAATCCGAAGGCATTTATTATCAAACACATTTGTACTTCAAGAAATGTGTTTTTCAACTTTCAAGACTAAAACACTTAATGTGCAAAAAGCAAAAGCAAGAAGCATATGCTCTCCCTTCTATTCTAAGGTGAACTCATCGCTTAGTGAAGGAGTAAATAAAAGTGAACATCTATCCAAAATTCCATTGATCTCCTAAATTCAGCATTTTATATTGCAAATTTGAGGCTACTTTTAGTACACAATTGAAAAACTGATCCTAAAATAATAATCGACAGAAAAATCATATTTCGAATTTTACTGACATTTAGAAATAACTGACGGCTATCGATTTGTTCTACTACAAGTGCAATAAAATTATTAGGGTAAATATGACAACCGCGCCGGACGCAGTAATATGCTAAGTTTCACAAAAAGTAGTCATCTCGGACGCAGCATTGTATTGAAGAAGAATGAAATTATTCTCGGACGCAATAACGTGCTGTTTTTGAAAGGACGCAGTATTGTCCTGTATATTAAACTTTTTTGTTTCTTGAGTTATTACAATTCTAAAACCAGATATTAACTGAATTTGGTTAGTAAATCCAATATACTTCATTAGATTTGAGCTAACTAGCGTGTTTCTGGGAGACGCAGTAAGGTTGGCTTGTGAAAGGACGCAGCATTGATAGCGGGATGTATATATATATATATATATATATATATATATATATATATATATATATATATATATATATATATACACATCCCGCTATTAATGCTGCGTCCTTTCACAAGCCAACCTTACTGCGTCTCCCAGAAATACGCTGGTTAGCTCAAATCTAATGAAGTATATTGGATCTACTAACCAAATTCAGTTAATATCTGGTTTTAGAATTGTAATAACTCAAGAAATAAAAAAGTTTAATATACAGGACAATACTGCGTCCTTTCAAAAACAGCACTTTATTGCGTCCGAGAATAATTTCATTCTTCTTCAATACAATGCTGCGTCCGAGATGACTACTTTTTGTGAAACTTAGCATATTACTGCGTCCGGCGCGGTTGTCATATTTACCCTAATAATTTTATTGCAGCCGGCAGTTATTTCTAAATGTCAGTAAAATTCGAAATATGATTTTTCTGTCGATTATTATTTTAGGATCAATTTTTCAATTGTGCACTAAAAGTAGCCTCAAATTTGCAATATAAAATGCTGAATTTAGGAGATCAATGGAATTTTGGATAGATGTTCATTTTTATTTACGCCTTCACTAAGCGATGAGTTCACCGTAAAATAGAAGGGAGAGCATATGCTTCTTGCTTTTGCTTTTTGCACATATCTCGAATGATAAGCGTTTTAGTCTTGAAAGTTGAAAACACATTTCTTGAAGTACAAATGTGTTTGATAATAAATGCCTTTGGATTTACTATTTTGTAAAGAACAATGTTAAAAAGGGCTTTTTTGGCCCATCCGTGGTAAAGTGTGGAAGCTATCTTTTTTTTTTACTAATTTTGGGCTGCTGAAAACGAATCCTCACCCGTTTTAACGAAAAGTCTAGGGAAGACATTAAAAAACAACCCCTATTTGGGTGCCATAAAGTGAAGATTCTCATTTTCCAAACCAAAAGTCATTTAAATAATTAAAGAATTTTTAATATAAAAAACAATATTTTCTGGATAGTGATATGCACACCGTACACCCCAACCCCAAGAGTGTGAGAAATATTCAGGGATGAAAAATATTTATCTGAATTGATTAAATCACCTTAGTATGATAAAAAGACAAAAGACTTGGTGATTAGGGATTTCTTTCGCAATTAAAACCAATAAAAAAAACAAAATCCACCACCTTAATTGGTAGGGATGGGTGTAAGAGTATTCAGAAGTAATCACATTATAACCTGATAATAGCCTTTTAATAAGGAATTTTGTTTTTTTTTTAATAAATAAATAATCGTATATTATATATTGTAACTTACACCGTTCTTATGGGTGGTGAAAGGTGAGGGGAACGCGAGGGAGAGCCCTTTTTTGGCCCATTCACGGTGAAGTGTGGAAATCATCTTTTTACTAGTTTTGGGGTGCTGAATACGAATCTGTCATCCAATTTGGCTAAAAACATCGGGAAGACAGTAAAAAATAACTCTTATTTGGGGGATGGCATTGAAATTGATATTATAGCTTGCAACAAAATGTTATTCCTTAGTGCAGGAAATTCTTTCAAGATACTCAGTTTCATTAGGTAAGTAATGAAAGAAGCAAAAATTCTAAATTCACCATTCCTCCCCCTCGTTTCCCACACCCTTCACCACCCTAAGAACGGTGTATAGTTACAATATTACTCCTTGTTAAATGGCTATTATCAGGTTATTATTACTTCTGAATACTCTTACACCCATCTCCACCAATCAAGGTGGTGGATTTTATCTTTCAAGAGTTTTTATTGGTTTTAATTGCAAAAGAAATCCCTAATCACCCAATGTTTTTCTATCATAATGAGGTGATTTAGTCAATTCAGATGAATATTTCTCACCTTTGAATATTTCTCATATTTTTGGGGTTGGGGTGTAAGGTGTGCGTATCACTATTCAGAAAATATTACTTATTTTTAAATTAAAAAATTCTTTAATTATTTAAATGGCTTTGGGTTGGGAACATGAGAACCTTCACTTTATGGCGCCGAAATAAGGGTCGTCTTTTAATGTGCTCCCTAGACTGGCAAAACTGGCAACGGATTCGTTTTCCCAATATTAGTAGAAAAAGATGGCTTCAACACTTTACCGCGTTAGAATTTTTAAAAACTGTTGTACTCATATTTAATATCTATTTAATTAATTAATTTAATTTAATTCTTTTCTAAACCAGAAACCAAATATTATTGGAAAAAGAGGGGATTTATTTTCTATATATCTACAGTTTCAACTAAGGATGTTGAACTTCTTGTAAATAAATTGAAGTCTTCAGACTCTAGTGGTCATAATATTTCTAATAATTTGGATAAAAAATGCAAATATGCGATAAGCGGTCCATTTCTATAGAGAAAGGTATATTTTCCAGTAAATTTAAAAGAGCTATAGTCCCTTCATTATACCAGAAGGGAGATCCAAATGACTATAATAATAAAATTTTAGAACTTCATCTCAAGGAGCAATTATCAGATTTTTTACATCGGAATATGTTACTGTCTCCTGCTGAACATGGTTTCTACTACAAACAAAAGCAACAAGTCTGCGTTGTGTGATTTTCATCACAAAATCATTAAAGCTTTAGACAACAAGAAATCAGTTGTGGGTCTTTTTTAAGATTTCTCAAAAGCTTTTGATTTGGTAGACCATCAGCTGCTTAAGACCAAACTAGCACTATACGGTATTCGACTAACTGATTTACAAATATTTTCCTCATATTTAGACAACAGGACACAAATTGTAAAAATGGTCGGTGGAGTTGAAAGTAATATTTGTGATATTACACAAGGAGTTCCACAGGGGTCAATTTTGGGATCACTTTTATATATAATATTTACTAACTATGTGGTCAGCCATCAACAAAAGATATCAAATGTTCATGTGATCTGTTATGCTGATGATACAAACATTCTAGTTACCGGCAACAACCTAATTGAAGAAAAAAAAACACTGAAGATTTTATCAAGAAATCATACATTGGTCTCAAAATAATAACCTAATTCTAAATAAAACAAAGACAGTTTCAATACAATTTTCATTGAATAATAATTCCGAGAGCTTAACACTTTTTAGTGGTACTGACTGGGAAATAAAAACTTGTTCAACATTTTTAGCTCAAATAGCAATTCAATTCGCCAATTTCTAATCACGTGTGCTGAAACAACCAATCAGAACAAAATTACACTAATAAGATCCCTTAGGGATGTTTTCACTTATATTATCCAGTTTGACAGTTCAATAACACAGGTCATGAATGTTGTTGTGCAGCTAAGGTCATTTCCGAATTAATTTTTCGCGCTGAATCCGAACCTGGCCTCAGAATTGGCCCATCACGTCAGCATTTTGAAATATTTGAGGTTAAGTACTTAAAAAATGACTTTGAAGTTGTGTCTAGAACCCAAAAAATTTTTCAGCTTATTTCTAATAAATATATCATTTAGTAACATCTTTCCTCTTTAAAATAAGCTTTCGAATGGTCATCTATGATGTTTCCTCGCAAAGTTATAGCCATTTTAAGGTGACATGAATTTGAAACCGTGTTCCTTACAACCCAACAATCTTAACCAAACGACTCTAAACGAATCAAAATTTAACACAACAATAGGACTAACCCAACATTCTTAAATCAAAGTTTGGTTAAAATTGATGATCATGGTACGCATGGTACTCGGGGCAACCTACTACGCATCCATTGTACTCAAGGAAACCCACTGCACATCTATAATACTCGTGGAAACCCATTGCGCATTCATGGTACCCGAAGAAACCTACTGCGCATTCATTGCTCACTCAAGGAAACCTTCTACGCATCCATAGTACTCGGGGAAACCCACTGCGCATACATTGCACTCGAGGAAATCCACTGCGCATCCATTGTACCCGAGGAAACCCACTGCGCATCTATAGTACTCGGAGAAACCTACTGCACATCCCAATTTGATAACAATCCATTATTCTTTTTTTGTGTTAGAGCGAGTTAAACGAAAAAATAATTATTTTAATCCACAATAGAACACATGGGCGGGTATGTGTCAAATTTCATGCTTAAAACATCTCTCTCCCTGTTCACTCGTTCGCGGTGTCTCTTTTTAAAAACCGTCGAATACGTGTCTCCTTATTGCCTCAGGAAAGCCTATCGCTGGAATATCGCGTTTCTGACTTACGCGATTTCAGAGATACGGGTACTCTTCCCAGCAAACACAGACCTCTCTGAGACATCGCATTAATGCCCATTGAGTAACACATTTTGATTTACATTTGTTAAGTCAAAGAGATGCCAATTGGATAAATGTATCACCCAACGAATTAGCTCACATGAAATAGCGCAAAAGCTTCACGGGAGGGATAAAAATGTGATTATAAATGTAACTCGCATTTCCCTCAAAATAATTCTCATTATTTTTCTACCAAAAGAATAATATGTGCTTTACATGTGTGAAGCTAAAGAGACATCATTTCAAGAAACTAATGGCTTTAGAGCAGATCACAAAGTACAATTGCAATTGCAAATTAAAAAACGGTAAAGGAGTAATGAAAGTAGATTAAAAAAGTCAACTTAAAAAAAAAATTATTACTCTATTTGCATTTGGAGTTGAGATAAATTAATTTTTATGTTTATGTCACTTGTAAATAAACAAATCGATATTTCTTATTGAAATTTGGACTGGTAATTCTTCAATGTCTATTATTTTGTCTTTGCTACTTGAAAATAATCCAAAGTTATAATTGTTAAAAAATACTGTATAGAGGCCCGAAAGTGGGGTCTTTAGTGATTTTGTTACATAAGGGTAGTTGTTCAAGTTAGGTCGGTTTACCATTTCCGTGGCAAAAATTAAAAAAGATATAAAAAAAATTGAAAATGTGCATTATGTTCTCAAAGCCGCTTTATTCGATGTTATTTTAACATTTGTAGCTTTGGATTGTCTTCAAATAGCAGAAACAAGATAATAAGCATTGGAGAATAACCAGCCCAAATTTCAAGAAGAAATATCGATTTGTTTATTTTTAAGTGACCTAAACGTAAAAACTAACATATCTCAGCTCCAAATGCAAGTAGAGCATTAATTTTTTTTTTAATTGTCTTTTTTAATCTACTTTCATTACTATTTTACCGTTTATGATTTCATAAAAAAATCAGAGTTACTTGAATTTGTTTATAATTAAAATTTCGACAATTATAAGCAACCGCAATAAAACGGGTTTAAACTCTGAAAAAAAAAAAGTTTTTCTCCGTGATCTTAAAGTACTTATAGAATGCTACAATTTGAGCCATCGTACACATTTCTTGGTCTTGATGGCAGGATTTCACAAGAGTGCAAAATTTTAGCAACAATTGTATATTTGAACTGTTTTAGTAATCATTTCGATTTGAAATTTTAAGTGGTGACTGTACTTCATAAGAGCTATAAAATTTCATTAAATATTATCCATTATTTTTGAAAGAACAGTGATCAGTTTAAAAATGCTTTATTTTGTAATGTTCATTTTTTTTTAAATAATAAAAATTGGAATGAATCATAGTTTATGTACTTTTATTATACAACTCAAAATAAACATTTTCCTTCTTTTTATTGTTTTCCATAAGACATAGATTTCGAGATATTCAAAGAAAATCGATGGAAAACACAGAAAAACTGTCCTGACCAGACAATTCACATTAAAATCCTAATTTCACTCCACTATAATAATTATAAATAAATATAAATGCTAACGGGAACACAAATAGAAAATATGAAAAAGAACTTGAACGATTAATACACATAATATTTTAAATAAGGTTGTTTGTCAAAAGTTCTATTAGAAATTCAATTTCACCTAATTAAAGACTTATTATTCCTGACCTCATTAAATGCATTTCCCACATATTACTATACCACTCTTAGCATCCAAAATAACGGAAACCTAGACAGCTCAATGGGTATGAGAGTCAGAATTGTTATAGAGACAACGCAAGCGTTGAAGGTTCGACCCCTACCGACCGCAATTGGTAAAAAGGTAAGTAAAAATGAATTTTAATAATTTAATAAACATTATAATTTGCAGGCAACCCTTGTGATAGTAAATTGAAGTGTGGTAAACAATATTAGATATGTTAATGTAAATAATATACATATGGAACTACCATATAGGTATTCCTTTATTTTTCTTCCATCCGAAAGGAGAGACGACATAGTTAACACGCATAAAAGTTCAATTGATGTCGAATATATAAAAAATGTAGGTCGCAATGTCAGTACTGAGAGTCTCTTATTATCTCACAAAGTGATGCTGTTGTGACTTACATCTAACAACAAACGAGATTTAGCATATAAACTTTCATGTGATGCCAATGTGAGTTAATTTATAATTCACAGTGCGATGTTTCCAATGTGGACATTTGGAACTGTTTGAGCTATCTCAAATGCAGATATGTGAGTTGCAATGTAATTCTCAAGCGTGACGCGGTACCTAGATGTGACTCTGGTTTATGTATCAGAGAGGTATTTGTGTTTGCTGGGTTTAGACCATCTACCACCCCCGTTTTCACCACTTTAAAAAGTGAAAATAAAAATTTCGTCCTACTCGTGTCTAATAGATTCTAATAAAAAGTATGTATGTCAAATTTCATGATTCTGGGTTTAACCGTTTCCGGAAGGCTTAAAAAACCTCCCCCTACCCGTTCACCCGTTCGGAGGTCTCTTTTTGAAAACCATCAAATACGTGCGTGTCGTCTTATTTCCTCAGAAGTGTCCATCGCTCGAATAATCACGTTTCTGACTTACGCGATTTCAAAAATACAGGTGCGCTTTAAACCATCTACCACCCCCGTTTTGACCTCTTCAAAAAGTGAAAATCAAAATTTCGTCTTAACACGATCTAATAGATTTCAATAAAAAATATTTGTGCCAAATTTCATGCATCATGCATCTAACCGTTTCTGGAAAAACCTAAAATTTCAACCTCCCTTTTTATCAAACAAAAAGGTATAATAATGGTTCTATTTATAGTTATTAGACTTATAATAAACCACACTATTTGATGAACTTGTAGTATATTATTCAACGAGCGGTAATGTAGGTAATAACTCACGCAAATGAAGTTTACAGCATGAGCCGCAGGCAAGTGCTGTAATTCATCAAGTGGGTTATTATCATTACCGCAAGTTGAATACTATACTTTATCTACGATTATAACAATAAATATTAAATTGAGAAAATTTTGTTTTAATTAGGTACTCAGTTTGTTTATTAATAAAATTAACTGTAAAATTTAACTTAACTTAATTTAAGGATTTCTCTCGGACAGAGCCACACCTTCGTGAAGCGCGTTACGTCGATTGAATAGGGTAGTCATGAAGATACAGGTGATTGGCACTATCACCTAGTGATTTATAATAACTCACTCATTATAACTCACGCTATTTGTTTATGGATACTATTAATTGTTCAAAAGCAGTTCATTAATTAGTACACAACCTAATAAGAGTAAATAAAATAACCAAAAGTAGTTTATATTAGTCATAGATTTTTGTTGCTCCAAACTTAGCATACCTAGAATATTACCTACAATATCTTATTAATATTTCTAATCCTATTTGCATTCACAATATTGTCTGTAATTCTCCTATTTCCTTATTCAAAACAATAACCGTAAAATTAGCATAATGTCCTGTAGACTGACTGCCTTTGTATGTTCATTCACTTTAATCATCTGAAAATGTCACGTTAAGTGCCGAACTGCAGTAAGGTGCAAGTTACAATAATTTGGCGGTAAAAAATAAAGTAAATGTTAATGTTGATGTTTCATTATTATATCATCATAATTAATTACCACAAAGTAACGGCTTACCAGTTTAATTTTGGAGGAGGTATTGTTTTTATGATTATATATAACTAAATATTTGTAAATAATTTTCCGTTGAAATTAATTTCATTTCCTGAAAATAAATTTCTGCGATAAAAACATTCAGATTATAAGTAAGAAGATAACTGTTTAAATATGAAACATAATTACTTGTAAACTTATACAAATGTTCACAAGAATTTTACACTCATCCGAACTCCGGCTTTCCAAGTAAGCATGAAAGAATGACTGGATATTTAATAGCGCCGGTGTTGTCAAATCTCGGACGCAGCATTATACGATTTTTGAATAGAGAATATTTGAAGTATATTTATGTTCACAAATCTATGCGCCCCCAATCATAATTCGATGGAACTAAAAATATACTTTTAGTTTTACGGAACATATGATACTGCGTCTGAATCAAAAAAAAACTCGGGTCGATATTTTGCTCAATTGAAACGAAACAGAACTCATTTCTATGTTTACATATAACCCAGGAGATGAAGAACATTTTGCGGTGCTGAAAATCGACCATTTCAGAGATTTGTTCAAGATAACACCGGAAAAAAATACTGCGTCCGGTATACAGACGCAGTATTGTACAGGACGCAGTAGTGTATGGTATCGTGCACATGTACGGACGCAGCATTATTTGCAGGACAAATATATATATATATATATATATATATATATATATATATATATATATATATATATATATATATATATATATATATATATATATATATATATATATATATCCCGCTATCAATGCTGCGTCCTTTCACAAACCAACCTTACTGCGTCGTTAGTTAGCTCAAATCTAATGAAGTATATTGAATCTGCTAATCAAATTCAGTTAACATCTGGTTTTAGAATTGTAATAACTCAAGAAATAAGAAAGTTTAATATACAGGACAATACTGCGTCCTTTCAAAAACAGCACGTTATTGCGTCCGAGAATAATTTCATTCTTCTTTAATACAATGCTGCGTCCGAGATGACTACTTTTTGTGAAACTTAGCATTTTACTGCGTCCGGCGCGGTTGTCATATTTACCTTAATAATTTTATTGCACTAGTAGAACAAATCGATAGCCGTCAGATATTTCTAAATGTCAGTAGAATTCAAAATACGATTTTTCTGTCAACTATTATTTTAGATTCAGTTTCTCAATTGTGCACTAAAAGTACCCTCAATATAAAATGATGAATTTAGGAGATCAATGGAATTTTGGATAGATGTTCATTTTTATTTACTCCTTCAGGAAGCGATAAGTTTACGTTAGAATAGAAGGGAGAGCACATTCTTCTTGCTTTTGCTTTTTGCACATATTTCGAATAATAAGCGTTTAAGTCTTGAAAGTTGAAAAACACATTTCTTGAAGTACAAATGTGTTTGATAATAAACGCTTTCGGATTTACTTTTTTGTAAAGAACAATGTTAAAAAAGGGCTTTTTTGGCCCATCCGTGGTAAAGTGTGGAAGCCATCTTTTTTACTTATTTTAGGCTGCTGAAAACGAATCCTTCACTCGTTTTAACGAAAAATCTCGGGAACACATTAAAAATTAAAAAACAACCCCCATTTGGGTGCCATAAAGTGAAGATTCTCATTTTTCAAACCAAAAGTCATTTAAATAATTAAAGAATTTTTAATATAAAAAACAAGTAATATTTTCTGGATAGTGATATGCACACCGTACACCCCAACCTATTCAGGGATGAGAAATATTCATCTGAATTGACTAAATCACCTTATTATGATAAAAAACAACAAACTGGGTGATTAGGGATTTCTTTCGCAATTAGAACCAATAAAAACTCTAAAAAGATGAAATCCACCACCTTAATTGGTGGGAATGGGTGTGAGAGTATTCAGAAGTAATCACATTATAACCTGATAATAGTCTTTTAATAAGGAATTTTGTTTTTTTTTTAATAAATAACTAACCGTATATTAGATATTGTTACTTACACCGTTCTTATGGGTGGTGAAAGGTGAGGGGAACGAGGGGGAGAGCCCTTTTTTTGCCCATCCGAGGTAAAGTGTGGAAACCATCTTTTCACTAATTTTGGGGTGCTGAATATGAATCTGTCATCCAAATTGGCTAAAAACATTGGGAAGACCGTAAAAAATAACTCTTATTTGGCCGTGGCATTAAAATTGTTATTAGAACGACAAAAAGTTATTCTTTAGTGCAGGAAATTCTTTCAAAATACTCAGTTTTATTAGGTAAGTAATAAAAGCAAAAATTCTAAATTCACCTCCGCCTCGTTTCCTTCACCCTTCACCAACCATAAGAACGGTGTACAGTTACAATATTACTCCTCCTTAAATGGCTATTATCAGGTTATAATGTGATTACTTCTGAATACTCTTACACCTATCTCCACCAATTAAGATGGTGGATTTTATCTTTTTAGAGTTTTTATTGGTTTTAATTGCAAAAGAAATCCCTAATCACCCAATTTGATGTTTTTTTTATCATAATGAGGTGATTTAGTCAACTTAGGTGAATATTTCTCACCCCTGAATATTTCTCACATTTTTGGGGTTAAGGTGTAAGGTGTACATACTGTACATATCATTATTCATAAAATATTACTTTTTTTTTAAATCAAAATTTTTTAAAATTATTTAAATGACTTTGGGTTGGGAACAGGAGAACCTTCAATTTATGGCACCCAAATGAGGGTTGTTTTTTAATGTGTTCCCTAGATTTTTCGCAAAAACGGACAACGGATTCGTTTCCAGCACCCCAAAATTAGTAAAAAAGATGGCTTCCACACTTTACCACGTAGAATTTCTGTTTTTATGAAGGTAAAAGTTTTTGCGCTCATATTTAATATCAATTTAATTAATTATTTTAATTTAATTCTTTTCTAAACCAGAAACCAAATGTTATTGGAAAAAGAGGGTATTTATTTTCTATCTATTTATCTATCTCCAGTTTCAACTAAGGATGTTGAACTCATTGTAAATAATTTAAAGTCTTCAAATTCTAGTGGTCATGATAATATTTCTAATAATTTGGATAAAAACTGCAAATATGCGATAAGCGGTCCATTATGTCATATAATATACCTTTCTGTAGAGAAAGGTATATTTCCCAGTAAATTTAAGAGCCATAGTTTCTCCATTATACAAGAGGGGAGAAATGCAAATGACTGTAATAATTATTATGAAGCCATTAGTCTACTATGTAGTTTCTCTAAAATAGATTTAGAACTTCATCTCAAGGAGCAATTATCAGATTTTTTACATCAGAATATGTTACTGTTTCCTGCTGAACATGGTTTCACTATAAACAAAAGCAACAAGTCTGCGTTGTGTGATTTTCATCACAAAATCATTAAAGCTTTAGATAATAAGAAATCAGTTGTGGGTCTTTTCGAAGATTTTTCACAAGCTTTTGATTTGGTAGACCACCAGCTGCTTAAGGCCAAACTAGCACTATACGGTATTCGAGTAACTGATTTACAAATATTTTCCTCCTATTTAGACAACAGGACACAAATTGTAAAAATGGCCGGTGGAGTTGAAAGTAATATTTGTGATATTACACACAAGGAGTTCCACAGGGTCAATTTTGGGACCACTTTTATATATAATATTTACTAACTATGTGGTCAGTCATCTACAAAGTATACCAAATGTTCATGTGATCTGTTATGCTGATACAAACATTCTAGTTATAGGCAACAATCATATTGAAGCAAAAAAAAAAAACACTGAAAGAGTTTATCAAGAAATCATACATTGGTCTCAAAATAATAACCTAATTCTAAATATAGCAAAGACAGTTTCAATTTTCATTGAATAATAATTCCGAGAGCCTAACACCTTTTAGTGGTACTGACTGGGAAATAAAAACTTGTGTTGAAAATTTTTAGCTCAAATAGCAACATCGTAGTAAATTCGCCAATTTCTAATCACGTGTGCTGAAACAACCAATCAGAACAAAATTACACTGATAAGATCCCTTAGGAATCTTTTTACTTATGGCAACCAGTTTGACAGTTCAATAACACAGGTCATTAATGTTGTTGAGCAGCTGAGGGTCATTTCCGAAGTAATTTTTCGAACTGAAAAATGTTTTTTTTAGCAACTTTTGAAGTTATGTCTAGAACTCAAAAAAATTTTCAGCTTATTTCTAATAAATACATCATTTAGTAACATTCTTCCTCTTTAAAATAAGCTTTCGAATGGTCATCCACGATGTTTCCTCGCAAGTTATAGCCATTTTAAAGTGACATGAATTTGAAACCATGCTCCCTACAACCCAACAATCTTAACCAAACCACTGTAAACGAATCAAAATTTAACACATCAAAAAGAATAACCCAACATTCTTAAATAAAAGTTTGGTTAGGATTGAAGATCATGATACGCATGGTACTCGGGGAAACCCATTACGCATCCATTGTACTCAAGGAAACCCACTGCACATCTATAGTACTCGTGGAAACCCACTGCGCATCCATGGTACCCGGAGAAAGCTACTGCGCATTCATTGCACTCTACGCATCCATAGTACTCGGGGAAACCCACTGGGCATCCTTTGCACTCGAGGAAACCCACTGCGCATCCATTGTACTCGAGGAAACCCACTGCGCATCTATAGTACTCGGGGAAATTCACTGCGCATCGCAATTTGATAACAATCCATTATTCTATTTTTCTGTTAAAGCGAGTTAAACGAAGGAATATTTATTTTAATCCACAATAGAGCACTTGGGAGGGTATGTGTCAAATTTCATGCTTAAAAACATCCCTCTCCCTGTTCACCCGTTCGCGGTGTCTCTTTTTAAAAACCGTCGAATACGTGTCTCCTTATTTCCTCAGGAAAGCCTATCGCTGGAATATCGCGTTTCTGACTTACTCGATTTCAGAAATACGGGTACCCTCCAGACCATCTACCACTCCCGTTTTCACCACTTTAAAAAGTGAAAATCGAAATTTCGTCCTACTCGTGTCTAATAGATTCCAATAAAGGGTATTTCTGTCAAATTTCATGATTCTGGGTCTCACCATTGCCGAAAGGCTCAAAAACCTCCCTCTCCCCGCTCACCCGTTCGGGGGCTTCTTTTTGAAAATCGTCGAATACGTGCGTGTCTTCTTATTTCCTCAGAAATCCATCCATCGCTCGAATAATCGCGTTTCTGACTTACGCGATTTCAGAGATAACAGGTATGCTAAACCATCTACCACCCCCGTTTTCACCCCTTTAAAAAGTGAAAATCGAAATTTCGTCTTACACACGATCTAATAGACATCAACAAAAAATATTTCTGCCAAATTTCATGCATCTAGATCTAACCGTTTCCGGAAAAACCTAAAATTTCAACCCCCCTTTTTTCAAAGAAAAAGGTATAATAATGATTTCATTTCCTGAAAATACATTTCTGATAAAAACATTCGGATTATAAGTAAGAAGATAACTATTTAAATATGAAATATATTTACTTGTAAACTTATATAAATTTTCACAAGAATTTTACACTTGTCCGAACTCACCGGCTTTCCAAGAATGAAAGAATGACTAGATATTTATTAGTGCCGGTGTTGTCAAATGTCGGACGTAGCATTATACGATTTTTGAATAGAGAATATTTGAAGTATATTTCTGTTCACAAATCTATGCGCCCCCAAACATAATTTGATGGAACTAAAAATATACTTTTAGTTTTACGGAGCATATGATACTGCATCCGAATCCAAAAAAAACTCGGGTCGGTCAGAGATTTGTTGAAGATAACACGGGAAAACAATACTACGTCCGGTATACAGACGCAGCAGTGTATGGTATCGTGCACATGTACGGACGCAGCATTATTATATATATATATATATATATATATATATATATATATATATATATATATATATATATATATATATATATATATATATATATATATATATACAACGTGATCTACCAAGAAATGCGGAAAATAAAATGGTGTGCTAGTCTTCAATGTGGGAAAGCCCCTGCAAAATTTTACAGGATTCTGAGGTAATTTAGTATATTAAATTATTAGTCAATTTGCGAAGGTACACTACTGATGTTGAGTAAGTCCTGACCTAATTCTGAAGAGGTCGACGAACTTACTGGCGAAATAACGTATTCGAGTTGTTTACATTTCCTTAAAGTGGCATAAAAAGTGAGCCGGCCGGCGAGATCAAAAAAAGAGGTCTACACAGGATCTAGCGGCAGGTAGTCAACATTGTTGGTACGCTTTGAAGATAATTGGAATTCCAGCGGACCAATTCACTTTTACGAATGAGTTCAAAGCATGCCGACAAGGCTGGCTCCGTGCCACTGGATCGTGTGTAGACCCCTAGACAGCCCGTTTTTTGCTTCCGCTCGAACAATAGTTACACGGCCGTGTCATTGACCGGTTTAACTAAATATCTCGTATATCTGCTTTTTATTTCAGCATAAGGTCAACGTCTTCGATTTATTTCTATTTATTTCAGTATTTTTGTAGTGTGATTTGATTAAAACCAAAAGTCAATTCTATCTAATGATCCAGCTTTGCTGTCAGTAGTGTCAATCCCAAGTCTGATAAAGTGATATGGTTGTACCGCGTTACGTTAGATTAGTTGAAGTCATTGGCGGCGCATTCCTACAAAAAAAAATAAGGTAATTTTTTTGGTCATTTTTTGAAAAAATTTTCATTTTTTTACTCCTATATATATATATATATATATAAGGATAAATTTTTTTTTTTTTTGAAATCGGGTATGCAGTCGTAAGGCACAAAATTAAAGAAAAACTCTTTATTTCTGTTCTAGCTTTCGAGTCTTTATTGTCTCTTCATCAGGAACGCTACAATTATGACATCAATTAACAAAATTCTTATAAAAGGTTGATGTTAGTACTTACGAAAAGTGAGGTTATAATAAAAAATAGCACATGTGCTTAACAGGTAGATGCAGAACATTGGAATACCGACCACTATATCATCATAAGACAATACACATTAATACAAGTTAAAATAATTATTAAAATTTTTTTAAAATTTGGACGATGTCACAGGATAAAAATTGTATTTTAAAATTATGTTGGAGCTGGTGTCCTGATGGGCCACCATCTTACTACCAAATACTTTTGACAATGATTGCCAACAGTGTCATTATTGATACCTTTCAAAATTAAAAATAACTAACCTGACCTTGTACCTGTTGTCCCATCAGAAGTTGTTGCCACTGGGGAAAATTTATTATATTTGTCTAGGTGTAACAAATAGGTGTAGATAATGTTAAGACCTTCGATATCTTTTTTGGCATTCAACGTATTGTTGGTTTTGTAGATGTTAGTCATCTCTAAGAATTGTCTTTTTTCCGTATTATTTTCCGTGTCTAATATATTCACCCTATCATATGCAATACTATGATTTTGTTCGATGGTGTGTTTAGCCAGTGTACAAGTTTTTTTTGTTGTTTCTTATATCACTTTTATGGGAAGTTATGCGGTCTTTGAGTAATCTACCAGTTTGTCCAATATATTGTTTTTCACAATCGCCGCAAGGTATGCAATACACAATACCGGACGTCTCCAATACTTTGTCCTTGTCTTTAAGTTTAGAGAATACATTACCGATTTTTATTTGATTTCTGTATGCTAATTTAATGTTACTATAGTTTTTGAAAATATTATTAAATTTGTTTGTTAAATTTTCTATATGTGGAAGTGAAAAGTAAAAAATGGGGTCTTCATCTTGTGGGGTGATGTCAGGTGGGTTGTCCGTGTCACTGATGGTGTCTCTGCTGAATAATAGTTTATTTAATAAGTTCGAGGGATATTAAATAAACCATTATTCAGCAGAGACACCATCAGTGACACGGACAACCCACCTGACATCACCCCACAAGATGAAGACCCCATTTTTTACTTTTCACATCCACATATAGAAAATTTAACAAACAAATTTAACAATATTTTCAAAAACTATAGTAACATTAAATTAGCATACAGAAATCAAATAAAAATCGGTGATGTATTCTCTAAACTTAAAGACAAGGACAAAGTATTGGAGACGTCCGGTATTGTGTATTGCATACCTTGCGGCGATTGTGAAAAACAATATATTGGACAAACTGGTAGATTACTCAAAGACCGCATAACTTCCCATAAAAGTGATATAAGAAACAACAAAAAAACTTGTACACTGGCTAAACACGCCATCGAACAAAATCATAGTATTGCATATGATAGGGTGAATATATTAGACACGGAAAATAATACGGAAAAAAGACAATTCTTAGAGATGACCAACATCTACAAAACCAACAATACGTTGAATGCCAAAAAAGATATCGAAGGTCTTAACATTATCTACACCTATTTGTTACACCTAGACAAATATAATAAATTTTCCCCAGTGGCAACAACTTCTGATGGGACAACAGGTACAAGGTCAGGTTAGTTATTTTTAATTTTGAAAGGTATCAATAATGACACTGTTGGCAATCATTGTCAAAAGTATTTGGTAGTAAGATGGTGGCCCATCAGGACACCAGCTCCAACATAATTTTAAAATACAATTTTTATCCTGTGACATCGTCCAAATTTTAAAAAAATTTTAATAATTATTTTAACTTGTATTAATGTGTATTGTCTTATGATGATATAGTGGTCGGTATTCCAATGTTCTGCATCTACCTGTTAAGCACATGTGCTATTTTTTATTATAACCTCACTTTTCGTAAGTACTAACATCAACCTTTTATAAGAATTTTGTTAATTGATGTCATAATTGTAGCGTTCCTGATGAAGAGACAATAAAGACTCGAAAGCTAGAACAGAAATAAAGAGTTTTTCTTTAATTTTGTGCCTTACGACTGCATACCCGATTTCAAAAAAAAATTTTTTTATCCTTAAATAGCCAGTCCAGCTAATCTCACTCTCAACTATATACATTTACATATATATATACATTTATATATATACATATATATATATATATATATATATATATATATATATATATATATATATATATATATATATATATATATATATATATATATATATATATATACATTTATATATTTACATCTCCATATAAATATGACTTCCGGTATATGGTGCGTATATATGGCTTCCACCAGAAGGAGTAGAAATATATATATTTTGACTCATGTATATATCATCATTTGTGATTCACATCTCAGTTATCAGTCAGGAACAGTTTTCATCACATGAACAAATCGCGATGGATATGAGCTCCGACATAGAGTGCAGTGGATACTGCTTCCGACAATATATGGCTGATTACATTCTGCAGATATATAGCTTCCAAAATATACATTGTTTTAGGATCTGCAGTGGATACGGCTTCCAGCAGTGTTGCCATGCATTTAGCCTATAGACTTTAAATTCTGCTTTATTTTCTTGGTTTTATATCTATATAATATGCAAGTGTTCATGGATAAATATGAATAGGTATAAATGAACAAAAAATTTTGAGCTGATGGGTATTCATGTTCTGGATTTAGTTCCTACTTGATTTGAAATTAGGATATACCAATTGTTATTAAAATTATTTATATATATGGTATTTTAGAACCAATTTTCTAAGAATTGGCAAAAGTAAACTGCTTTTATTTTCCAAATTACAAAAATTTTGTATTAAAATCTATTGAATTTACAATTTTCGGAATAATCGACCCACAATGATTTTTTATTTTTTATCGAAAATTAATAAATAAATACATCGTCAAATTAATTTCCACTTTCAATTTTTAATTAAATAAAAATTAGTATAAAAACAAAGACTTTTAAATATTATACTCATTCACGTTCATATTGAATGAGCCGTATGTTTGAACAATGTATTAATGAGTGAGTAACGGGTGATCTGATCTGACTTTCACGGATAAATTTGGTCGGCTGGAAAAAACCGCCAAGTTATGACTTAGACGACCAATGACAAAAAGAAGTTAAAGATCTTATCTTTATTTTGGCGTAAATTTCATCCTTTAAATCGATAACATAACATTTTATAATTTGAAATTTTTTGATGAAGGTCATTAAAAAAATGTTAGATTGTATAAAAATAATAAAAAGAGTATAGGAGCAAGTACCAACCCTTGAGGTATTCCATGTTTTATAGTCAATTCCTCTGAATAACTGCCATTAAATTTAATACATCGTTTTCCTATTTTCGAGGTATGATGTAAGCCACTGTAATACTATCCCGGCAATTTCTTATTTTTTAGATTCAATACAAGTAGATCTTTATTATAATAATATAAATAATATAAAATATGTTATGTTGTAAACGTACTTTATATAATAAAAAAAAATCTCTTCTTAAATTCATCTTTCTGACGCTGTATCTCTTTAAACATTAGACTTACAATAAAAACCGCTGCCCAAGGAATCACTACTTCTACATCTAGATTTTCGATCCAACTCACAACGAAAAAATTTTGTATGTGGAAATAATTGCTTATGGAACTTTAATAATATAATATTTGAAATCCTCTACCCCAAAAACCTATAAAACGATACCCCACATCGGTAGTGGGGTGGGGGTGGTAGTGGGGGTGGATGAAGCAAAACAATATTTTGAGGTTTCTGGTTCTTGTACACACACTAAATCACATTTTTTTTTCATCCCCTTTAATAATGGGTGGGGGTGGTAATGGGGGTGGCTAATACCAAACATTTTTTTGAGACCTTAGTTTCTCTTGAATATACTAAATACCAATTTTCTGGACTCTTACCTGCTTATATGTGTACCAAATTTCAAGTCAATATTTTAAACGGTTCCAGAGAAAACGGGCGCACAAAAAAGTTACAGACAGACCGACAGAAGTTTTTTTCGCTCAAACTTAATATCTCAACGTTTCATGACATTCTAAGCCTATTTGGACAATAAAAAAATTTTTAAATTTTTTTGTCGTTGCTATACTTCGACTGGATGTGGAAGTAAAACGTAGGAAATTTTGTAGTCTTCAACTTTGTCTCGAACATTTTTCTCTTAGGATCGAGTGTTGCCGAATTATTTTGAAAACCAATTTTTTGCAACTTTCAATCAAGATGGCGGCTCCCCCTAGGTCGAAGCCTTGTATCTTTCATCAACAACATATATCAACTCTCCTGTTAGGTTAGATAGACATAGGATCTTTTCTCATACTTATCATAGTATTCATGTATGTTGTATAAGCAATAAATTAATTTAAAATTTTAATTGACTTTTAAAAAATTGCGGCTGGCAGTATGGTCCTTGACCGAACGCCTTAAAAAAAAGAACATATCAAAATCATTACTACTCCACCTTTTGCAGAGCAAAACCCCCCACTGATTGGACTAGAATAAAACGAAATATAATATTTTTTTACCGTTGCTGTACTCCACTACGTGGATTTGGAAGTAAAACAAAATATGGAATTAAAATCGACAGGTTCGTTCAATAAATGGAACTTAAATAATACACATCTTTAATGGTATGAGCTTGCATTCTAAGAAAAATAGCATACTTATGTAAAATATCCTTAAATTTACTATAATAATAATCATTGTATTCATTTAATACTACTTTTTATTAGTTTAAATTGAAAAAAATTATAAACGTTTTTTTTTCTTTGATATTACTCAATATTACATCTGACTAAATGTACTGTCGTGAGCATTGGGCAAAAAAAAATAGGACAACTATTTTTTTTCTACCGTAAATCTGTCTCTATTTGCACACTTGCAATGAATTTTGACAAATAACCGCAATGTCACAAAAATTAAAGTTAGACGTACACAACTATATTTTAGCAAAAATACGTTATAAGATTTGTCCCATTTTTTTTGCCCACGACAGTACCTACCCTATACTGGGAATGTAAATTTGATGGGTTCGTAAAATGAATAAATAAATAAATAAATCTTTGAGGGGGCTCGAAACTTCGGTGTGGCGCTGCCTCTGAAGTAGATTCTACACCAAAATACTTGAATATTGCTCGACTCGCGTTTCGCCAACCATGTTGGCATCATCTAGAGACTATGAAACTGAATTTACAAACATTCTTAGTGTTCTGTAGTATTGATGCCAAAGAATGTTGTTGCATATTTATCTGTTACTGATTCATGTAGTTTTCGTATCCTTAATAAACAAAATTTCTAAACGATTTTAACAAAAAACATAAGTTTCTCCAGTCCGACACTGTATTTCTTTAGAACATTGCTGCGTGCAGCCCAAACTACCACAAAAGCATGTACTAAGTTTCAGCTACTTGGGAAAATGGTTAAAAAATATGACAGCTTAAAAATTTGACATAAATTAGAAAATCCTCTGTATATTAATAACAGAAAAGGCTTCAGAGGGTACATATGAAAAAGTTTTGGAATCAGCTCGACCTCCTCTATCGCCAATTATGTACGGAACATTTTGCATAACGAATTAAAATCTGGGTCAAAATTTTAAGCTAACTCCGTAGATTTTTCATATTATCTAACGAATTTTAATCGGATTACACTTACACAGTCAGTGTTTTACAACTTTTTAAAAGCTTTTATTTAACTTGCAATTGCAATGTTTGTTTGTATGTATGTATGTTTGTTTAGGTCAAATTTTGCAAGCTGAATTTCGACTAGTTCTAATTAAGCTGGAGCATTGAAATTTGGCACACGTGATAAGTCCGGTGACAATGCAACATAGTATAGCCATTATCGGTCTAAATCCAATATGGCGGACGTCCCAAGATGGCGGATCGGCTTTTTAGTCACAACCCCCTTGATATGGTTTGACGAGCAAAATCCGACAAACAATGTGACTTCATTCTAAATTCAATATGGCGAACGTCCCAAGCTGGCGGATCGCCTTTTTCTTCACAACCCCCTTGATATGGGTATCAAATGAAAGGGTTTGTCGAGTAAAATACGACAAGCTATGTGACGTCATTCTAAATTCAATATGGCGGACGTACCAATATGGCGGATCGCCTTTTTCTTCCCAACCTCCTTAATATGGGTATCAAATGAAAGGGTTTGACGAGTAAAATACGATAAACTATGTGACGTCATTCTAAATTCAATATGGCGGACGTGGGAGAGGTGGGAAAGCGGTGGGAATAGGCAGGTTGGAAAGATATGGGGTAGGGGTGGAAAGAGGTGGGAAGAGATGGGAAAGGGGAGAGGAAGGCGTGGGAAGAAGTGGGAAGTAGTGTTAGAGGGGTGAGAATACGGGAGAGGGAAGGTGTGGATGGCGGTGGCAAAAAAAGGGTTATGTCTGTCTGTCTGTAAAATAAGTAGACTAAAAAGTAAAAAATAAAATTATATAAAAAAAATATTTTTAAGAAAAAGTTTTTATTTGAAAAACTACTAAAAAGTAAAAATAATTTTTTTAAAAATTGATACACCTGGAAACCAAAAGCTTTGGGGACGGTCAATTGAGCAAAGTAACTATGTAATAGCCCCATATATGACCGCCCCTAAAGCTTTTGGTTTCTAGATGTATGAATTAAAAAAAATATATATTTTTACTTTTTAGTAGTTTTTTAAATAAAAGCTTTTTCTTAAAAATATTTTTTTTATATAATTTTATTAAATTTCTTTCTACTCCGCTATTTATGCGACATTCTCAGTTGAAATGAAGTGTCAATATATTTAAATTCCAATTTCGTATTCCTATCTATGATTTCGAAAAACCCCATGCGTAAACCTTAAGTAAAATACCAAAAAATTTGTTTTTAATTATTGTTCTAAAACACATCGAAAACGCCATACCAACTGAAAGATATTTTCACTAAAAATTCAAAATATTTATGATTTCGGATAACATATGTCTTAGTTGTATTTTAATAAGTATTTCTAAGCAATTGTAAATTGGTACTTGTCCTATAACAATAACAAAAGTTGTTGTGGTGTAGCGAGTAGCAACAACGAACACTTTGCAGAGTCATTTGAAACGTTAAAAACACATAAGATCATACCTAATTTTCTAAATGCCATGTGATCCAAAGTTGCCAATATTTACCGGAAGCAGTATCCACTGTAAAACTGATAGTATATTATACGGCATGGAATATACGGGAACCGTGGCGCCTTCGTTGATGTGGTCGCCTCGTCAATTAAAATATACGGAAGAGTTCAAAATCCGAATATCTGACTTCCAGCTGAAATTAGCACAGCAGACAACTGAGGCACCATGGAGACGTTTTACATTGGTTGCGTTACGGCTTCCGTATACGGAAGCCGTATCGCAGTCGGAAGTCGTATATCATGTAAATGGGCTGTCATCGGAAGCCGTATCCTACGCAGTCTGTATACATATATATATATATATATATATATATATATATATATTTATATAAGGTATCCGTTGGCATCCTACCTAATAACGTTCTCACTTGGCATCCACTAATATACACACTGATATACACAAAATTTCTTTAAAGGCTAAGTTAGCATCCTACCTACTTTACGGTTTAATTGGTGTCATGAATATTTTAGTCGATGCGTAAAATGACACCCGAATATAAAAATTACAGGTTTAACTGACTTCCGGCGGCGTTGTCAGATTTATGCTATGCTGCTTTATCGTATTTGCCTAGAAGAATATTATTACAATCTGCAGTCTGTCGACGTATAAGTAAATAAGGAAATCTCATCCTGTGAGAATACTAATTTATGTCACAATTTAAATTCGCGTAAAAGTGAATTACTTTTTATTTGCTTATAATTGTTATAAAACATATTCTTTATGGCATTTGGCAAACAGTAGAAAAAACAATCTGTATGAACTAAAAAGAAAATCTATCTGCAAAGATTGGAAATTAATTTTGTAGATAGTTTTTCTTTTTAGTTCTCACAGATAGTTTTTTTCTGCTATTTGTCAATTTATCAAATTTTCTGTACGAGATAGGACAGGGTGCTGTAAAGAAATATTATTCAGAAAAATAAAACTGAATTTATTAAAATTTTGCTCACTTGCAAAGTGACCCTATAAGGGTAAAGTTGGAGTATCACGTATTTTTAACGTTTATTATTATTTATTTGAGTTCTCTTTTACACAAATTATTATTAATTAATCACCTTCTAGATTGTGTTAATATTTTAATGCTTTTCAAATGTATTAGACAATTATAGTATATTCAAAAAATTATATTTTGCTATAAATTTGTAACATTTCCAACTTTTTTTAAATTTCACAATAGTTCAAAGAATACGAATTAATAATTATTTTTTCAATTACACCCCCCATGAGAACTATTGGGCCTCAAAATGACCCCATAATGACAAAAGTAGAGTATCATGTATTTCTAGCATTTATTGTTATTTATTTGCGACTCTTTTTGCAGAAATTATTTTTAATTAGTCTCAAGAATGTTCTTTATTTTAAATATGAGCAGAAAGTCGATGAAAAGTTCAAAATTTCTTAAAACCTGCACAACTCTAGCTCTATTCTGAAAAAAGTTGGCAATAAACAGGAATAAGTTGCTTAAATAATTTGCAGGTTTCATTAGCAAACTCTTAATAAACAAAATTGTGAAACTAAAAAAAGATGGAAATGCTACAAATTTGTAACAAAACGTAATTGCTTAAATAAATTATAATTATTTAAGTAAATTAAAATTGTTTAAACAATTTGAAAAACCTTAAAATATTAAGACAAACTGAAATCTGACTAATTCAAAACTATTTCTATAAAAAAATCTCATTCTGAATAATTCTTTCTAAGATTTTATCCTATCTATTACAGAAAATAGTATATTGTGTATTTAGGTGTGAAAGCAGTACATTCCCGGACGACGATGCATCGAAGTTCGGGAATGTGCTTTCACGCCGAAATACGCATACTATTTTTTCTGAAATCACAATCAATATTATTATAAATTAAGGAATTTGTATTAATGCATAAAATTTCTTCATTAATGAATAACATTTCTTCATTATAATCTAACATTTCTTCATTACAATCTAACTGCTTACTAATAAATGTAATTTTGATGTATGTGTAAGTGTAAATGTAAGTTTGATTGTTTGTCTGCGTGTATTTATTTACTGTCAAAAATATACATAAAAAACCATACAAAATGTTACTTACCGTATGTTACTACTACTGAAAGTAACATTCCCGTACGGTTTTGTTGATCGTTGCTTGGCAACGGATCTTTTCCGGTCTGTTTTCTGATAGTTTCTTAGCAACGGACTAAAATACTGGAATTGTGCATTTTTCGATCTGAAATCGCGCCGAAAATGTAGACATTGCCGATCGATTTCAGAAAAAGTTCTTTATAAATGAGAGAAATTACTTTTTTTTGGTAAATTTCCAAGACATATGAATTGCTCATTTAATCATGCGTCGCTCCCTGGCACACTGTATATGCTTTCTTAGAAAATGTAAGGCTCTTACTGAAACGAGAAATTGGAGATTTTTTTAATTTTTAAAACATAATAACATTGAAAATATCAACTTTATGAAAAAAATTATCGAACATTTCTTTTTGGAAATCGATAAAAAAATATTTAAAAACATAGTTTCATTGAAAAAATGTAATATTTCCTTTTGTTGTAAACAAAATTGTTTTAAACAATATCAGACCGGATTACCGTCTGGTAACATGGATGCTCATAATCAGTAGTGTCTCCAGAACTGATTCCAACAAATAAACTGCGTCCGAAATGTATTCGAGACTCATACGCCCATACTGCCTGCTATATAACTAGACCTCCCAATTTTATAGACCAGTAACAACTTCGTAAAAAAAAAAATGAAAATCGGCAAAGAGACCACGGTGTTTCATTTCTACACAAAAACTTTTAAAAAGTCAAAAACCTAAACCACATTCCAATTTAAAAAAATATAAATGACTAAGTTTTAAAATCTAAAAAGGAAGTAGCAGGACAAGCTTTATTTGAAAACGTTTTTATTGAAAATAAAATTATATATAAAAAAAAGTATTTTTAAGAAAAAGCTTTTATTTGAAAATACTGTACTAAA
The DNA here is from genome assembly GCA_936432065.2 of Rutpela maculata. Classification (NCBI taxonomy): domain Eukaryota; kingdom Metazoa; phylum Arthropoda; class Insecta; order Coleoptera; family Cerambycidae; genus Rutpela; species Rutpela maculata. The sequence goes on from OW386285.2 coordinate 185,752,609, forward strand.
AAGTAAAAATAATTTTTTAAAATTCATACACCTGGAAACCAAAAACTTTGCGGACGGTCATATAGCACTATTGCATAGTTACTTTGCTCAATTGACCGCCCCCAAAGCTTTTGGTTTCCATGTGAATGAATTTTAAAAAATTATTTAAACTTTTTAGTACAGTTTTTTCAAATGAAGGCTTTTTCTTAAAAATATTTTTTTTATATAATTTTATTTTTTACTTTTTAGTCTACTTATTTTACAGACAGACCAAACCCTTTCATTTGATACAAATGGCAAGGGAGTCGTGAAGAAAGATAATTTGCCATCCTAGGGCGTCCGCCATATTGGATTTATAATGGCGTTACATAGTTCATCGCATTTTACTCGTCAAACCCTTTCATTTGATTCCATATCAAGGGGGTTGTGAAGAAAAAGGCGATCTGCCAGCTTGGGACGTCCGCCATATTGAATTTAGAATGACGTCACATTGTCTATCGTATTTTACTCGTAAAACCCCTTCATTTGATACCCATATCAATAGGGTTGTGACTAAAAAGCCGGTCCGCCATCTTGGGACGTCCGCCATATTGGATTTAGACCGATAGTGGCTATACTATGTTACATTGTCACCGGACTTATACACGTGTGCCAAATTTCAAAGCTCTAGTATAATAAGAACTAGTCAAAATTCAGCTTGCAAGATTTCACCAAACAAACATACATTCATACATAACACATTGCAAGTTAAATAGAAGCTTTTAAAAAAATGAATACAACACAAATATTTAGCATTTATGAAAATGTAAACATACGTATTTCAAACCAAAATAATACAATAATGGTAAAATGAAACAAAAACAGAACATCAACTCTTAAAAGGAAATTTATTTTCTGTCTATATAATCCCAGGATTATGTTATGTGTACTTTGTAGTTCTAACACATTATAGTGTAGGCAAATTAGCATTCTGACTAAATGGTTTATCGAATGAATGGATTTTCACAAAACTTTGTGGATTCTGTTCGTTTTGAAGTCTAGATCAAACTCCAAAAAAAAAAAATGGCCGCTAATATTGCCTCGCAATTATTATAAACAATGATCTTGTTGCTAATTTGTTAACTAGTAAAATTGAGGTAAATTAAAAAAATAAAATGTCTTTTTAGATAATTTTAAATAACAACTTTTTACTCTCGTAAAATTTTCGAAAAATGCATATTTTCCGAGATATAGCGGTTGAATTTTTCCAAAAAGTGTTGAAGGTGGAAAAAAAAGTGACGAGAAAAATCCATAAATTCGAGTGAATATATTATTAAACTACAAGACTTTTTTTCCTTTATGACTTTTTCCTAAAGTGCACTCTGTCCAAGTTTCCTGGAAAAAACCGAAAAAAAAGGCCCTTATCCGAAAACGGAAAATATCGTAAACTATGAAATTTAAAAATCTGGAAAAATTCAAACGTATAGGTTAATACATTCTTTACAATTTTGCTCTGTTCTAATTTTTTTGTGACGTACATATTTTCCGAGTTTTCAACAGTTTTTTACTATCAAAATGTATCTAAATTTTTTCATGACACAAAATGCATGTAATCTCTAAAATTGTAATTAATTTATATATATTTAACAGAAAAATATCTAATTTGTGAAGAAAAGAAAGAACGAAAAAATTTCTACTGCATTCTCGTAAGCAAATATTAAACCACCTTTACCCTTTCAAATAGAAAGACGTAAATTGGACTGTAAGTCGATGAAGTCTACTTATTTTGAACAATAGACGTCCTTTAAAATATCTGTAGAGAAAATGTTTATGAATTTAAAAAACAAAACATATGGTTGAAATAAATATATTTCGGAAATGGTTTCTTACAATAGAGGCCTTACCCCACAAGCGTTCATAATAACACGCAATAAAACTGTCTTTCAGAACTAGCAATCCTTCATTTCAAAAAGACAAGTCAATTAGTTTCAGATACAACCCATTATTGTCTGTTTAACCGAAACTAGAATAACAGACTCCGAAACTAAAAAATTACCAAATATAAGCCACTTTTCGAGCGGCTTTTACACCGTTATTGTAAATACATTCTGGCGATTAAGTAAAATGCTAGAATCTCTAAAACGATTATTTTTTGTGTAATTTTATAGCAATGTGTTCCAGATCTTTTTATAATACATACACGTAACAACTATTAGGTTAATATCTTAAACCGTCCCACAGGAAACGTGCGTACAAAAAATACAGACAAACCGATAGATACAATTTTTTTTTTGCCCTCAAATTTAAAATCTCGATATTTCATGACATTCTAAACCGATTTCAATAAAAAAAAAATTGAATTTTTTTTTTACGATTACTATACTTCCAATCCACTATTTGGATGTGGAAATAAAACTTACGACTCAAATCATCCAATGTCCCAAATTGGGATACAAATTATGCGAAAATTATTAAGTAATTATAAATACTGATTTAATGAAGCTAAAATATTATGACATGAGGGCTTATTGATACATCTGAAAGTGTATTTTAAATAAAAAGAAACATTTCTTATTATAAAAACACAATTTGTAATGTTAAATGTTAATAAAATTGAACATGCCTCATGTTTAACAACAGGTAGTTTTCTTTATAGTAGTGTAAATATTATAAAAATTCTGAGGCTTCTAGTAGGTATACTTATTCACCAAAACTACACTTTCAACATTTTTCTTTGTATGTCTTACAAAACATTTTTTGTAATAAATATAAAATGTTTTTTTCCATGATTTTATTTTAAGGATAACTAAATGAACTATATTTCACAATAGAAATATGAAACATTTCATTTCTTGTTTTTATTTATAACAAATTCGGATAAAAACATACATTATTTTTAATGAAAATATATGCCATTTGATTTATTACTTCCACATCCACGTAGTGGAGTGGAAAGATATACAGGGTGCGCCACTTAAAACTGCCCATACTTGTAACTTTTTTATTTTTAAAGCGTTGACCTTGTTGGGCACATCAAATTGTAGACATTTTTAAAGCCTTAAACACGCATACAGAGTGATTTAAAAAAAAATTGAAAAAATTATTAAGATAGGAAACTTAATTTCTTTGAATATTTTTTTACCTCAACTTGTACATGAAATGTGTTAATGTTTTCTTATAAAGGTTTTAATTAGCTTCAATTCATGTTAAAAAAAAAGTTTTAAGAATAAAAATTCCTATTATTTAGTACATTTTAATAGAGTTTGTTTTTAAAAATATTTATTTCTTTTGTTTCTTGTTGCTGTTTTATTACGTTGAGGATTTTTTGTGATATGTCTTTTACAAATAAAGCATAAAATTATTATTTACATTTTTTCAGTTATTTTAAAAAAATCAGGAGTTGGAAGGAGTGTTTTTAATTTCTTTCTCTAAAAAGAAAAAGAATTTCGGATATGATGTAATAAACATAACATAAATTGAAGCTAATTAAAACTTTTATAAGAAAACATTGACGCAGTTCATGTACAGGATGAGGTAAACAAATATTCAAGGAAATTAAGTTTTCTTTCTTAACAATTATTTTAATTTTTTTTTAAATCACTCTGTACACATGTTTAAATGCCTTAAAATTATCTACAATTTGATATGCCCAACATGGTCGTAGTTTAAAAAATAAGAAAGTTGCAAGCCTGGAGAGTTTTAAGTGGCGCACCCTGTATAGTAATCTTAAAAAAAAATTCAAAATATTTTTTGCTGAAATAATAAATGTCATAAAACGTCGAGATTTTAAATTTAAGAGAGAAAAAAATTCTGTCTGTGTGTCGGTCTGTAACTTTTTTGTGCGCACGTTTTCTTCGCAACGGTCGTCTAAGATACTGTCTTCAAATTTGGCACACATATGTTCCATGACGAGACCTGGTACTAGATTATGTCTTGCGCTAATTCCGGTGAAGGGTTGTGAGTTAAATAGGGTAAATAGGGAAAAACAAAAAAGCAAGCTAATGACAGTCCAGAAACTTAATTTTTAAAATCTTCTAGATAACTTCATTTTAAAAGCTTTGTACGGTAGTTAGTATGTTTGGGTCAAATCGTGCAACCAAAATGGATCCTGGAGGTATTGTTTAATAGTGGATTCGGCGGCGCCCGGAAAGATTCGAATATGGATTCGGCAGCGCCTGAAAATTGCCTTGGTATTCGACATGGTCCGGAAGTCACCTTGGTGTTTAGCCGTTCCCGAATATGGATTATGCAGCGCTCGAATATAGATTCGGCGGCGTTCTAATTTGGATTTGGCAGCGCCTGGCAGTTACTTTGGAATTCGGCAGCGCCCAAAAATGGATTCAGCGGCATCCTAATATCGATTCGGCAGCGCCCAGAAATCACCTTGGTATTCATGCGCGCCCGGATATGGATTTGGCACTATCTTAATATGGATACGGAAACGCCCGGAATTTGCCTTCGTATTCGGCAGCGTCCGGAAGTTCTGGAGGTTTGGCTAGCATTCGGCAACGCCCTCTTATTAAAATTCTGTGACCAATTATTTCCACATACTAGAATGCAAATATGGTCAAGATGTTTTCTTTTAAAGAGACTTGGATGGGAAATCTGGATGTGGAAATATTGATTCCTTAGGCAGCGGTTTTATTCCAAAAGCTACAACAAATTTTGAATGATTTATTTTATCACAACTCAATTGAGAGTAATACTCCAATTTCGATTTTCATAAAAAAAGTAGTCTTTTAACAAATAGCCATAACTTTGACAATTTTTATTGTAGAAGAACCGGAATGTATTAAATTGAATTACCTTTCAACGTTGTAATAACCAATTTCAGACCCTTCGGTTTTAAAGTTATTCACGAAAAATACGTGTAAAAATTTGACATTTAGAAAGGGACGAAAAAACACAAAACCTTAAAAAAATAATATCTCGAACAATCTTTGAACGGGACTAATCTGAAATTTAAGGTGAAGTTAATTTCTTATGTTTCAAGTCGTACAAATAACAGTTTTTGACATAATTCGTAATTTTCAAGATATTTCCATTTTTTAACGAATTGCTAGATACAACGAATCAAAAATCACGGTCATTTACATTCAAACTATACAAATTGCGCGGAAATATTAACAACATTGTATGACTTTTATATCAACTTTATTATTCTAATTATAACATGTTGTTTGAGTGACCTATAATAATTAATATCATGAGAGAAATAGAAGTAAAAATTGTTGAATTACTTAAACACTATCAACGAAAAAACTAGCTCGAATTAAAACTAAAATATACATTACGTGCAATATGTACAATATGTTTATTTAAAGTAAACTGCAATTAAATTTTAATTTTATTTATATAAATATATACTTTGGAAAAAACTTTGTTAGTTTAGATGAATTATAGTTTTACAGATATCTATGAACTTACATTTAAAATCACGAGGTGTATATGCTCCAAACTGATTAATTTTGAAGCACAGTGGCAAGTGTAAAGTAAAAAATATATTATAATTTAAGCTATCAAACTTTATCGTATAATTGTTTCCATCTTGTTAGTTTCAATTCGACAGCTTTATCTTTAACGGTGTCTTAGTAACTCTACAACTCTTTCAACCATGCATTTCTCTACAAGAGGTTGTTCTTGGGTCACCTACTATACTTTTCTTAAATAGAATCCAATAAGAAATCCAAAAATTTAAACAAAACGAATTAAAATAATCTCCAACATACACTAGTTCACAAGTTCAAAGACGTGTTAATTCTTGATAGAGCTTGTAAAAATGTGAGTGAGGGCACATTGGATTCGGAATGACGTCTAGAAAAATGTGCAAAACTTTCAAACCCGCAAAAGTTATAAACAAATTAAGATTGAAGAAATAACGAGCTTCGTTTTTTGAAAATAACTCGAAAACCATTAATATTTAAGAAATTTAAAAAAAAGATTCTTGAAGAGGAAGAAATTTTCAATAGAAAAGTCAGAACTCCCGGTATTCTATCTCTATTATTAATAATTTTAATTTAATGTTGAAAATAAGACTTCGTGCGGCAAACGCTAAGCCGTTACGAAACCGGCCGTAATAAGTAAAAATATTTTTTAATGTATTAAATATTAATTTAAAAATTTTAAAAAACTATGGTATTATTCAGACATTTAAAGAAAAAAAAATCCAGATTTTTCATAAAATGAGCCTATTGTTAATTAACAATTTTTTTTAGTGCTTACGTTTATATTTCAAGTCGGATAATTGTTAAGCAAAAGCCACTAAAATTATTACGTTTCCTTTAGACCTTATATCAACTATACTCTACGAGATTATGACATGGCGATATTTTTAATTGTTATAGTCTATTAGTTATTAATTATTTAAGATAACAAAAAACTAAAAAATTTAAAAAAAAAGGTTGACATTTTTTTTATTAATTTTAATTATTATTACTGGTTTTATATTCAAAAATAACATAAGATTACATAAACTTTAAATTTTTAGTGTTATTTGTTTAAACAAATTTTATAAACAAATAGATAAATTACTTATTTTTGAAAAACGTTTTTTGCCATTTTATTTGTTATAAAATATTATGAATTAAAAAAAAAATTTTCTTAAAAACATTTTTTAATTGTTTATAATAATTTTTTTCCTTTCTTCATTATTTAAACAAGTTATTAAGTAAACATTTTAGTCTTAAAACCTATTATTTGCAATTCTCTACGAGGTGGATTTTTTTGTTGTTGTTAATTTATTTGTTTATTTAATAAATAATCTATTATTAACAACCTCCGAATGTGTTTATATTTTTTTAGATAGAAAAAAATTAAAAAAAAACAACCGTATAGATAAACACATAAAAAAAATGTTAATATTTCTTATAGAATTTTAAATTTTAAATATTAAAAATGTTTTTTGACATATTTATGTATACGGTTGTTCTGGTTATTTTTTTCTATCTAAAAAAATATAAACACATTCGGCGATTGTTAATTAGAAATTGTTTATTAAATAAACAAATTAATTAATAACAAAAATTCCACCTTGTAGAGAATTGCAAATACAAAATTTTAAGAATATTTTTTTTCTTAATAATTTGTTTAAATGAAGAAAAACGGGAAAAAATAATTATAAACAATTAAAAAAATGTTTTAAGAAAAAATTTTTTTTTCAAAAATACGTAATTTATCTATTTCGTTATAAAATTTGTTTAAACAAATAGCACTAAAAATTTAAAGTTTATATAATTTTATAGTATTTTTGAATATAAAAACAGTAATAATAATAATAATATTAAAATTAATAAAAAAAAATTTTCAACCTCTATTTAATTTCTTAGTTTCTTGTTAGCTTAAATAATTAATAACTAATAGACTGTAACAATTAAAAACATCGCAATGTCATAATCAAATAAAATATAGTTGACATAAGGTCCTCACGAAGCGAAATAATTTTAGTGGCTTTTGTTTAACAATTTTCCGACTTGAAACATAAACGTAAACTCAAAAAAAAAATTGTTAATTAACAACGAGCTCATTTTATGAAAAATCGGTAAAAAAAATTTTTCCAACGGGATATTGTTCCTTTAAGTGTCTAAATAATAACGCAATTTAAAAAAAAATTATATTAATACTTGAAAATATAAAAAAATTGTTTTGCTTCTTACGATCGGTTTCAGAGTATCGTAACGGTTTAGCGTTCGCCGTGCGAAGCCCCATTTTCAACATTAAATTAAAGTTATTAATAGTAGAGATAGAGTTCCAGAAGTCCAGACTTTTTTATTGGAAATTTCTTCCTCTTTAAGAACCTCTTTTTTTTAATTTCTCAATTATTAATAGTTTTCGAGTTATTTGCAAAAAACGAAACTCGTCATTTTTTTCAACCTTAATTTGTTTATAACTTTTGCACATTTTTCTAGACGTCATTCCGAATTCAATGAGCCCTCACTTATATTTTTACAAGCTTTTTCAAGAATTAACACGTGTTTGAACTTGTGAATTAGACTAAATAAGATTCTTTTACATTAACATAATTTTGTAGTTTATCACGTATCTAAAATATTTTTGCTAATAACTTCTGTAGTTTAATTAAACTACAGAACACTATTTTACTTATAGCCTTGCTGAACCATCCTTAACAAAAGTTGTTTACAATCAAGAGGTACAAATTCCGTCCTCACTTTAACAGTTACACGAATTGTCTCCACTAAGTTTACTTTTCCTAGTAGTAATATATTCGAGCAAACTAAAACATCTGGATCAACATGTGGTATATAATAACCTACTTTCACGGTGTTGCCAGCTGACTAGATGCCATCTAAACCGCTTCTGTGGTCAGCAGGTATTCAAAATTAATATTCTTAGAGCGACAGGCACGGCAGCTAGTAACAAACCGCTGAACTAAAATATTCACTAGGGTGTTAAAATGGGTCACTTGACCTCCAACTTAAAATAAGTTTTAATGGCATAATACGACATCTACGATGCCCCTGCGGTAATATCTCTAGCAGGTCAGATGGCATCCGAATACCGGATGCCATCTGACTCGTGGATGCCAACTGAACCTAAAATTTTACATTGTGAGATGCCAACTAATACCTTATATAAATAAATATATATATATATATATATATATATATATATATATATATATATATATATATATATATATATATATATCTCTATATATATATATATATAGAGATATGCATGGTCATATACAGGCCCGTTTCATACACTGAGCGGTTGTAGTGCAGCCCGATTTGACGTTGTGCAGCCCGGGGTCGGGCTCATCAACGTACCCCCGTGTATATCATCACTAAATGGCCACAAATCACGTTAGCTTCCTTCCTACAAAATTTTGGGGTGGGCTTCAAAAAGTCATATTTTCATGTTCCGAGATACACTTTTAGTTCAGCACTACTGAGTCAGGCGGCGCTGTTCCTGTATATCCAAGACTCTTATACAGCTGATATCTATCGCACGTTATATAGCCCGATATTTGGCATCGTTGCAATGGCTCGATAACGTTCGATTCTTATTTCCTCTTAAATACTTTCTTCATGAAGTCACAATCGATGAATGAAAGCTCTTTATTTGAATCAATTTTTTAACCTCACAAGTATTGTATCATATTCGAACAATTTTTCTAAATTCAAAAATTCATATGCCTACTAAGAATTACGAAATACATGGTACAGTGTTATGAAAGAAGAATAGTTGTTAGCATCTTAAACGTCTTAAAATGTGTTTTGAAGTGTAATACAGAAATTCAAATAAATGTCCCTAAATTAGGATTGTGTTTTTTTGCATTCAGTATTCAATAATACTATACTTAATTATTATAATTTTGGTACTAAAATTTTCATGGAGAAATATCGGTCATTAAACAATAATTATTATTATGCAGAATGATGTTTTACATATCATAAGGATAGATAGGCATTGTCCATAATCACTATAAGCTGGTACTACTTCCACATCCACATAGTGGAGTGAACGTATAATAAAGGTAAAAAAATGTTTTTTTAAACAGGCTTAGAATGCCACGAAAGGTCGATATTTTAAGTTCGAGCAAAAAAAATCTGTCTGTAATTTTTTTTTGTGCGCACGATTACTCTGGAACCGTTTATGATGTTAACTCAAAATTTGGGACTCCTGTGTATTATAACGAGATCTGGAAATAGATTACGTTTTGATCTTATGCCGTTGAAGTTTGGGATGGGGGGATAAATAGGCAAAGCAAGCGAGAGTTTATAAAATTGGGATTTAGTGTATGTACGAGAAGCCAAGTACCTACTCAAATTTTTTTTTGACATCAGCCACTTCCACTATCACCCCTATTACCATCCCTACCTCATTATTAAAGGACGAAAAAAAATAAAATTGTGATTTTGTGTGTGTATAAGTACCAAAGCCCTAAATTTTTTTTTTGCATCAGCTATACTCCCCACTACCATCCCCACTGTCGATATGGCATATTGTTTTATGGGTTTTTGTGGTAGACGATTGCAAATATAATATTATTAAAGTTCTATGATCAGTTATTTCCACATAATAGACTGCAAATACAGTATCAACCTTTTTTTTCTTTGTAAGAGACTTGGATGTTGAAATAGTGATTCTTTACGCAGCGGTTTTTTTAAAGTCAGGTTCCCTTTACTGTATGGTGCACCTAACTGCATGACGTGATCTGTCTTGGTTCCCTGTTAAGCCTACATGGTCTCTAAAAAACACAATTTTGATGGGCTAACTTGAATCGTTTTATTTTATTTGGACGTGCAAAAGAGAACGTCAGAACTGCGGAATACGTCTTACTTACACATCCACGTAGTGGATTTGAAGTATAGTAATCGTAAAAAAAAATTTTTTCTCAAATTATTGAAGGTGATTATGGAAGGGAATAAAAAGATAAAATTGTGATTTAGTGTGTATAAAGGAACAAAAGGCCTGAATACTTTTTTGGCACTCGCCACCACCTCTACCACATTATTAAAGGGAATAAAAAAATAAAATTGTGATTTATGTGTACAAGAACCTCTAAATTTTTTGCCAACAGCTTCCCCCTCTACTACCTCCACTACCATGTTGCACATCGTTTTATGGGTTTTTGGGATAGACCATTTCAAATATTATATTATCAAAGTTCTATGAGCAATTATTTTTACACAGTGGATTGCAAATATAGTATCGACATTTTTTTGCTATAAAAGGCTTGGGCAGGAAAATCTAGATGTGGAAGTAGTGATATTTAGGCAGCGGTTTTTTTTATTAATGAACACATATATTTTTATAATGGTTATTTGAATTTATATTTGTAGTCGGTCTCCCTGCATGGTGCATCTGACGTCATGCACCTACCTCGATTGCATTGGATTCGGAATGACGTCTAGAAAAATGTGCAAAAGTTTCAAATCCGCACATAAACAATTGCAAAAGTTATAAACTAAATAAAATTGAAAAAATAACGAGTTCCGTTTTTTGCAAATAACTCGAAAACTATTAAAAATTTTAAAGAAAGAAAGATTCTTAAAGAGGAAGAAATTCCCAATAAAAAAGTCCCGACTCCCGAAACTCTACATCTATTATTAACGAGATTATTAATAATTTTAATTTAATGTTGAAAATAGAGCTCCGCGCAGCGAACACTAAGGCGTTACGATGCTCTGAAACCGTCCGGAATAAGTAAAAATATTTTTTGTTATTAAATATTAATTTTAAAATTCATAAAAATTATGTTTATATTTAAACACTTAAAGGAACAATATCCCGTTGGAAAAATTTTTTTTTTATTAATTTTAATTACTCCTACTGTTTTTATATTCAAAAATACTATAAGATTACATAAACTTAAAATTTTTATTGCTATTTGTTTAAACAAATTTTATAAACAAATAGATAAATTACGTGTTTTTGAAAAATATTTTTCTGCCATTTTATTTGTTATAGAATATTATGATTAAAAAAACTCTTAAACATTGTTTTTAATTGTTTATAATCACTTTTGTCTTTTTTCATTATTTAAACATGTTATTAAGAAAAAATTTTATTCCTAAATTTATTATTTGCAATTATCCAAAAGGTGGAAAAAAAAATTTTTTTTATTGTGAATTTATTTGTTTATTTAATAAACAATTTGTTATTAACAATCGCCGAATGTGTTTATATTTATTTTAGATAAAGAAAATAACAAAAACAACCGTATACATAAACATGAAAATTCTTTTGTGAATAATAATTTAAAAATCGAGAAAAGTATTCCGTGGAAATTGACAAAAACTAGATTCAAAACATTAATTTTGTCTGTATAACCAAAGCGTTCTGTACGAAATGTCCATTTTATTTAACACATGTTAGAATCAAAACATAGCCCACTGCTATTCTTGTTTTATTATATGTAGGCAAATAATATACCTACATATTTAGATAAAAAAGGTATATTTTAGTCTACAGTTAGAAAACACTAACGAAAATATTAGTGGGAAAAGAGCAGAGCGTTTATGACAGCATCAAAAAAGGTGATTAAGGAATTCGTTCTGCCGCGATTTTATTATTTTAGTTTGTTTTGGTTTTGGTGTGGTAACAAGTGCAATAAGAAGTCCTGAACTAAATCTAAGTATTGAATAAAAATAAACAAAAAAACTTTCTGATAATTTGTTAACTAGCAAGGAAATAAAAACCATTAAAAATTACTGTCTCTGTATAATTTAAGAAATATAGTGTAATAATGCATAAATCTGTAACGAAAGTGAGTGAAACTATATCTTTTATTGCTTCATTTTTCGAGTTGTTTATAAAATATTGAAGTTAAAAATATCACGTGTCTATTCAAAAAATAAAGAAAAAAATTTGTACTATCTACAAATAATTCTTTTCGCGAAGTATACGTCATTACCTCTAGGACTGCAGTTTTCGCCATGTATTTTTACGGAATTGAAAATTATTTTTTCTGTACTAAAGCATTTCTTATAAACAATGACTTTCATTTTATTTTAAATTTCCAACTGCTCAGTTAATTTGTTGTAATGTATTCTAATGTTTTGATTATTTAATTTTAACAAATTCTAAAATAATTCTTTATACTTCATTTATACATTTTATTTTCGTCATAGTAATTTAGGACTAATCATTTTTTAGTTAGATTTATGGCTAAATACTGTAATATAACTCTATCTTGCTTTAAACAGGCGTTGTGTAGCTTTTGTATACCATTGGCAACAGTTCTTTTGGCATTTCAGACGCTTTAATTGTTTTATTGCTCTGTACAAGAAAGTAACTGTCACCAGATTTAAGTTGAATGTAGGTAGAAGAATGTAAGAAAAAAAGGTGCACAAAAGAGTTTACACACAAAACGAAGAGGTCAGCCTAAACTAGCTTCCCCATATACATTAAGAAAACATATTATGACTGTACGCAGTATTACATTAGATTGAGAAAACTATTGAACAAAATTTTTATATAATAATAAACAATTATATAAAATAAAATATAAATATTATATTACCTTTAATAACGATAATTTAACTATCAAATGTACCGTTTTTTATTATAACCATTATACGAGAGAATTTTATGCTCTACCGAAAAGTTACGTATATTGTTTTGCCCTATCATGCTTAATTTTCAAAATATTGACGAAAAAGCATATTTTGTTGCAATTAGTGTTAGTAACTTTTGAACCCGAATAGAAAGAAAAGAAAAGAATATCACACAAATTCCTTTTTAAGAGTATGACCTGCGAAGACTAATTAATGTCGGGCACAAGTATTTTATATGCTTGCACTAATAGTACAGTAACTAGAGGTTTTAACTTCGGAATAATGTCATATTGAACGGATTTAGTTCATTTTTAGAGGTATAATAGTAAATGCTTGACAGAAAAGTTTCTAGACATAGAATCAAACTTTAAGAAGAAAAGGTTCTATGCAAATTTTCACATAAATTGATAGTTTTTTAAGTTATAACGACTTCAAAATTGCGATTTTAGCTTAAAAAAAAAAAGGTATTTCCAAACGGCTTTCGTCAAGTATCTCGAAAAGTATTACTTTATCGAAAAAATGAAATAATTATATTTTTTGTTTATTGATGTAGGATTAATAATTTCGGAGATATTTAAGTTTATATTTGGTATCCAAATTTCGAAATTACCTTTAAAGTTTAAAATGCATTTTTTTCTAAAGCAAGTGCTTTAAATGAGCAAAAAAATTTGAACATCTAGGTAATGCTACATCCTAACGAAAAACTGTATTTGAGATAATTTCTTTAAATTACTGGCTAATTAGAGTAACAAAATGGCGTCCTTTTTATATAAAAAAATATAATACGCTCATTTTTACATCATAACTTCTTTACTTCTTATGCTACAGGAACGAGTAAAAAATAATTTGAAAGCGCAATTAATTGTCTTTCATTTCATTTCTTAGTATGCGTGACGTAGGTGTCTCAATTTCTGAGATATTTAACATTTAAACTGCATTTTTCGCCTTATAAACGTTCGGACGCCTTTTGTAAACTTTCATATCTCCGAAACTATTAAATCTATGTAAATAAATAAACAAGCTAAATTCATCAGTTTATGAGCTTTATTTTTTCAATAAAACTAATATTTATTGAGATACCTATTTGGAAAAGGAAAACAAAATATCGTTTTATCGAAAATACCTTTCTAGTTTAAACTGTATTTTTTTCTAAAGCAAGTGCTGTATACAAACCAAAAAATTTGACATCTACGTCATGCTATATATTAATGAGAAACAGTGTAGTCTAATTAAATAAGTCGGCAAATCAGAATTTTGAGGTAAATACTTGAATTTTTGGTATAACTTACTTTGATGTATTAGAACACGATTAAATAAATAATTTTTTTTCTGAACCCCCGGGAAGGGGTGAAAAAAAATACAATAAAGTGTTTTTTCAAAATTACTCAAAATGTGTAAAGGTTAGTAAAAAAAGTTTCAAACAAAAATTGTAAAGCATGAAATTTTATATAAAAATGATCTCTAGACTTTTTTTGGTATTACTAAAATTAACGGAGTTAGGCTGGTTAGAAATTAAGGGATGATATGTACAACTTTAAAAAATCATAGCGTGCTGAAAAGCTAATAAATTTAAAAAAAAAATTTTCTATTTACTCAGAAAAATATAAACGTTCGTTTCAGAGAAATTGATTTTTTTTTAAATTGTTACTAAAAAAGTTATAAAAATTTTAATTTTTTTATTTTCAATTAAAACCACTTTGAACGGTGAAACGAATTTTTTTATATACCATTCTGTTCATTATTTAATATATTGAACATTTGCTTTAAAATTTTTTTTTTACCTTTCATTTTCAAGAAGGTATGAATTTATTTACTTGCTTAGTTTTTTTCCAAACGTAAGACACTGCTCTTGTGACGTCATGATAACTGAAAAGAAATAAAGAATGCATACGACAAAGATAAAATTGTTTCGTAGCTGCTGAGTTGCCTACAAGACGCGCATGCGTCACATCTATAGGGCATCTGCACGTGACGTCACAGCTAACCTCAAAAATATGTGTTTCTTAAGATTTAAGAGTATTACGCAGCTATTATTAAAATTTCTGCCTGGTTCCCGTATTTTCAACTAAAATCTAGTTCAGTGTAATGTTTATGAAGTTCTAAACACTTTGCCCTAATAATAATAGGTCTCTTTTCGTAGGTTGGAAATCTAACCTGTAATTAGCAGTCTATTTCTATTAATCAAGAATATTGAAAAATTATTTACGTTAATTTTTAAATATTTGCTTGGAGCCAGTACCGGCTCCAAGCTAAAAATGCGTACACAAACATTAGAAATGAGAATAAACTTGAAGAACTTAAAATTTAAGGTTATGTTAGGTACATGATGCAGATGCAGACTAGTTTACAAGTTCAAGGCCGTGTTAGTGCTTCATAAAGCTCGTAAAAATATTAGTGAGGGCTCATTGAATTCGGAATGACGCCTAGAAAAAGTATAAAAGTTTGACACCCGCACATAAACAGTTGCAAAAGTTATAAACAAATGAAGATTGAAAATATAACGAGTTTCGTCTTTTGCAAATAACTCGAAAACTATTAATATTTAAGAAAATTGAAAGAACGATTCTTAAAGAGGAATGAATTTCCAATAAAAAAGCCGAACTCCCGAAACTCTATCTCTCAGCGCTCTGCGCGGCGAACACTAAGCCGTTACGATCCTCTGAAATCGGCCGTAATAAGTAAAAATATTTTTTTATGTTATTAAATATTAATTTAAAATTTTTTAAAAATTATGGTATTATTTAGAGACTTAACGGAACAATGTCCCGTTGAAAAAAAATTGTTTCACCGATTTTTCATAAAATGAGCCTATTGTTAATTAACAAATTTTTTTAGAGTTTACGTTTATATTTCAAGTCGGATAATTGTTAAACAAAAGCCACTAAAATTATTTCGCTTTGTGGAGAACTTATGTCAACTATACTTTATGGGATTACGACATTGCGATGTTTTTAATTTTTAATCACAATATTTTTAGGCTATTGTCTATGTCCAAAAAAAGGGGGTTGAAAGGAACTAAAACGTTAAAGGGTTTTTATTGTTTCTTATGTTCAATTGACCCCAAAATTTGAGAAAACCGCTGAGTGCTACCATTTAAAGTGGCGCGTTTTTGAGATCGAAGGAAAAAGGTCCACTTTTCACATTTTTGAGTTTTACTGGAAAACTATGCATTTTTCCTATAAACACGTCAATAGAAAAGTTGTAGAGAACTAAATTTCCAATCAAAATGTTACCTTCAGAAGTCAATTTTTTTTTTACAAAAATACACCCAGAAAACAAAACAAAAAGAAACGGAAAAACGCATTTTTTTTTAAATTTAAGCCTGTAACTTTTTTTCGGGTACATTTAGGCATAGATATCACAGCCCCACAAAAAAAAAGTTCAAAGCACCACCCCCACGGGGTTGAGAGACGCCACCCCTATAAAAAAAACTATGGAAATGAAACGAATAAGCAACAGTATAGCTTTTTCGTTACATCTTGAATTACGGTAGTTTACATCCTTTCTGGGGATGTTACTTAATAACATTTATAGGACATGAGTTTCAAACTCTTAGTGTACAACGCGATTTTTGCCAATCATAGCATCCGTGAAAATGTAAATCCAGTTAGTTTCTCTCTGTTTTTCCAGCATCCTACAGATATAGCGGTAGTATCTCGCAACCCCGTGGGGCTGGTTTTCAAGCACATCGTCGAACATAGTCTAGTTTCTTCTCTCTTCCACACAACGCAGGTGTTTCGAATTTTTATAGAAGTCACTGTAACTTTTTATAGTTAAATCTTACAGGGTTTTCACACCCTCTGAGGGTTGACAGTGTAGGATGTTGATGGTACGTAAGTTTCTGGTTCTATTTTAGAGTACTACGCAATTTCAGCCAATTATAGCATTCATGAAAATAGAAATCCTGTTGGATTTTACGTTTTTTCTTGTTTTTCTCGTGTCCTTTGAACTTAAAGGTGGTTGTTCTCAACCCTATAGGGGCAGTTTATGAAGATTACGTCGGACCTGATGTAGTTTCTTAACACTTTAACAAAACTTAGATATTTCGAGATTTTTCAGCGGTCATTGTTGTCTTGGATCGATTTTTTTATATAAGGGGGCTAGTTTTCGCCCCTCCCTGGGGGTGTGTTTCATATCTATTGTATGTACGCTGCTGTATAATCTTAATTTGTATAATTCGATTGATTAAGAAGTAACAACTATTCTGGTAGCTTAATCTTCCTTTTGGGGGTGTAAGATTTTTTTTAACCCCGGATTCGGATTCAGCGACCGAAAATACATAAGGATACATGGGTCTGGTTCGCTACTTTGAACTTTTATTTTTTTTTGTGGGGCTGTGTATTCTGCATAAAAAAAAGCTGACGTTTTACCCGTTAATAATCATTTTAACGGTAAAACGCCAGCTTTTTTATGCAGCAATGTCTATGCCTAAATGTACCCGAAAAAAGTTACAGGCTAAAATTTAAAAAAATTAAAAATTGCATTTTTTCGTTTTTTTGTTTTGTTTTCTGGGCGTATTTTTGTAAAAAAAAAATTGACTTCTGAAGGTGCCATTTCGATTGGAAATTTAATTCTCAACAACTTTTCTATTGACGTGTTTATAGGAAAAATGCATAGTTTAGAGAATATTATTTAGGTATTATGCAAATCACAACTTACACACTTTTTTATTTATTATGAAAATACCTACTTTCTGTATATTGTTGCCCTAATCTGGGCACGCTAATATACTAGTTAGGTAAATACTTTAAAACACTCACCATTGGAGAACCAATCAAAACAACTACTCTTAATAATTTAAGTAGTTTCAATATATTTTTTTGCCTTAAAATGCCAGGAATCCTATCATGTAATTCAATACTTCGTCAGTATTAGCTAGAAGAGTAGTTGTTTTGATTGGTTCTCCAATGGTGAGTGTTTTAAAGTATTTACCTAACTAGTATATTAGCGTGCCCAGATTAGGGCAACAATATACAGAAAGTAGGTATTTTCATAATAAATAAAAAAGTGTGTAAGTTGTGATTTGCATAATACCTAAATAATATCCTCTAAACATGATAAAAGCAAATAAATAAAAAATAATTAATTGTAAAAAATGCATAATTTTCGAGCAAAACTCAAAACAACAATAGGCTCATTTTATGAAAAATCGGCGAAACAATTTTTTTCTAACGGGATATTGTTCCTTTAAGCGTCTAAATAATACCATAATTTTTTAAAATTTTTAAATTAATATTTAACAACTTAAAAAATATTTTGACTTATTTCGGCCGGTTTCAGAGCATCGTTCGCCGCGCAGAGCTCCATTTTCAACATTAATAGACGTAGAGTTTCGGGAGTTCTTACTTTTTTATTTCAAATTCATTCCTCTTTAAAAATGTTCCTTTCAATTTTCTTAAAAATTAATAGTTTTCGAGTTATTTGCAAAAAACGAAACTCGTTATTTTTCCAATCTTCATTTGTTTATAACTTTTGCAATTGTTTATATGCGGGTTTGAAACTTTTGCACATTTTTCTAGGTGTCATTCCGAATCCAATGAGCCCTCACTCATATTTTCACGAGCTTTATTAAGCATTAACACGGCATTGAACTTGTGAACTAGTTTATATATCCCAATGCAGCGGTGGTGTATGTTTTGGTGAAAAAATGCTCCTAAAAATTGTTAACAAATTTGTTTTTAAAAATTCTTATTTTAACTTTTTATAAGATTAATTTAATATAGAATGGATCATACATTTTGTTTTAAGAATGAATTATTTTCTTCTAATTGTTATTATCCATCCATCCAAAAAATGGTTCAATTATTATTATTTAATTTATCCAATTTTATTATTATTTAGATTAGGAATAGAATAATATCAATGATCTATTTTAATGGAAATGTATCGATCATTTTTTTTTAAATGTCATTTTGTTTTCATTCAAAATTGAAATTAATGATCCAAAAAAAAAATTTGTTGATTAATATATTTCTGTATACACAATTTTTAAAATATGTATACAATTATAATAATTTTTAAAATAATTTCTTATGGTCTTAAAAAATAATAAATTAAAATAGTTGAAATTTTGTAATTTAAAAAAATAAGTAATGTAAATATTTGTAATTGTCATTTTTTTTTAAATTAAGAAGAAAAATTATTTCAGTTGTTAATGTGGAAAAAAAATAATTTTCATTATTGCAAATATTCATTTTTGCAATTAATTTTTACTTCTACATTACGGATTAGTTTATTAATTTAATCTAAAATGCATAAAAAAACCCATTTTTTGCAACATTGGTTAAAATACGCGAATTTCGACTAATTTAAAACGATGTTTCAAACAATTATTTCCAATGCTCCAATAATTCGTCTGCAAAATTTTCTCGCAAAAAAAATTATATTGTGTACTTTATTTTTAATTTATATCAATAATGTCAAACAAATAATTCTAAATTTAGTAGAAATCAGCAAGTATTAACAGTAATAATAATTTCTTTCATTACAATTCAAAGATTAATTTAAAAAATATTTAGATCACGTAAACAAAATTCCACGTGTCTAATACCTATAACCAAAATGTACATAAAATGAAGCGTGTATAAGTATGTAGATTTCGCAAAACACTCTTATTATACTTGACCACAATTAAAAATTTTGTTAACAATGTGTAGGAGCATTTCTTCACCAAAACATTCACAACCGCTGCATTGAGATATCGGGCATCTGCATCATGTAACCAACATAACCTTAAATTTTAAGTTTTTCAAGTTTATTCTCATTTTTAATGTTTGTATACGCATTTTTAGCTTGGAGCCGGTACTAGCTCTAAGCAAATATTTAAAAATTCGCGTAAATAATTTTTCAATATTGTTGATTAATAGAAATAGACTGCTAATTACAGATTAGATTTCCAACCTACAAAAAGAGTCCTATTTTATTGGGACAAAGTATTTAGAACTTCATAAACATTACCCTGAACTAGATTTTAGTTGAAAATACGGGAACCAGGCAGAAATTTTAATAACAGTTGCGTAATACTCTTAAATCTTAAGAAACACATATTTTTGAGATTAGTTGTGATATCACGCGCGGATGCTGTTACTGCCGTCTTAAGGTGAAAAGCCGCATCTAGATATTTGTCATAAATGAGATCCTACTAATATATGAGCACCCAAGAGTTCTGCAGTTAAAAATATTATTAAAAAATTATAAAGTACAAAAACATAAGAGGATAAAAAGCAGCTACATGATTTCCTTAATTAATA
Source organism: Rutpela maculata (assembly GCA_936432065.2). Classification (NCBI taxonomy): domain Eukaryota; kingdom Metazoa; phylum Arthropoda; class Insecta; order Coleoptera; family Cerambycidae; genus Rutpela; species Rutpela maculata. Next base: position 185,772,839 of record OW386285.2, read on the forward strand.
TTTACTAGTTGGGAAAAAAACAAACGCCTTTGTTACTTTCCCCGCCAACCGACAATTTGCAGGTGGGCTATTCTCCTTATGACTTTTGACGGCAGTATAGATGTGACGTATACGCGTCTTGTAGGCAACGCAGCAGCTACGAAACCATTTTATCTTTGCCGTACGCATTCTTTATTTCTTTTCAGTTATCGTGACGTCACAAGAGTCTTACGTTTGGAAAAAAAGGTAAATAAATTCATACCTGCTCGAAAATGATGGGTAAAAAAAATTTCAAAAGCAAATAGTCAATATATTAAATGATGAACAGAATGGTGTACAAAAAAATTCGTTTCACCCTTCAAAGTGGTTTTAATTGAAAATAAAAAAATTAAAATTTTTATAACTTTTTTATTAACAATTTAAAAAAAATCCATTTCTCTGAAACGAATGTTTATATTTTTCTGAGTAAATAGAAGAAAAAATTTTTTAAATTCATTAACTTTTCAGCACGCTATGATTTTTTAAAGTTGTACATATCATCCCTTAATTTCTAACCGGCCTAACTCCCTTAATTTTAGTAATACCAAAAAAAGTCTAGAGATCATTTTTATATAGAATTTCATGCTTTACAATTTTTGTTTGAAACTTTTTTTACTAGCTTTTACACATTTTGAGTAACTTTGAAAAAACACTTTATTTTTTCTGAACCCCCTTCCCGGGGGTTCAGAAAAAAATTTCTTTCATTAGTCGTGTTCTAATACATCAAAGTAACTTATATCAAAAATTCAAGTATTTACCTCAAAATTTTGATTTGTCGACTTATTTAATTGGACTAAGTGTTTGAAATTCCTTTTTTTAATTACTGGCTAATTACAGTAACAAAATGGCGACGTTGTTTAAAAAAAAATGTGTAGACGCACATTGCTTCATAACTTCTTTTATTTTTATGCTATAGAAACAAATAAAAAAACAGTTGAAAGCTTAATTAATAACCTATTATTCTACCTACTAGCATCCTTGACGTATGTGTCACAGTTTCTGAGATATTTAACTCTCACTCTAAATAATTATCTTATGAATACTTGGATGCCAAATGTAAACTTAAATATCTCCGAAATTATTAATCCTACATCAATAAACAAAAAATATAATTAATTCCCAGTTTGTACTTTATGTAATTGGTCTGTAACATTTTTTCGGTAAAGTAATATTTTTCGAGATACCTGACGAAAACCGCTTGGAAACCTTTTTTTTTAAGCTAAAATCGCAATTTTGAAGTTCTTATAACTTAAAAACTATCAATTTGTGTGAAAAATTGCATAGAACCTTTTCTTCTTAAAATTTGATTCTACTTCAGCTCCAATAAATATATATATTTTTTAAGTGCCACCCCCTGAGAAGGGTGTGCCACTTAAATTAGCAAGCCCCCGCACAATATAGAAACTTTTCTGTGAAGCTTATACTTCCAAAATGAACGAAATCCATTCAATATGACATTATTCCGAAGTTTTGCATATTTTTACCTCTAGGTACTGTACTATAATAATAATAATTATTTTTATTAGTGCAAGCATATAACATATAATCAATAAAAGAAAATATTAAATTTTTGCTTGCCATACTTAAAAGGGAACTTTGTGCTTTATAGTACGTCGGGTACATGGCTATATGAGCCAAAAATCTGCACTTTTTGATTGGGATGTGCCACTTTCTGTGGTCATAGTTGATGCCAAAAGGTAACTTTCCAGATAGGGAGCCACTTTAAAATCCGTGCAACACCAAAATGGCGACCATTAAAGATGGCTGCCATTAGCCACAATGAATGTTTTTTTTTATCTCAGCTCCTAATGGTTCGATTTCTATTTTCTTTTTTTTTGTTTGAAAGCTCTTGTAAAGAAGACACTTTTTTGTCCCTATACGTTTATCTGTACACTTTAAGGGTTCTGCGCAATTTAAAAATATAATTTTTAAAGATATTTCTTTGCACAGTGGGACAAACTGAATCTGAAAACTTATTTCATATAATGCAACTTTCAATTGATGTTAACTTGGGACGGCTGGTACGTAGTAAAGGTCATTGTAATAACTTTTTCAAAATTAAGCCTATAAGTATTATAGCGGCAGTGAAATAAAATTAAATAAAAACTTATAAATACTTCAAAGAGAACTTCATGCTTTGTTATTATTTGATGGCAATCATTTTTTGCTCATATTTGACCCATATACTCGGAAACACAAAGGTCACTTGCTGTCTCAAAATAAGTACATTTTCAAAAGAAAAATTGCATCAAGGGATTCTTTTACTATTATACCTGATGTTATTGTACTATTAAAACAATTCGTTTTATATATCTATGTTAGGTAAATAAACGTAATTTAATTTCTACACCTTTGCATCTTTTTATTTTACTGTTAATAAGGCAATACTTTAAAAGTGGAAAACAAAAAATGAGGACAAATTCAAAATATTTAAATACTTATAGGCCTACCACGGAGTAATTACATTATCAGTTATTAATAATTAATGTCTATTTGCATAAAAAAATAACCTAATATTTGTTTAGGTTCTTCTAATATATCTTCAAATTCATAACAATGAATAATAAAAAACGTAACTGTTATATTATTTTGGCGTTCAAAGAATGAATATATTTCCTTTAATAGCTGGCCCTCCATTAGCGTCTCTACTGTAAACAGTAATGGTAGTGGCGCAGTATAGCAAGTACTCCTATTATATTGTGCTTCGTGACGATGCATGCATCAAAGAAATATATATTATAAAAATATAACCTACTGAGGCCCGATTACATTGGCAACATCGCTGGGACGGAGAACGAACGCTAGCTATATTCTTATATACAGCGGGCTTTGAAAGGATCAGTAAATATATCCGGGCTCTGAAATATGCCATGTTTATATAATTTAA